>VWZS01009420.1:947174-1045051 GCA_013397075.1 Rhabdornis inornatus | reverse complement strand
GGCGGGCGGGCGGCAGAGGGCGCTGTGGCCCGCGGAACTGCCGCGCCCGTGCGGGGCCCCCCGGGCTGGACCGTCCGTGCGGGAAGAGGGGACAGAAAAAGGGAGGCATCAGAAGGAGGGGCCGAATCCTTAGTGTGACATTCCCGTGAGAGAGAGGGGGACACTCAGCGTGACATCCTCGTGAGGGGGGGGGGACCCTCAGTGTGACATCCCCGTGAAGGAGGGGGAATCCTTAGTGTGACATTCCCGTGAGAGAGAGGGGGACACTCAGTGTGACATGCCCGTGAGGGAGGGGGAATCCTCAGTGTGACATTCCCGTGAGAGAGAAGGGGACACTCAGTGCGACATCCCCGTGAGGGAGGGGGGACCCTCAGTGCGACATCCCCGTGAGGTGTGGGGGACCCTCAGTGCGACATTCTCCGGACTCCGTGCGGGAGACTCTGCGTGACTCTCCTTGCGGGACCGTCTTTGCGGCCGGGACGCTCCATGCGGGCGAGGGGACAGTCTGTGCGGGACCCTCCTTGCGAGGGGGTGGGACCCGGCATGCGGGACCCTCTGTGCAGAGTCGCAGGCCGTCGGGAGGGAGAGCCAAGCCTTTGGCAACGCCACCACGAGTGTTTCCTGATGTCCCTTCCACCGCTCTCCGCCCCGCAGCTGCGCCCCGACCCGCGCCCAGCGCCGGGGGCTCTGCCCCATCCTGCCCGGCAGCGCCTGCTCGGGTCGGGAGCTGGTGGCGGCTCAGGGAGGTCTGCCTTGCTCCCGGGGATGGGGACAAAAACCAATCAAGCCCCCTCCCTCCCCCAGTTTTAATCCCAGATAATAATGCACTCGGGAAATTTTAAGCCGTCAGACAAATGACCCCAGGGGATGGCTTTGTGAATTCAGAGCAGATCCCGCTTGTTTCCTCAAGGCGGCAAGCCAGGAAATCATGGATTGATGAACCGCTTGACAGGCCTGCTAATGAAATTAGCAGCAGCTCCATGACTTTTTTCAGTGAGCAGGACAGGCAGATGTTGGCAGGAAGCACACACAATGGCACAGCTGCACTTGCAGGCTGCCTGAATTCCCGGCAGAGCGGACATGGGGCTCAGCAGATCCAGCCCTGGCTGCTGCCCATTTTACAGGTGGTTTCCCTAAGGCTCTCCTGGAGATGGGGAGCAGAGAGCTGCCAAAGGCATCCAGGAGGAAAATCCCGCTGTAAGGGTCTGCTCAGCACCCTGCAGAGATGTGCCCATGTGCCTTGTCCATATATTATTAATAATTTCCTTCTTTTAGCTCTCTCCAAAGATAGCTTCTGTTGTACAGGGGATTTTCTCAGCTGTGTGTTATGGATGAGAGATGTCAAGTATGGAGCAAATAAATTGACTTTGGGAGAGGTCATGTGAGGGGGAAACACGTACATCACCAGGCAGCCACCCATCAGACCAGGGAAGCCCCCTGACAGCTGCAGCAGATGTTTTCTTCTATCAAAGGATGCATCTTCAGACCCGGCCTGCCTGTACCAGAGCTGCAGGAAAAGGTCTGGGATGTTCAGGTGAATCAACCATGACTGTGCCATACTGGGTTTCCCTCCCCCGTGAGCATCACTTCCAGGAATGAAATGATTGTCGCTGGATGATACCCAGAAAAAGCTCTCATTGACCTCTGGGAAGTGCAAGTACCCATTTCACAGCTGGGAAAAATGGAGAGAGCCTGCCAGGCCACAACGGTGATAACTGCTGCCTCCCAGCTGCCTGCTTCTTGTTCTTCTTGAGGTATTCACAGAGAGGCCATTTTTGTGGCAGTGAGTGAGCCCCAAAATAACCTCTGCTTAGCCTGTGGGCAGCAGGGCTGCAGCACAGGAAACCATCTGGCTTTGCCCATTCTCCAGAGCTAAGTTAGGTCAGCAAGCTGCAAACAAGGGTGGTGTGAGTTTGGATATAGGGATTGCAGAGAGGGTCTGGCTCTGAGCCTGGGGTCTGGCATGAAGCCTGAAGCACAGCAGGCTCAACCTGGTGAGAAGATCTATGTGCCAGGGGAATGGTGTGAAGTGCAGGGGCAAGCTCCAATCTTGCTCTGTCATCCTGGCCATTCTCCTCTGGGCTGGTTGGACCCAAATCTCTTGGAAATCAGGAGAGTTTGGAGGCAACTCCAAACCCTCCAACAAGGGCCTCTTTCAGAGCTCCTAGACAGCTTTTCTTCCCCCAGCTCCTGCCTCCTCTGCACACAGGGGAACCAGGACTGCTGCTGGGGCTGGTGCTGCTATCCCAGGAGTGAGGCACTGAATGCAGAGGGCTGCTGCAAGTGAGATTCCACCCGTTCTCAAGGGGCTGGCATGTGGAGGTGGTGTAGAAGGTCACCAGCCTCCCATGCAGCTGTTTCCCGGAGGAGGAAATGCTTTGCTCAGGCTCCTTTGGATTCTGAAATCAAAGCACTGCCTGCTTCTCCTGCAGGTAGGAGTGAGGTTCCACAGGAAAGGCTCTGCACTCAGCTTGTTCTCCTGGCCCACAGGGGTGCTAGATGTGCTGCCCTCGGGAAATGGCTGGAGAAGGCAGGAGCTGCTGCCAGAGCACTGCTGGTGCTGGGAAACCTGTGTTTTCTTTACAGCCCCTGGTGAGTATTAGAGGACCTTTTTGAGGTGTGGTCCTCAGCACCCAGCACATCCCAGTTTTGTCCTGTTCAACCAAAGTCCTCTATCACCCCATCTTCATGTGGGTTCCCATGGACTGTCACCATCCCCACGAGCACAGCTCCCCACCATGAGCAGCAGAACCAAAGTGGATGAAGGCTGCACCCCTCTTGTACCCACAGGAGGCTGCAGACCTGCACAGCATGCAGGTCCAGGTCAGCCTGGTGAGCTCCTGTGCTGACTGCTGGCTCACTCCCCTCCTTCTCTCCTGTTCAAAGTACCAGGGTTCTGCCTCTTTCTTGGGTAAACAAGCAGAAGTACCTGTTCCTGAATCCAAGCATGTGTTGCCATGACAGCAGCTCAGGGTGATGGGTGAGCAGGAGGTGAAGCCATCCCAACCATCTCCCTTGGAGGGATGGAATGGAAGATCCTAGGATGCCCTCCCAACAGCCCTTCTTCCCTTGACCCACCAGTCTGGGGATTCTGAGGGTGAAGACTTCTCTGCCCCATCATGGGGCTCTCCCTGGTGCTCTCCTCTGCCCAGCCCTGCTTGTTCCTAAACGTTGCCTTTGGTCTTGGCCACATGTCACATTACATCTTCTGGACTGGAGAGTGGAGGGGAAATACAGGAGAGGATTTAGGTTTATCCTTCTTGGAGCCAGATAAAGTCTGTCACAGAGACTGAATCCCTCTGCCTGCTTGCTTGGATGGATTACCTGCAGTTGTAGCAGGATCTTTGATCTCCTTCAGCACTGTGATCCCCAGGTGTGGTGTGGGATGGGGGCAGGGGTGCTGTGGAGTGGCCACTGGCCCTCTCTGTGTCTGGCTGTGCTCTGGGAAGAACTGCCTGGCTGCTTGGCAGGGCAGGATAGTCTGCAAAGGCTTGGATGGAGCAGGCTGCTCGCTGGAGAATGCAGGAGAGGGAGCAGAGCAGAAGGAGCCTGAGCTATGCCTGCAGTCCCCACAGAGCTCAGAGGAAGCACTGATAACACCCCAGGCAGAGGATGGAGATCCCCCCAGGGTCCATGCCCACAATGTGGGTGCAAACCTTGCTGAGGAGGCTGCCAGGGCAGTTTTAAAAATGAGAAGGTACTTTGTCACTTCTCTGAGAAGCTTTTGGAGCATATTCAGAGCAGAAGTCCTTTCCTGCAGGTTCCTCTTTGCTTCTAAGTGCTTGGATGGGGAGGATGCACTTGGAGACTCTGCTCCCTTCGTACTCCAGGCCGTGGTGGAATCTGCTTGCTGTGTGAGGTCAGAGGGACAGGGAGCAAGCTTTCAGTCAGAAAATGATGGTACCTATGCAATACAGAGGGATGGGAAGACAGTGGGATGGGTAATGAAGAGCAAGAAGAGAATGACAATTTCTTACCTCATGAGTGGCTGTGGATGCTTCTGAGTCTGTTCCCAGCTCTGTCTCTGGCACAGCACTGCCTCGGTGCTCCTCACTTGGCTTGTCTCTTGAGATGCAAAGTTTTTACCCTTGTGGGAAGTGAGGATTCAGCAGCCACCTTCCCCTCCAGACAGACCCACGCTGGCCAGGCTTAGGCAACCACAGCTCCTGTCCTGTCATGAGCATCTTCCTCTTCACAGAATTGTAGAATGGCCTGGGTTGACCTTAAAGATTACCTGGTTCCAACCCTGCTGTTGGTACCTTTCCTTAGATCAGGTTGCTCAGAGCTCCATCCAGCCTGGACTTGAGCACTTCCAGGGATGGGGCATCCACAGCTTCTCTGGTGCCAGTGCCTCACCACTCTCACAGAAAAAAATTCTTGCTAATAGGTAATCTAAACCCACTCTCAGTTTGAATTCATTCCCATCAACTGTTTGCTAAGAGACACCTGAGGCCCTGTGATGGCCCCCATCTTTCCCACTCCCATTCCCATGTGAGTGACGGACACTGACTTTGGTTTTAAAAACCGTCTTGTGCACTGGTGTGCAGAGCAGGTGAGCTGGAAGTTGTCTGGATTTTCTGGCCCCAGGCACGCTGTGAGTCCTGCACGTACCTGAGTCACAAATACAAACAAATCTCCTGTGTGTTGCTCTGCTGATGTGAAGGTCAGAGGGCTCTGCAAGCGCTGACCTTTGAGAGCCTCACTGCAGAAACACAGCCTGACTGTGTTTTCCCCCCATTTCTGGGTGGTTGTCTGCCTGCTGTCAGCCAGCCTTAAAAATACATGGGGCAAATCAAACGAGGATTCACGTGGAGCTGAGGGAATGGGAATCTTGGAGATTTCTCTGGTAAAGAAAAGACCCAGTGTCTTAGGGATGGTGCCTTGGAGGAGAGGGTTGTCAGAGCACAGGAATTTTCCCCATGTAGGAAGCATGGATACACTTGACTGCAGCACTGCAGTCTTGCTGTCCCCTGTTCTCTTCCAGGCTCTTCATCCCTCCCTCCCCACCCTGACTTGGTCTGGGTAGTTCTGAATGCCACATGAATCGATAATTTTAATTAGCTGCCATTCCTCATTTCTGCTTCATTGCTTGGATAAGCAAATTAAAAGCAAGCATGCTGTGGTGAACTGTTGCCTTGGGTGGGCTGTGAGCACAGGCTGTTTCTTGCCCCTGGAAACCCTGAGATGCTGCCAGTCACTGGGACAGGGGGTCAGAGGAGCTGCAAGGGAGAGAGGAGATGGAGAAGTGCCTGGCTTATTTGAGCTGCTGGGGGAAGCTGAACGAAGTCTCTACTTGAGATGAGGGACCTGGGGCTAACCAGCTCTGTGCTGGGTGGCCAATCTCCTCTGCATCTTCATGGTGGGAAAACCCTCTGGACTGAGAAGGTAAAGCTGTCATGGGCACACAGAGGGGCTGTGGCAGGGCTCAGCAGCCCCACACTGGGGCAGAATTCGGGGGTCTGTCAGGCTGGTGCCAGTGTTCAGGATGGTACCTGTCACATCTGTCCCCAGGAGCAGCCTGGGAGGGCTGCAGGAGGTGAGGCAGGCAGGGATGGACCCTGCATCAGGTTGGTGCGGGGCTGAGCTCTTTCCTGTGGTCAGATATCCTGAACTCACCCCCTCTGGGAGGCAGGGCAAGACAGAGACGTGTTAGCCCAGCTCGAAGGTGTTATCTACCAAAAGCCAAATCCACTGTCTTATGCCAAGCCCAAAATGTATTGTTTGTCTAATTAAAAGTTTTAGCAGTATAACCAAAAATGCAATGAGCGGTTGTTGTTATTATTAGTCCAGTTAAAATGCTACTAACACTGACAGCCTATTGATTGTGCAATCAATACCTAACAAATGCCATCAGCAGTGCTGCAGTTAAAGCTGCTCTGCAATCAGAGCCAGGATTTCACCTGTGCCCCTGGCACTGGGCTCCCCAAATGCCTTGGGGTCCAGAAGGGACAAGGAGCCATCACCCTCCTCAGCTCTTTTCCAGGAGCACTGTGTCATTCACCATGGGGATTTCTTCTTCTTGGGATCCACTTGGGACAGGCTTTATGTATTTTTCAACAGGCTTCATGCTCATCTCATTCTTCACTGGTCTGCAAGTTCACGTGGCATCTGACTTGAGTAAATCTGTTCCCTTGCACATCTACAGGACAGCTCCTGTCCCATGCTCCTGCTGCTCCAGAGGGAGATTCTGCTCAGCTCACAAGTTTGCACTGCCATCCCTGAGATGCGGGGGTCCCACATCATCTCTGCCCACATCTTCAAGACTCAGGATCAAAATGCTGCCTCTGCAGCTTGTTCTGGGGCCTCAGGGGGTTAACCCTTCCCCAAATTTTAAATCATTTATTTATATCATGATTTTGAACAACAATATGATGCTGAACTCCACAGTGAGACCATCGTCCCTCTTATGAGGTCTCTGGTCCCCAGGTCCAGATCATGTCCTGAGGTATCCCAGAGCCACCCTTCACACCCTCAGTGAAATAAATCTGTGGGCCCAGGCACACATGCCTGGCTTCCAGCACCTCAACAAGAGGAAGTGTAAATGATTACACTCAATGCTGTGTGCTGACACAACTCTTCTTGGAGCTGATATTGTCACATGCACGGATTTTGATCATCTAGTTGCAGTCCCTGCTTGGGTTCTGCCCTCCAGAAGGACTGGCAGGAGCAGAAGAAGTTTCTTGTGGAGTTTCTTCGCCATTCTCAGAGCTGGAGGAAGATCCCACAGGGTCTCCTGCCAGCTCTGCAGCCAGTAGATGACACAGAGACATGTCCTGCTCCATGTCCTGCTCCAGACAAGGCTTTGCCATCTCCTGATGCTTTCCCCTGCCTGCTCACCTGGGACACAGAGAGTCTGATTCCTCTTCAAGCTGCTTTGATCTCTGTGTATCTCACCATTATCTGGATGTTCCTAGATTTGGGGTGGTTCTGTTCCCTCTTACCTAATGTCTGCTTTGAGCTTTCCTTCTGTGCCTACCTGCAATTCCCTGGCAGTAACATGGATTGTAAGAGTTACTTCTCCTGCGCCAAGTTCTGCCTTACGCTGGTGCTCCCTGGTTTCTGATAGTGTGCTAGCCTTGAAGGGAAAACTCCATTAGGGGAATTAAAAATGTTGAATGTAAAACCCTGAATGTAGCTGGGAGGCAAAATGTGGTCTGACAGATTCTCTGGTTTGTCAGAGCCTCTGACTGATGGGCACCAGTGGGCTGCTGTCTGTAAGAATGACCTTTAGGGAAAGACAAATTGAGACAAAATGTCTCATGAAAAAAACAACCAAACCAGCAGTTTATGGAAATCTTTCTACTGCAAAGCAATGGCAAAGGTTCCCTGCAAGCTGGCCTTGGCTTGATTGCTTTCTGTCAGACACAGAGAGCTTGTGCTTCCTGGGAGAGCTCAGACTGACAGACCTGTTTGCATGGAGGCTGTCACTCCTTCTCCCTTCTCCAGCCTCAGTCTTGGAACAGGAGGATGGTGAGGCTCTGCTGCTGGCAGACCTCAGCCTGAGGTGTTTCCCACCTGCTCACCAGCAGAGCTTGTGTTGTCTCCTGAGCCCAGGAAATTTCTCATCTGACATCTCTAAGCCCAGCTCTGGGCTGGGGAGTGCTCCAGTGGCCCCCCAGCTCCTGATGGAGCTCTGTGCACTGACCCACTGGACTCATCCTCTGCTCCAGCACAGGATGTTCTTCACTGCTCCTGCCACGGCAGCTCCTGACTTTGCTGTGCAGCAAATGAGTTGTATTGATGCTGCTAATGTTCTGTGTAAATTCAGAGGAATTACCAGATGAATACTTGATGAGACTAATTAAGGCTGAGTAACTTCCCTTCCCTTCCCTTCCCTTCCCTTTCCCTTCCCTTCCCTTCCCCCCCTAGACTGTCCCCATGTCCCGTGGTGGTCACAAACCAGCTGTGGCCCATGTTGGAGCAGCTTTTCAGCCAAATTTGCAAGGAGAAATCCCTGCAACCACAACGTGCTGGAGGGGGACGTGTCTGTGCCTCCTTCCTCTGTTCCCATTCTCATTCTGGCTTTTTCCTGGGCCCTGTTACAAAGCCACAGATTTCTGTGCTCCTGGTTCTGCAGGGGTGAGGCTGCAGGTTGTTTCAGCTGCTGGCTGCTGCAGCAGTTGGGTCAGACAAGAGCTGGCACTTTTGGGGAATCCTAGAAGGATTTCCCCACCCTGTGGGAGCTACACTCGTACAGGAAAGCTGGAGGTGGCTTCTGACAACATTTAACACAACCTAAACTTGGACAGTGTAATAGTGGTGGTGTTCTGCACCACTTAATTAATGGTTTGTCTGGAGTCTCTTCTGTCTTCACTCAGAGCCAGGATTAAAAAACACACGAAAGAAACACATTTGCTCATGTTCGGGCTTGGTTGTTTATTAAATCTTATCTAAAGTACAGAAAATTCAGCAACACTTCCAGCCACCAGATAGAAGCGAGCAAAATAGAGTGAGATCCAGTTAGCTACAAGGTCTCTTAAAGCTAAACAGTCCAATAGAGAAATAATACCTATATTATTTATACTTTTAATCCAATAACCAAATTCCTGTGATCCTCAGTGCAGCATTAACTCTCCAACCAGAAACTACTGCCTGAAACCATGAAGAAGGAAGAAGACAGAAAGAGAGACCCAAAATCCTCCATCTTGTCCTATACCTATTACTATATTATAAAAACCTCAAATTTAAAGCCCTTCACCATGTGAAAGCACACACTTTTATTTAACTGCACACCCGTGATTTTAACTCCATCACTCAAATTTGGAAGCCTTCTCCAAGGCCTCAGGTCAAAAGCAGTGTTCTCCAGGGGATCAGTGACAGAAAGCACAGAAAGCTCAAAAACCCAGGTTTCTGGGATCCAACAGGACAGCAGGAGAGGGAAGAGCTGCTGGGACCAGTTCACTGGAGTTGAGATGTGTCTGGGAAAGTGAGACTTGCGTCCTGAGGCTGTGGAGTTCTTCCACTCCAGCACATGGCAGCATTGGAGGCTTAGAGAGGGAAAAGTGCAATAATGAGCTGTGTGCTGGCTGATGAGGGAGGAGGAGAGTCTGCACAGAGTCTGGCAGGGTCTGGCTCCTCTCACCAGTGCTGCTGCTGGAGCTGGACAAGGAGACATGCAAAGAGGGGCCTGGTGAATGCCCATGGCTGTGCTGCTGAAGCCTGGCTGGAGCATCCCTGCAGGACAGGGATCGAGCCCAGGCACCATTAGCCATCCTGGCCTCAGTTTTTTGTGCCTGGGAGCCAGTCAGAGAGCACCAAGCAGGGCTGTGGGGAAACTCCTGCTTGGGAAGTGCAAGCATGCACCTTCAAATGCCACCAGCTTGCAAAGAGCAGGGGAGTAATTTGAACTCTTGGTTTTGAAGCTCTGGTCTGTGGTCTTACACTGGAGTACCCAGAGCATCCCATCCCTTTTCCCTTTTCTTTCCAAGAACCCAACAGGACTTCATAAATAAGGATGTGCCCTTGCAGCCTCCTGTTATTGTCCTTTTTCTGCAAAAACAATTTCCATTTGAATTGCTGGGACTACAATGTGGAGACAGCTTTTACTGGGGGCATGAATCTTCTTCAGTCTCTGTCTGCCATGAGTGGCTGTTTTCTCATCTCTCTCTTTTGTGGCTTTGTCAGAAGGACAAAAAATGGTTTTTGCATCAGTGTCTCTGCATGTTGCTTGCCCAAGGAGAGGCAATGTGGTGGTTCAGGCAGAGAAATGGAGAGAGCAGCTTTTCTGCCCCTCAGCTGCTTTGGGCCACGAGGTTCAGCCCTGGGATTTCTGAGATTTCAACTGAGATTGCCACTGCACAAGGATTTTGTGACTCAGGACACTTTTGCAGTGCTGTGCCCACATGGATAATATCCTACAGGTCAGTCTTCAGTACAAACCCCTAAGCTTTTCTAGCAATGATTGCCCTGAGGTGTATCTGTTCCCACCGAGGGAGTGTCAGGTTTGGCAGTTCCCTTGGCCATGTTTTCATGGAACTGCATGTTCCCCCCTCAGCCTTTATCACTGCTCCACGTTGTACCCTTGGTGAGTTCAGGATGTGGGGATTCCCTGAGATTTTCTGAGACCTCAGTCTCATTCAGATTGAGACACTGGTCTCTCAGCTGGTTTTCCAGGTGGTTCCACACTCTGTGTCCCTGCTTAGCTCTGCCTGGAGGGCAGGGTGCTTTATAGTTACAAGGCATCCTTAGGAAAGCTGAGTTTCCCTTTGTGAGGGTCTCAGCCCTGCACAGTCTGGGCATCCATCAGATTCAACCCTCTGAAAAGTGGCTGTCTGCTGAGCAGGGAGGGACTTTATTTCCCTGCTCTGAGACAGAAAATCCTTCTCCTTCACCTTATTCTGCTTGCCACAGCATGGCACACATTAAGGATAATGAGTTAACCAGCCAGGGTAAGTGGTAGGGCTTTGTTCTTGGCCTCTCTTTCCCCAGTTCACCTTTCCAGACATGAAAGGTGAAAACAAAACCAGAGCAGCTCTGAGGGCACACCTTCATCCTCCCCCTTTTCTCAGTCTTTTTTTTTCCCTCCATTCATCTGCCTTTCCTTGTTCCTTGCTCTGCCGTGATCCAGCAGCCTGTGTGGAGCACTGAGGCTGCTGACACTGATGCCCTTATCTCCAAGGGTTTGGCTGGTGTTTGGGATTCAGAGGCAGCTTTAGGACAGAGTTCTGACTAATCTCCTCAGATAAGGTGTGTCACAGCAGGAGGGGCAGGGCAGAAGGTCTGACACCACAGCTCCTGTGCCTGGTTTATATTTAACTCCCTCCCAGGAGTGGTCGAGGGGACGTTCCAGCCCTGCCAAAGGGGATTGCTTCTGGACAGAAAGCAGCTCTGTCTGCCAGGCTGCTCATCTCCCAGCTGAGTGGGCACTGCAGGCTGCCCAGCAGTTCCCTGCCTCATGTCCCTCCTCACCAGGGAAGGGGAAATGTGGAAAAAAGGGGCCGAAATGAGCTGCACATTGTAAACCAGGACAGGTGTCCTGCAGTAAATCGAGTGACAGGCAGGAATAAGAACAAAAGAAAGAGATGGATAGATAGGAATGAGGGATCAATAAACTGAGCCTAAAGATAGCAAGAGAGATGCACTGAGGGCTGTTGACAGAGAAATAGATGTTGGAGCCAGGAAGATCTTTGAATAAGAGAAACATCAGATGAGAGAAGGGTCATTTTAAGTACACTTCACTGCTGGGCCAGGATTAGCCCACACAGTAAGTTTTAATGCTTCCTTTTTCCTCTCCTTGTTTTAAACCCTCTGAGTGGTGGGATGGGAGCAGCTCCACTTGTGCCATGGGTTCAGACCTCCATGGTAGAGTCAGTTCTTTGCATGTTTTGGAATAATCCTTTCTCAGGTACCACCATAGCCAGGGAAAGGCTGCTTGGAGCAATTTCATGGAGCCAGGCTGCAAAACTGCTGCTCTTACCATCTCTTGTTCAAATCTATGTGCTCTGTATTCATATATTGGATTTAAATCAACTTAGCTGCAATTGGGACCAGCTTTTCTCTGGACCCTGCAACTGCCATCTATGAGGAGTGGCGGTTTTGGAAAAAGAAAAAAGTGTAAAACAAGCAGCATTGGGGTGTTGAGGTACAGTGTCCTGGAGGACCCAGCTTACCAGAGGGAAGTTAATGGGAAGGGATTTTGGTGGGGTAAGGAGCATCAGTGTCCAGGTGTTGATCCCTGGCAGCTTGACTTGTTGCACGGGCCTGGATTTGGTTTGTTCTTCACCAAACTGGTGACCATTGAGTTTGTTACAGAGTCCCTGTGGTGTCCTGTGATATTTGTCCTTAGGGGATCCTGCTCCCCAGGTTCCCAGCACAGCTCTCTGACTAAAAGCCTGCTGAGTTTGAGAAAGCCTCATACCCTGGAATTGCTTTATTTCTTAAGGAGCAATGAGCAAAAGAGTTCAGCAGCTTCACAGCAGCTGTTGATTTCCTCTTGTTTTATTAATGAGGCAAGCTACTCCCCATTTCCCTCCTTCTTTTCAGGCATTTGATTAAAACCTGTGAAGCCACTCAAGGCAGAAGAATTCGCCCCTTGGTGGACTCCTCATGGTCCTGGGTGGCCCAGGCAGAGTGGGCATCTCCCCCTGGGGTCAGTGTCCCTGCAGCCCTGCTGGCATCTCTGAAAAGCAAGGAGGACTTGGAGGGGTTCATCCTCCCTAAACCTGACCTGAGAACACAGCGAGCCAGACACAAATCCAGAGCCCGAGGGGAGTGATTTATCTGGGGATGGCTCAGATACCACCCCAGGAAGGTGTCTCTGCTCAGTGTAAGAGCAGGGGATGGGAAGAGCTGCAAGGGGAATGAGCCTGTGCTCCCTGGGAGCTGCCTCCCTCCCCTGCCACCTCCAGCTCATCACAGCACAGCTTCCCCAGGGAGGTGTCCATGCCCAGGGCACTTTGTTGGACAGCCTGGCAGTGATCAGTGTGCTGGAGCCATCTATCAGCCCCCATACATATTTAATGCCCAAGGGTGAGCAGGGCTGGAGTGGTGTTTGCTGACAGGAGAGCTGGGGAGCTCTGCCACGGCCTTTAACGGTCCTGCATTAATTATGACAGGATAAATAATTCACAGGGCTAATAACAAAGGCTTGTTTTTAATGGTTATGGAAATCCCAGCTTGCTCCTAGAAGCAGGGGTGAGAAAGCAATATCTGGCTCTGCTTCTGAGCCAAGAAGACAGCAGAGCACAGGGTGTGCTGAGGCTGCTGTGCTGGTGACATTTTGGGGCAATTTGACATTTTGGGGGGATCTGTACCTCTTACTGGCCCGTGCACAACCCACGGAGGTGAGGACTCTGCCCAGCACCTGCCAAGTGTGTGTGGAAAGCCTGGGGGATGAGAGGATGAAGCATCAGCTTCTCCTGTGGGCCCAGGCACCTGCTTTTCCACAAACTGAGGAGCAGTTTGGCACTCAGCTTCTTCCCCAGTGCTCCTGAATACCCTGCTCAGGCTGGGGCTGAACATCTGTTCCTCTCCTCCATAACCCTGTTCCTGCTTCCTCTCCCCTCTCCCACCTGGTGCCAAAGCTTGTCTAATCCTGCAGGAAGGGTGAGGACCCTGAGCTCTGCAAGGCCACTGATCCTACAGGAATCCTTCTCTGGGAGAGGCAGTTCCTGCTTGGCCCCTGCCTGGATCTCCTCTGCCTACCCTTCAGGCCATTCCTTTCTCCCTTCCCTCTCCCCATAACTTGCTCTTTCACTTCCTCAGACATAAATATGGATGTTTTCGTGTGCCACTATCGTCCTTCAGCTTAAATAGCTTTCCCCCCCTCCCTGGTGTTTGGCCTCCAGGTGTATTTATAGAGAAAAAATCACATCACTGCCAGTTTGCTTTATCAAGGCTGAGCAAGCTCTGTTCTTCTACAATGCTTTTATACCATGCGTCCTCCACTCACCAGCTCACTCAGGTGCCCTTCTCTGCTCCTTTTGAACCCTCCTGAATGTGCAGAGCCTTCTTCCTGGGCAAATAATTTTACTTTTCCTGCCTTGGCTTCCCTACCTATATAGAGAAGACAGTGCCCCATCCTGTGGCATGGGGTGAGTTACGTGCTATAGGAGGTACAGGAGATTTCTCTTTCCCAGTCCAGTTCCTTGGTGTGGGCTCATTTCAGTATTCTGTGCATTTACATCTCAACAGAAACATGAACAGCAGAGATATGGGACCATCAGTCCTGTCCCAGACCAGTGCAGCCAGCTCAGAATAGCTGAGCAATCCAAATGAGCATCCAGAGTGGGCTGGATGGTGCAGACTCACCCACACATCACCAAACATGTCCACACAGGACCCTAAAACCAGGGGGAAAAGCCATGACAAAAATGTTTTCCAGTGAAAACAACAGCAGCTAGGGGCTTGTGTTGGGGCTGAAGGGGTTTCCTGAGTGTCTGAGAAGACATTTAGACCCCCCAGACATTTTTCTCCTCAGGTGGTCTGTCACACTCAGAGTGTATCAAAGCTTTCCTGGACTCATTGAGTCAGATAATTTTCCTCCTTGGCCCTTCCCCATGGGTGAGCCCTTGCTGGGCAATGCAAACAGCTTCTCCTAACCCCAAGCCCCTGAGCCTGAGCCTGAGCCTGGCACGTTGTGCTCCTCATTCCCCTCCCAGTGGGCTCCAAGCTGTCCCAGGCTGGCTGCTGGGCTGTGCAGCTCCACCTGCTCCTGCTGGCCCCAGACCAGCTCCAAAGCCACCAGCATGAGGTGACAAATGAGACACTAGGATGGGTCATAAACCTGCCCTGCAGGCAGCTCTGCTGGCACCTTCCCTCCAGCCTCTTCCTATTTCCAGGATTCACTTTTGGCTGTTTTTGGTTCCTCCCACTCCCCACATGTTCCTGCTTTGGTCACCATCTCCCAGGGAGCACCAGCACTAAGCCCAGAGAGGGGAAACTACTCTAATCCCTTTGCCTTTTTCTTTCAAGACAGGTACCATGTTAGCCTGGGAGGATAAATCCAGTGTGTTTTAGCCCTTTTTCTTCTGTGTCTATGCTGTTGATTATCCTTTCTTCCTGCTCTTGCCTTGCAGACCCATCTACTGAGATGGCACAAGGAACAGAGTGCATCTAAAAATGGACAAATAAACACCCTCAGACTGTTCCCATCCAAGATGAGCCATTTCAGAAGAGCCCAGGACAGCCTTGAGCACTGACTCTGTTGACACAGGAGAATGCAGCAGATTTCACATAGAAAGTGGCTGTTTCAAGAGAGGAGTGCAGCACAGCTCAGAAGTGCTTATGTCTGAGGAGCTGATGTTTACACAAGGGAATAGCACGCTCACCTTGCTGTTAGAGCACAAAACAAATGTTTGCCCAGGTAAGTGCAGATCCCAAGCTCAGGTTTCTCTCTGGGTGTGTAGCTGTGGAGCACACACACAGGGAGGCACTGTCTGAGCGAGTGTTGCAGGTTAATTGTCCTGCTCTGGATGTCTGAGAGCAAACCAGCAGCTTGAGAGCTGCTCCCAGTCTCTCCCTGGGGCAGGGTGAGGGACTGGGTCTGGCCAGCTGCATTCACAACCAAGGCTGGCTCATTTCTCATTTCTCAAGAATTAAAAAACATAGAGTGTACACTGGTGAAAAACTGCTTTTAATACTCTTATTTGACAAATTCTCCTTCCTTCTCTTATTCTTATTCCAAGAGGACTTGGTGATGAAAAGCCCTGATGGATTTCCTCTCCATTCCTGTTTAATCAAATGAACACATTTTCACCAAATTCTCATCATATTTTCCCAAGCCTTTAGAGAAGGTTTTGGGGCCATCACCTGGATTTAATCACTGTTGTTCTGTGGCAATGTGGCAGCTTGGTCTTCTTTGTTTTCAGCACTGGTGAGACATAGCCACAGGTGCTCTGGTGGTTAAAAAAGACACATTCCTGTCTTCCCTCCTTGCTCCTACCTATTGCTGTTCAGATCCTGCTCTTGCCATGGCAGAGAGCAGCTCTGGTGACTGAGAGCTTCTCCTGTGATACTGGGGGGAGAAAAGAGGAAGAGACTGGAAAGTGGGATGGCTCCTGGTGGGCTGGTGGATGTGTGGGGTAAGGACAGGACCCACAGCAGAGGGGATGTGATCTGGGAGATGCTCCACTGCTGATGAAAGGGATCATGTTGGGAGTGCTGTGACAGGGTGGATAGATTCCCCACTGCATTGCAGACACTGTTTGAATTTCAGAGCAAGCATTTCTAGAGATCAGGTATGAGGAAATGAGGGTGGTGAGAACCTGTCACAGGGTGCCCAGGGAAGTTGTGGATGCCCCAGCTCTGGAAGTGTCCAGGGACAGGTTGGACAGGGCTTAGAGCGACCTGGGATAGTCAAAGGCGTCCCTGCCCATGGCAGGGGTATGAAATGAGATGATCTTTAAGGTCCCTTCCAACCCAAATCATTCTGTGATTCTATGATTTTAGGCTGCTAACAGGAAAGGAATCAGCTCTTTTCTGTCATGGGAGATAACAGGAACAAAAGGTACCAAAGAGCTCCATGAGAACTGGATGGTGTCACAAAGCATCTCCTTGGTCCTAGATGTGGCATATGCTGAGTTCCTTTGGGAAGCAGCATCTTCCAGGGACTGAAAGCCTGGCTCCACTCTGCCAGAAGCCTCTCTCCTCCGTGGCAATGCCTGGGAGGCATGTGGGCAGCCAGGTCAGTGTGTGTGGGCTTTTGTTGCAGCACACATTGGCAGCTGTGGGGATCAGCCTCTTGCTGAGGCTCTGAGGAGGGCTGCTGCTGTGCTTCCTGTGCTGGAGCCGTGGGCTGGTGAGGAGGAGGCAAACCAAAATATTTATACCAGAAAATGTGCACTTTTTTTTGAGCTGAAGCTTGGGCAGCATCCCAGCCCATCCATATGGGCTTGTAGACATTTCTTACCTGATTTCTTTCTCTCTTGGGGACAGATGATGAGGCTGCTTGGTTGCAGAGGGGGAGGCAGGCAGCTCCCATGGCCTCCATCTGTGGGTATGGGGGCTGCAGGGGCTCTGACTGCTCTTCCCATGCCCCCTGTGCCCCCCTGACCCTGGCTGGAGCCTTCCTTGCCGTGGGAGGTGGCAGTGGCCCATGTCCCCAGCCTGGGGAGTGGCCCCTGGGTTTGCTCTGTTGCTGGCTGAGTTCACATTCCCCAAGCCCTCGCTGTGAAAGCTCAACCCACTGGGCATGTCTGCTGTTCTGTGAGCTGTGCAAGGACCTGAGGGCTGGGCTGGAGAGCTGGGCACATGTGGAGAGCAGGCAGAGCAGTGTGTGTGTGCCCCCAGCACACTCTGAGCAACGGGACCCAGACACAGAGGAGTGGCTCTGAGCGTGGGCAGAGGTTTTGTACACCTGATACAAAGGAGGGAAAGCATCTTCTCAGCACCTGGGATGCTGCTGTGGGGCCCTGTCCTCTCTCCCGTGGCTGGGACAAGGGGCACTGCAGCAGCTGGGCTGGAAATGTGGTGTTCTGGGAGAATGGGTGTGTGGTTCTGCTGGTGTCACCACTGGGCAGGGTCAGCCCTGACCTGAGCCCTTCGGTGCATCCTGCACTGGGCTGCAGCAGGCTGGCAGCATCCTGACCCTCCTTGGGCTTTGGGAGAGATGTTGGGCCTCTTAGCAGAGCCTCTGGGGTTATTTAACCTCCTTCCCTCCTCTCTGAGGCATGCTCAGCCCTGTCCAGCCCTGGAGGCACCGTTCCCTGCCCACGGAGTGGCCACCAGCGTGGGGGGCTCATTTTGTGATTACACTGTGGAAATGTGGTGTTAAATCTTCCAACCTGTCCACTGCAGACGGTCCCTCTCATCCTCTCTCTGACAAGATTTAGGATGGTCACACTTAACTGGCTCTCATTATGGCAGTGCTCATAAATCCTTCTGTTATCCCCTTGCTGGTGGCTCCTGCTGTCCCCCACGCAGTGGCCGCTCTCAGCTCCAGCACTGGGTGATGTCCCCCTGCTCCCCTCATCCCTGCACATCCCTCTGCCCCCAGTTCATGTTGTTCATGAATTTATTCACTGTTGTGCCCTTGGTATCTCCTCCCTCCTGTTTCTCCTGCAGCAGGGTCAAACTCCCAGTGCTGGCTGGGCAGTTCTCCCTCCTGTAGCTCGTGTGCTTTCCATTGCTCCCCCATCTTCCTCCTGATGTCCAAAGCTGAGGAATTCCCTGGTCTCACAGCTCCCATCCTGCCAGACAGGGCATGATTCAGCCCTTTGTCACGCCTTGGGGTTTTGAATGACATCTGTTACTTTCTTTGAATTCCCAGCTCACTTTTGACAGGGTTTTGGCTCTGGCTGCCCAGTGGTATTGATCAGACTTTTTATGGAGTGAGTGTTCTTTCTGTCTTTAATTCTCATGCAAGACACATGGTACAAGAGATATGCAATTAAAACAACTGAGAAAGAAAGAAGAGAAAGAAAGAAAAGAAAAGAAAAGAAAGAAAGAAAGAAAGAAAGAAAGAAAGAAAGAAAGAAAGAAAGAAAGAGAGAAAGAAAGAGAAAGAAAGGAAGAAAGAAGGAAGAAAGGGAGAAAGAAAGAGAAAGAAAGAAAGAAAGAAAGAAAGAAAGAAAGAAAGAAAGAAAGAAAGAAAGAAAGAAAGAAAGAAAGAAAGAAAGAAAGAAAGTAAAAAAGAAAGAAAGAAAGCCTTGACATAAAACCAGACCTCATGTCCTGCTCCTCTAATTGCCTGAGAGCAGAGAGAGCAAATAAAAATTCTTCAAGGTTTCTTATTTCATTTTTAAGTGCATGGCTTTTTGTAGACCTCTGGCCCAAAACCCAAGCTGATAAAAGGGGTTTTTTTGGGTATGTAGAGAAGACCACAATGGTTTCATCATCCCTTGTAACCCCACTGCTTTCTATTCTCTAGGAAGGGAGTAGTATGGATTAGTGATGGGAGTTTTACTGCCCCAGGCACCGGCTCTGTGCAAAGAATATTATGGGTTTGTGTAGGGGAAGACTGGTTTCAGCTCCTGGGCCTTGGGAATTAAAGGCAGCAGTAAAATCCCTGCAGCCCTTCCAAGAGCCTCCATGTGCTCCTTCATCCATGAACTCACCAGAGGGGAAAGAAGGTGTGAAGGAGGCACTGGATGGGTAGAATTGAAGAACATCACTGTAGAAAACACCAGAAAACACCCAGAGCTTTGTGAAAGCAGCCAGAGGTCAACTGGCACTGGCTGCTCCCTACAGACCACAGTGGGAGCTCAGGGGTCACTGATCAGGGAGGAGCTGAGGTGAAACAGCCACAAATCAAAGAGAATGGTTTCAAAGGGAGACCAGTGGGGGAAATGCAGATTTCTATGACCAATACTTTGGGGTACTGCCCTGGAAGCGAGACCAGCCCTGACAGAAAGTGTGGATGCCCAAAATGCAACTGAGGAAGAGCCTGTGAAGGCTCCTGAGCCGCAGATTTGGTGTCTCCAGGTGAGGAAATCCCAGGAGCTGCTGTGGGGCAGATGTCCCTCCCTTGATGGGAAAGAGTCTCACCCACTGGGCTCAGAGCACTCCTGCCCAAATATTTGCATTTGGGGTATGGACACCTGCCAGCCAAATCTGGGTTGGCCTGAGCAGCTCTCTGTAGTGGCCAAGGAGCCCCAGGAGCTGGAGCTGGGCTGGCTCACCATCTGTCTGAGCCGGTGGCAGGCTGTGCCAAAGGGAGCTGAGAGTGGTGCCTGCACTGGGGCACCGGGGCTGTGTCCCCCCATCAGCAGGGACACCCCATCCCACCACCCACAGCACAGGCAGAGAGGCAACAGCCCCTGGCAGGGCTGCTGGCCCTGGCCATGGCCGGCTGGGCAGGGGCTGCTGGGCATGCCAGGCTGGAAGCAGAGAGGAGTTCTGCATTCCGGGGGTGCCAGTTTGGAAGGGAAGAACTGATCCCAGGCCAGTTTTCCAGTCCATTTGGTTTCCCTGTGGCTTGATGGGGACATTAAATGGCAGGCATCATGTGCTGAGCTTGGGCATCTCATGCCTGTGTGGAGAGGCTGGTGATGAGCAGTTCTCAGGCATGGACACAGGGATAACCATTAGCAGACCTGACTGTGGCTGTAGAGAGGACAAACAGGGCCACTGCTCCCTGCAGGAGCTCGTGCTCCAGTCCTTGCCCAGCCCTGAGCTTGAGACAGAGGATTTGATTTGTGGACTGCAGCAGTCAGGGAACAAAATGCTTCTGCAGCGAGGCTGTGCCTTGCTGAGCTCCAGGTGGACCATCCCCTGTGGCTGCACATCCCCAGGGTGCTGGAGAGCATCCCAGGGACAGCAGAGTCTCTGCTCTGCCCCAATCCAGCCCCAGCATCTGTCTGCTCCCAGCAACTGAACTTTAAATAAGGTGTGTTTTTCCCCTGCTCATTGACTAGATTTTGAATAAGATCACCACAGGTCTTAAGCAGAGTTTCCTAAATTAATCTCCTGAACATAATCATCAGAGAAAGCCTTGTTTCTGCAAGGCTGTACCTTACACTCGTTAGGAGGTGAGTGGCAGCAGCTGTCACTGAATAATCGTTCTCATTAACTCAGCTTTGTACCTTTCCTTTGCCTAATGAAACCCTCTCTCCAAAACACAACCCTGAGGGCTGCTCAAAACCAAAGCACACAAACAGGGAGAGACAGGGCCAGGGAGGCTGGAAACTCATCCACCTCCTCCTCCCATGGAGACAATTTAGAGGGAGAATGTGCCCCAGTTCCTGTTCCCTGCTGGGGCTGGGAGGAGGGACTGTGCCAGCTGCACGAGCTCCTGGGCCATGGCCCAGCTCACCCTATTTCCCATTATTTCCCATCCCTTCATCCTTCCCCCTGCTCCAGCAGGGACCTCATTACCACTGCCCTGCAATGGCCTCACTGCCAGCCCCTGGTAAAAAACTGCCTGCATCACCTGGGGATGCTTTCTTAAGAAAACTCCTGTAAATCTAATGCGAGCTTCATTTGCAGGATATGCTGTTTTGTGAAAATTTTTGCAATCCCAGAACCCAAAGCCACTGGAAGGGCACTGTCAGACTCTGGTCTCAGCTGTGGGTCAGCAGGTCAGGGTTGTAATCTTGTCTCTGATACTGCTTTCAGTGGTATAAATGATGTGGGATCCCTTCTGCAGAACTGCAGAGACTGTGCTTAGAGATACCACCAAGTGAGCAACCATTAGAAAATAACTTTAAGTCAAGGGTTCCAGGCTCAGATCTCAAAGATATTTCCTGAATCCAGGTTTCAGCATACTCAGTGTGGCACTGGGGTCTGCCAGGCATCTGGGACCTCTCCCTGCCCCTGTGCCTCCACTTCAGAACAGCCCATTTGCCTCCTGCCATCCCCAAACCCTGAGGTCCTCCAAGTCCAGCGTGCAAAGGAAGGAATTGCATTGATGCCTTAAAGAACCTAGAAATAAAACAACACACTTTCAAGATAATATTGGTATAGGAGGTAATATAAAGGTTGGTCTTTATTGGAGGCCTCCAGGGGCAGATATGGAAAATGTCCACAAAATGCCCACCCCCCATGGGGTGAATACAATTTTATAGGTTTAGCAAATAAGCATAATTGACAAAAATCACCAATTAAGAGTACAAGAGGTGATGCAATCCCACCCCCTCAGTTCAAGCCCCTCCTAAATCCTCCCCCCTTGGATGGGACTAAACTTTGTTGATGAAAACCTGTCTTAAGGAGCTGTTTTTCATTGTTGCTTCCCAGAAAGAACCAAGATGGGATAGAGGCTCTGGAATGTGTTTTGTCTTCCTGCTTAGGAAAAAGACAGGAAGAAGTACTGGGAAAACTAGTCACAGATACAACAATAAGGTACAGCGCTGCAAATACATGTGTGAAAAATACAGAGAATATATAAAAGAAAAAAACAAAAAATCATTCGGAATCAGCATGTGGCCTACATCCATCTCTGCCTGAAAGCAGAGAAATACTCAGAAAAGCAGATACACAGAGAGACCAGGGCAGGAAGGAGGAGTCCTTCCCTTGAGGAGGGCACCAGGGCTCCAGGCAGGGCAGGAAGGTGAGCAAGTGATGCAATGCTCAAGGATGAAGGAGATGTGGTCATAAGAGAGCAATGGAGAGAGCAAAGGGCTGTGATGTCAGCACTGGGACAGAAGATGTGGGGTGCTGGTGGCTGTCCCTTGTTGGGGTGAGGGTGGTCCCCAACAATATTTTTGAGTTCCCTGATTTTCCTATTTTTACGGTAGGAGTGGTGAAAACAAACAAAGAGCAGGTATGATGACCATGACTTGATAAAATAAAGTATTTCAATAATGAGGAAAGCAAATGTGGGATGAGGCCCAAACCCCCAAACACTATAACTAAAGAAGCAAGTTATTTTGGAAGCCAGTGGTCAAAGACTCAGATAAAGGAAGGTCTAGGATATAAGTATGGGGTAAGAGGGCTTGAGGGTAGGGTCCAATGGGTACAGGGGAAAGTGGTGCAGAGGTGGAGTAAAGGAAGGCAGGGACCAATGGGGTAGGTTGGGTGGAACACTGCATTAAATGAAGGCCAATGGGGATACAAGGAAGGGAGAACATTCTGGAAACAGGGAGTGGAGCTAACTAATTGGGATATGAGGGTTAGGAATATGTATGAGGCATTAACATAAACACATAACTCTTAGTAACTTTCTTTTGTGGTCATCACAACTTAAATGCCTGCCAAGGTTTAGGGTTAGGGTATAGTGCTGTTCTGGTGATGGTTACCCAGCTTGCAATACTGGCCAGGCTGGTTCCCACAGTCCCTCTTTGCCAGTTCTCAGCTCTTCAGAGATCCAAGATCCCTGGGAGCCCATCATGACCTGAAGAGCTCTGTGCCTGCTGCTCTTGGCACAGCATTTCTCCAGGACACTGACCAGTTGTGACTTTTTTTTCACCAGTGGTCTGGTGCTGACAAGGAGCATACGGCCCGGGCTGGAGCAGCAGCAGGAGCCATAGATTATCCCTAATTGCCTGCAGCAGATGAAGCTGGCCTTCAGAGAGCACAGCCATGAATCTTCACACAACGCAGTGAGTGCCACGTGGATTTACTGTTCGCTGGCTCTAAAGCTCCACCAGCTCTCTGCTGCTCTTGCAAGAGAAGAAGAAGGGCCAGAGGGATCTGCTGTGCAAAGCCCTGATTTACAGGTGTCTCCCAGCCACAAGTCAGGAGCACACCTGAGCTTTCAGGCGTGTTTACCCTTGCAAGCTGTTCACAGCTAGTGGACAAGAGGGAGAGCAGACAGATGGGCATGGACCAGCATGTTTTCTATGGCCTTCTCTGGAGAAAGTAAATCTTCTCTGTTAGACCAGGAACATCATTAAAGAGAGCTATAGGAACCTGGTTTGTTCTTTTGGTGGTGTTGCTGCCTTATAACTCAGCTTGGGTAAAGGCAGAACAGATTCCAAAGTGACATGAGAAGCTGAACAGGAAGATCTGGGTTGTTAAGGGGAAAGTGCCCTACAAATCTTGAAGTTCTCCGTCACTGGAGCAGCAGGGACCAGCTGAGCTGGAAGCAAATGCCACTTCCAGAGAAGACCTGAAGGATCCCAAAGCTCTTGCTGTCTTTGAAACAGGGTCCTGTGCTCCTGGCAGGACAGGGGGAGATGGCACAGCATCTGCCTTTCCCTAACCTCACCCTCGATGTGGCTGGGAGTGCTGGGCAAAGCTCCCCATCACTGTGGCTTCAGGGCTCAAGCTGTGTGGAGAGGGATGAGAAATCAAATCTGTAGGATCTTTCTGCCTGGTTTCCATTTCTGCAGTGCCAGTAGTCACCAAGCACACATTTCTGATCTGGGAGGATTCCTATCAGATGCTTGGTCACTCTGAATCAGCAAGGCTGTGTTGATATGTTCCCACTGCAGCCTGGCCCCTCCTGCAGACTCCTGCTTGTGCTCAGTACCAGCTAAGAACCAAGATATAAATAAAAAAGAGAAGGAAAAACCAACCAAATGAAAAAGCTTTGCTGCCTGAGAGCAGCTCTGTGAGTGTCAGCCAGTTTCTTTGTGGGCAAAGACAGAAGCCCAGCCAGGGTTTGTTTGACTAGCTCAGCATTTCCAGGGAAGAGCCAGGGTGTTTGTGCCACTTAGAACCTGGGAGAGGCATCTCACAGGGCCAGGACAGTGGGTGACAAGAGGGGACAGTGTGTCACTAGGTTGTATCTTAGCTGCAGTTTGAGCACAGCAGTCTCTGGGAGCTGTGTGTGCAAGTCTCACTCCTGCACTGCCGTGTCTTGGTGCTCATCTCTGCTCTCTGCTCTTTCTTGGGGCAGGAACAGATCCCATGGAATAACAGAGAGAAGCTCTGGCCCTGCTGTGTCAGTGCACTGCCAAAACACATCTCCTGAGGAGGGGAGGCAAGGTTTCCAGAGCACTGCTGGCTTTGCTCGTGGGCAGAGCCAGCTCCTGCCTGGCAGCTCCCACATTTGCCAACTGCAGAGGCTGGGGAGGGAGAGGAGATGGGGAGTGACAGGCTGACCCTCTGGGTGGTGTCTGCAGAAAAAAGGCAACCACAGACAGGCAAGGAAACTGTGGGGTGATGTGCAGTGCTGGAGGGTCCTCTCATGGCAGGAGGTCACCTCCCCAGCCTCTCTCACCTTGGCTGCCCCACAGCTTGCCTCAAGACACACGTGGAAATGTCAGGGGGTGATTTTAATGGCCACTGAAGCAGTGTTTCCATTGATGTGCCCTGTGGACTTGCCTGCTCAGTTCTGCATCCCCAGGGTGCCCATTCCCACTGCAGCTCAGCAGGGCCCAAATCTGCCCCATTTTCCATGATCTTTGCTGCTGCTGGGCTGCCTTCCTGCCCTTCCTGAGCTGATCCTCCTCCCTGGCTCAGCATCCATCATGGCCCTTCCCATCCTGAGCCAGGCTGGTGCAGCTCAGCACAGGCAGGACCTCAGGATCTGCAGGAGCCATATAAATCCAATAAATCCTCCCTGGCTTTTGAAATCCAGCTCCATGTCACCAGACCCCACTGCCCCTGCTGTGTTGCACAGGGAATTGTGCACAGAGGATGATCACAGTCCCCTTTAGGAGGGGGGGACTGTCACCTTCAAAAGGCCTGTCCAAGTCTTGGGTTCTTCTGCAAATCACCCCATTCCAGGAGTTTCAGCAGTGGCTGCTGCTTATATATTTCTTTTTCCCCAGGCTTTCCATGGGTTTATACAAACTTCCTATTATAAATATGAATTCAGTTGGGGACATCTGGGTTAAATCCTTCAAGTAGTTTTTATTTTACTTCTTCCACTTGAGATTTCTGGAAGAATGCAGTACTTAGCACACATTTAAATTACAAGGAAATGCAGGAAACATTGCAATCTTTTCTACCTCTATTTCATTAACCTCTTTGCTCTCTGAAGGACTGGCAGCCTCATAAGAGAGCAGATTTTTCCAATACAGGGTCCTGTTGTCATGCGTGTCAGGAAACCCCACCAAAATTGAGAGGCTGACTGCTATTACATTTAGTGGCCTAAATATTTATATTTTTTTTTATTAATATTGGCGGGCCTAGCTTCCTTTTAATTAATTTCTTCCACTTTCAATTGACCCTTGGTTTTTTTTCTCCTTGATCTTGCTAAGGAGCTGCTGAGGTCAAGACAGATAAGAAACTACTGGAGTGGGTCAAAACTTGTACTTCAGGCTTTCCTGAAGAGTCTCCCTGCTAAGCAAGCACAGCAGAGGAAAGTTGGGGGAGAGGGTGCAGCATGTCTAAGTGAGAGGTTTCAGTTTTTGTGGGGATGGAAGGAGGATTTCTCATCCACTGAAAGTGATGGCTGATTGGGAGTTACTCTGCATCTTCAATTATCTGCCATCTTTTTCAAAACACATAAAATACCAAACTTGGCCGAAGCAATTGGTCCTGGAAGCAGTTCTTCATCTTAATTAAATTAATTCTTAATCACCTGCAGCATGCCATGAGCCTCAGGACTGCTTTCCTTGTTGGAGGGGGATGAGCCAGCCCCAAGCACAGCTGCTGTGCCCTGATGGATTTGGGAAGGTTGGCCTTCAGAGCAGAGTTAAAATGGAAATATTGATAACCCAAACTGTTCTGGGAGGATATTGATAAATACTGATAACCCAAACTATTCTGGGAGAAGCAAAATGGGAGCAGCCCCTCCCTCCTCATGCTGTGGGGCTTCTCCAGGGTTGGCAAGGGGGTGATGCTCAGGCTCTGAGATCACTCTGGGCTGGAAAAGTGCAAAGTTTGGCTTCTCCCACTTGTGCCCACTGCTCTGTTCCTCACACATGTGGGATGGTTCTGCTGCTCCTCTCCCAGGGGTTCACCCACACACAGCTTGGCATGTACTCCCCGAGACAGAGGAAAGGATGGAGGAGCAGGAGGAGGTGAGAGGAGGGGAGGTTGAGAAGTTTTCCAACTCGGAAAATTATTCTAAAGCTGAAAAATGGAAAGCTAAAATCCCCCACTGGGAAACCCCTTGGAGGATATCAGAAAATGAGGCTGAGTAGTTTCTTTGGATCCTGTGGAATTTAACACAGATTTGTCATCTAGCTGTCAAACCCACTAGAAATGTCTCACTCTCTATTAATAGTTTCATAGATTTTAGAGACTTTCCAGCTCAAAAGACCATTCTGTTCATCTCTTCTTGCATAAAATTGGCTGTTCCTGTATTAAGCCCATCCACCCTGGTCAAACATGAGCTTATCTTTCCAAAAGATCTCCACTGAGATTTAAACACTTCCAGGCACGGAGAATCCATCGTGTACCTGGTGACTTATTGCAGAGGCTAATTGCTCCCACAATTAACCATGCCCTTCTGGACATATCCAGCCTTCCTTTGATCCTGCAGGGGTTCAGTTTGGTTAAAGAGCTCTTAATCATGAGGTTCCCCCTACAGGGACTTGTTCACCTCTTAGTCTGTGGCCTGCTGACCTGTGGGACTTTCCTCAAGGTTGTAGCAAGGAAGCAAGGTTGTACCTGGGAGCAGCTGGCATGTCAGGAGGCTTCAATCAGTTTTACACGGGTCACCACCAGAAAAACAGCAGAGGAAAGAGCTGAAAGTGTTGATTTCTGGGTGTTTGGAGCATTAAAAGTGTGCTGCAGTTGTTGCAGTGTCTGCACTCGTGTGTGGCAAGGTGTGGGAGCTGCAGGTAGAGGTGGTGCAGTGCTGGACTGCTCCTCCCTGCTGTTTTTCCAGAGCACAAGATGCAGAGAGTTGTGCCAAAGCTCATAACTAAGGGCAAATAAAACCTTCCCTCTGCTGCCACGGCTTCTCCAGGGGGCTTGTTACAGCTGCATCCCAGGAAGCTGATTTAGAAGTGTTATTGGGACTGGGATGTTTTATGAGGTGCTGCTTTCACATCCCACTGCTTGCTCAAGCTGCCAAAATTAAAGACCTGAAGGGACACAGCTACAGCCACTGGGCTAACCAAATCCATGGGCCAGCTCCCACAGTGGGATGGATGCTGGTCTGGGAGCCCCTGCATGCCCAGATCTGCCCTGAGGGGCCCCAGGGCAGGGTTGGTGCCTGTGCAGAGGAAGAAGAACATGTTTGGAGTGCAGAATTATTTTTCAGGACTCATCTTCTTTGAGGCCCTGGAGCGTTGTGCTGGTTCTCCCTGGGGATAATCTGTCAGGAGACAAATCTCTCTCCTGCACTGGCCTGCATTGCACAGCAATTGTCCTTGGAGAATAAGTGGTTTGGATGGATGACTCCAGCAAAAGTGAGACCCAACAGTAAATGAATTCAGCTATGGGCTGGAGTGGAGCTGCTCAGCCTTTTGGTTTGATGCAGCAGCTGTATTTCCTCCACATTAAAACATATTCCACTCTCTGCCATACCTCTACCTGTTCTGCTAGTGGAGTGCTGGAACTCACAGAAATCTGAGCGTGGCCTATAACTAATACATGATAATTAAATCTAGCTAAATCTAACTAAATCTAACTCAATTTCTTCGGATAAGCAGCCCAGACAAACATATCCCATAAATAGGTGGTGACACAAATTTGTGTTTTTCAAAAGGAGAAGCAAACCTAATCAGTCCTTTCTGATGGAGGACTTCACAAATTGCACAATTTCCAAATGCTCTTTAGTCATTAACCCTAATTACTGGATCTAAGTGCACAAAATTTACATTTGCAACTGGGAGAGCAGGAAATCTCGATATTTAAATAAATATATAGATGTGCCAATTTTATCCTCTCTTCTTCCCCCACTGAAAGCTGCGTGACCTGAAAGGCACAAAGTCCAAGAAGCTTGATGCATGTGACACTAACTGCCAAGCAGGTGTGAGCTGCAGAGCTTGGCTTCAGTAATGAAGCATCTTCTTTTAGTTTATTAAGAGCAGGTTAGAGGTGATGTGATAATGGTCTGGAAGTGCCTGTGTCCAGGGGCAGCTTTGGAGTGGCTCTTTAATCTCTCAGACAAGAGCATCGTGAGAGTTAGCCAGGAAAAAAGGTTAAAGGTGAGGCACACAGTGTGAGTTTAATTGCAGAGAGGAGCAGCTCCCCAAGGGTGATGTGTGCTGCTCTCAGCCAGACTGATTTGGGACTGATTTGGGATTGATTTGGGAGGAGTGATGCAGAACCAGGGCTGGGATCCTGCAGGGAGCCCCAGGAAGCAGCTCCGGGTGCTTGCCCCCAGTGAGCCATCAGGGCAGAGCAGTGTGTTTATCTGGGAGCTCATCTCCATTCCCAGGCTTCCAGGTGGCACTGGCACGCTGGGTATTTGCCCCAGGGTTCTTTATTTTCAGCTTACCGGGTGATGTGTGGTTCACAACGGTTCCTGGGAATTTATGATAACCAGAGAAGAGCTGGTGAGTCAGGAGGCAGGCAGTCATTAATTCCCAGTAATGCCTCAGACTGAGTTCATTACTGTTATCAGAAGATGAAATGATGTGAAAAGTAGATTTATTTATTTTTCTGAGGCTGATGCAGTTTGCTTTTGGAAGGCACTGGGGAAAAGCAGCGCCAGTGCATTGGCAAGAGAGGAGCCTGAATCCTCTTGCAGCAGTTTGTTCAACACAGAAATGTTTGCTGTGTGTTTGAAACAAGAGGTTGTATCAAGGTCACTCCACTGAGACACAGCTTTGCAATCCCTGTGAAAGGAGAGCTCTTGCTCTTGCTGTCTTCGGAGATCTTTTTTTACTCCCCTCCTCACAGAAAGGGCAGGGCTCGCAAGCTCTGGCAGGAGGAATAAAAGGTTTTCAGAATGGGCACTCTTACAAAGTGTCCTGCTATAAAGAGCTGCTATAAAGAAACTGAACATGTTCCAGAAAGTATCTCTCTCTTTCTCACACATTCCCTCCAGGTCCAGCTCTTGCCTCTGCTTGGTTGCCAGGAGGGGACTTTGTGGGTGCAGAGGTGATTCAGGTCTGTCCTTCCAGCACCAGACCCTCAGGGTGCCGAGGAGGAAATGGAGAACGAATCCATTTGAAAATCTTTTAGCAGCTTACATTAACATTAATCTGGCAGTTGCCATAAAACCTCCAGGAGCTGTCCTCACTGAGCACTTCCCTTCTCTTTTTTAACCTCACAGGGAGGATGTGAGACCAGCCCTGTGTCCCACTGCCCTCCCAGCCCAAGCAGCACTGGCAGCACAGTTTAATTCCTCTGCTCCCTGTGCTGTCCCACTGGGCTCAGGAAATCAATCTTGGATTGAACTTCATTCCATCCAAGCAACCTAATACAGGCAGAGTATATCATGGTCACCCTACATTTCCTAATTAATGCTCTGTTGATGCCACAAGCAGCCCAGGATAGGCTTGGGATAGCAGTGGTGTTCTTATGGTGACAGGGGCCCTAGATTAATTCAAGCACTGCCAGCTCTGAAGGAGACACAAAAGCACCCATCCATGCTGCAGGCTGAGCAAATAAAGAAACTGATTGCTGGAAAGTTTTATGAGGATAATAAACAACATCATAATAAATGGCCATGAATATTTCATGGCGGGTGTAGTGCTGATATGATGTGCCATAGAGGAGTGATGGGGATTTTCAACATTTGGATGCAAATGGTGAATGTGTTCTATATTTTGCAGGTTTCTCCCCAGACACGCTGTGTTTTCTAAAAATCAGATTGACTGGGAGCGTTTGATTTGAGAAACAACTTCAGGGCTCTGCTTAGAGTCAAAGAAAAGCACAGGCAGTATCAGAGGATTGTCAGTGCTGAAGATGAAAAAATCCCACGCAGATCAAGCAGCCCCTAAACATCAGGGGAAGGTAGGTAGGTAGGAGTTACCAAAGGCAAATCACACTCTGTGAGCTGGGAGCTGAGCTCCCCACACAGTAACAGCAGCCCCTCTGGGCTGGGGACAGCACAGCCCCTGGGAGAGGAGATCAAAGTGAGGGGCCAGGTGCTCCTTCCTCACTCACTGCTTGGGGACAGAGGTTTGAGCTTGCCAGGGGCAAAGAGTCCCCTTTCCAGAGGGGACCGGGGGTTTCCGAGTTCCACCCAAACTTGCATATGAGGGTGTTTTTTTTTAATAGAACCCTTTGTTCAAAGGCATGGACAATACCTGGACTGATGCCTCCACCTGAGCAGGTTCCTCTGCCGGGACACTCAGCCCAAGGGCACAGGGCAGCACTGGCTGGGTCAGCCCCACTCTTTGTCCCACAGCCAAAGGAAACTGGGTTCCTTGGGGTTTGTTTCCTGCTCTCTGCTGGCGTGTGCTTGTGCCTGAGCAGGTCCAGGGCAGAGTGCTGACACTCGTTGGAACATCTGTGTGCCATCACACACAGGAACACGTGCAGAGGAGCAGCAAAGTGCTGGCAGCTGCCAAGGCCAAGTGCCAGCCTGTGCCTGGATAAAACAGCAGTGGGAGCACTGATAGCCCACTGCCTTCTTCCTGCATCTCCCTTTGCTGATACACCCTGGCCTGCTGCTCTTCACAAGCCCCTTTCATACTTGTCCTGCCTCCTTCTCTTTTAATTAATTCTGTCAGGTCCCCAAACATCTATCAGAATGCAATGCATGCTGCATATTCACAAGTTTGGATGGTGCAGGGACAGTTTCTAACGAGCCACCTGCCTCCTGTCCTGTTTGGCATGAGTGGCAAAGCCAGGGTGTAAAAGGAGAGGTGGAACTAGAGGAAAGCTGCTTTGCAGGTGCCTGGCTGGGCAGAGGAACAGGTATGGAACTGGAGGAGACAGCCTGCAGGCTCAGGCTCAAATCCATCAGCCATGGGATGAGCTTGGCTGTTTTCACCCATTACTGCAGCTCTCTGCTTCTGTTTTCCCATTTCTAAGGCAGATTGAGGAGCACACCCATCCTCCTGTGAGAAACATTGCTGAGGAGGACCTGCACCTCAAAACAGTGAGATCCAACAAATTTCCAGCTGCTGCCACTTCCAGGGCTGCGTTGTAACCCAGCATGGGCTGGGAACCATTCCTCCTGACACTTGTGTCCTTCTGGGGACATCAGTACAGACACCAGGGACTATTTCTTCTGTCTGCTTCACAACCTTACAGTGAACCCAGAGTGTTTTGTTCGGATTTCTCACTTCTTTCCTCCTCGTGGTGCTGCTGAGCTGGTGGCACCAGTGGCACTTACCCTGGTTCCTTGTTCCCAGAATGGTTGCTCTATGTTTTTGCCCTCTGTGCTGCACTGCTCTGGGATGACCCAGAGCCTTGTTACTTCCAGGCTTTTCAAGGGCTTGTTCCAATTTCCTGACCCCTGCAACCAAGATCAGTCCCAAACACCCTGGTTAGGGCTCAGCACCCACACACAGATGGGGAAGCTGCTCTGCAGAGCCCTGTTTGCACCAACACATTGACAAATTAACAGGCCACAGCCCCCAGAGGTGTTTGGCCAGCTGGCATCTCAGTGGAGGTGGGCCCATCACATGGAAAGTGCCTTTTCAAAAAATAAAAAGAGAAAAAAAAGGAAAATAGAAAAAATTGCCTTTGTTTTAAAGTCTGCACCTGAGTGATACTGTGAGCTAATTTTTCCCAAAATAGGTGTTGTCAGTTGATGAAAACTCATCCAAAAGGATGTTAAGCTCACTTTCTGGATCAGAAGTATTTCTTCTTGGAGAGTGATGATGAGATTGTGCCTTGATCAGCCAAAGTGGGGCTGATTTGAATGTGCTTTACTACAAAGCAGTCATTACGTTTCTCCTTAGGATTCAAACAAACATTTCCTCCATATTTCAGCTGTGCTGAACTGGCTTTGCAAGGACCCCTCCAGGCATTTGCTTAGGAGCTGGTGAAATTACCCTGCCTAATGGCCTCCAGAAGTTGAGTTACCCAAGCATAAATGGTGCCACGGAGCCCAGGAGCTGTGTGAAGCAAATGGCACATTGGCTTCTGTGTCAGTCTCAAGGTAGCAGCTGAAGCATAAACTGGGGATGAAAAAAGACTTAATGTGCTCACACACACCTTGTTGTTTTGTTTCTGGCTCTTTTTGTCCATTAATTTGACGCTGCTTCTCCTGGGAAGCGTGTGGATGGGAGGAGCAGTGTTTGCCCATTTGTTCCATCTGCTCTGCTCACACCTCAGGGGCAGGAGGGCTGGGGCTGCCTTCAGCAGGTGCCATCCCGAGTGACCAAGGGCAATGGATGGGGACCAGCAGTGTGTGCAAGCCTGGAGACCCTCCTGGTACCTCCTTGACTGCAGCACCCTGCAGCAGAACAGCCTCAGGCTCCTTGCTTGCTGCAGACAGGAGCAGGGATCAGCACTGCAGCCAGGAAGGATGAATCCCACTTAAATGCTCTCTGAGGTGTTTCCTTCTTGTGAAAAGTGGTGGGAACCCACAGATATTGCCCCTATCAGTGCCTGCCTTTGGATTCCTCACTTCTTTCCTCCTCGTGGTGCTGCTGAGCTGGTGGCACCAGTGGCACTTACCCTGGTTCCTTGTTCCCAGAATGGTTGCTCTATGTTTTTGCCCTCTGTGCTGCACTGGTGGGCCTGGATGACCCAGAGCCTTGTTACTTCCAGGCTTTTCAAGGGCTTGTTCCAATTTCCTGACCCCTGCAACCAAGATCAGTCCCAACCACCCTGCTCAGAACTCAGCACTGGACTACCAGTGTCTGTCTGTGTCTCTCCTCCAAGCAGGGGGAAGAGCTGCCTTGGGGTTGGGTGTGTGCTCAGGTTTCCTCTGTCAAGGTTGAGTTTAGCTGCCATGAAGTGTAGTGATGATGTCAGTGGGCAATGCCAGCTCTCTCGGGGAGGAGGTGTGTATCAGCCTCACTGCTGAGAACTTTTATTTGTCACACTGTCAGTTACCTGAGCAGATCTGGCACGTGCTGTCATGCACGTGAAAGAGGCAGCGTGTTGAAGTGTCATTAGAACAAGATCTGGCTGATTGGGAGCTCCATCACCAAACATCTGTATCTTGCTGCTGCGTGGGTTTACTCAAATCACCCTGAGTCATTGCAGACCTCTGAGATTTACCCTCCATGTGTTTACTGTGGCCAGCTGGAAAAGCACACATTTTTTACTTGTCCTATGTTGAGCACTGATGAAGTTCTTCTCTTCTAAAAGCATTTTAAGATAAAATAATTAACAGGCAGGGAAACTACCACCAGTGTGGAACCTTGTGGAGCTGTTTCCACTTCCCCTGGACCCTTCCATCCCATTTCTCCTGCTTTCCTTGCAGTTTATGAGCTGGTAAATCATATTCACGTCCCTGCTTTGCTCTGCACGTAAGCAGTGGTATGATCCTGTGGAATAAATGTGTGTGATGATAATGCCTTTAGCAAAGCACACCCTGTGTCCCCCCAGCCTTGAGACCACTCAGCTCATGGGTTTATTATTTGTCCTGGTGAGCTGTCTTCAAAGCTGAGAACCTGGCTTCGTGCATGTCCCTGAATTAATGCACCAAAGCTGTGAAAGGACCTGAGTTTCAGCACTGACTGATATGAATAGGTCTGCCTGCAGCTAAAAATAGAAAGCACGGGGCAGGCTTCCAGGCAGAGCTGTAGTAAATTCTAATACAAGGTGGCTCAGCAGCAGTTCCTGTGGCAAAACTTCCAGGCAGTGGAAGGCTGTGGCATGTGCTCAAGCCAATATTAAACGACAGAGTTTCCTTATGGGAACCAACTCGTGAGCTGCAAAGACCAATCCTGAGTTTCAAAGCTTTCTTTTCTCTAGTGTGGGGGTGCCCAGCTCTGCAGGAGTGACTCCCTGGCCCCGTGCCTCAGTTTCCCCTCTGCAGGGGATGCTGGGTGCTGCAGGAGATGCTGTTTTAGCTGCACAGTTTCCTGGCTCTCTGCAGCAGCGAAGCTGCAGCACCAGGGCAGATGTGCAGCCCCCAACCCTGTGAGCCTGTTCTGCTCCATCGCCACTCCTTGTGCTCTTATTCCTCCTCCTCCACTGGAGTGTTGGCTCATTCCCCTGCTCTCCAGGCCAGCAGGAAGATGCACTTTCTCAGCTCTGCTGCCCGAGTACTTCTCCATGGCCTCGCTGGCAATCAAGTGTTTCCTTCTTCGCAGGATTGTGGCTTTTGGAACTCTGTACATCTCCCTCATCACGGGAAGTTATTTCTCTGTTCATTAGCGCTTATCTGCTGTGAAAATCTGTCCCCCCCAGAGTCCTCGTGCCATCAGTCATGACAATGGCTCATCACAGCCCCGCTGGCTCAGTGAGTGGCTCATTGTCCCCGTGCTGCAGCATATGTTCTCCTGCCTTAATGCTGCCCCACACACGGGCTTCTGCACGAGCAGCAGCTGTGGAGAGGCTCAGCGGAGCTCCCGAGGGTCAGCCGGGTGTAATATCCGTAAGGAAGAGCACTCGGCTCCCGGAGCATCGCCCAGGAGCAGCGGTGCAGAAACGCCCCAGGGGTGGAGGGCAGCAGCAGGGCAGCAGGACGGGGCTCAGGGAGGGCTCGGCTCCTGCTGGGCTCAACTGTGTTTGTACCAAATGAAAGGGCTGCGATCTTTTCATCCTGGGCAGGGCACTGCTCCTGCATCCACCCGAGTGACCCCTTGGGGCAGGGCTTGGCTGCTCTGGAGCTGGAGGCACCTTTAGGGGTGGAAGATCTCTTGGGGCTGTTGTACTGACCACAGAGTGACCCACAGGGCTGGGACCTTCACCTGCAAAGGTGCTGAGCTGTTCCAGGGGGTGAGAAATCCACACTGGGGAGGGAAAGCGTGGGATGGGGCTGTGCGAGGCTCTTTGGGATCCTGGATCCTTCCATCTGGAACAGCATGGATAGGGCTTTGGGAGCAGGCACCCATCCCTGGGGACATGGATTTCAAAGAGGTTGGGCGGATCACATCCTGGATTTTCAGGGCCATTCCTGATGTTGGGATGGGGAATGGGGCTGTGGGATGCAGGAACATCCCCTCCCATCCCCATGGATCCCTCTGGATGCAGGAACATCCTCTCCAATCCCCCTGGATCCCTCTGGAGCCCCCGAAGTAGCCCCATCCCCCTGGATAAAACATTCCAGGGTGGCTTCAGGATGAGCTGGGCTGGGACTTGCCCGGTTCCTGTGGAATTCATGGAGAGACCTGGAGAAGTTTTCCGTGTCCCATCATTTATTCATCATTCCTAAAAACGCCCGGGGCAGTGCTGGGACACCGGGATGGTTCCACAGGGGAATGTGGGAGTGACATTATGGATGCTGCAGGGGACAGCAGGACCTGCAGCGAGAATTTCCACCAGGAATTCGGGCTAAGTCAGAGTTTGGCTCATCCCCTACAAGTGACCGGAGTGGGTCCCCTCATCCCAAACGCGTCCCACAGATCCTGAAAGAGGGCGTTAAATGTTCCAGCCCCGTTTCCCCGTAAAAAGCCTCACCGAGAATAAATCCCGAGGCCAAAATCCCTCCTAGCTCTATTCCTGTGGATGAGGGAATTTTCCGGGAATGCCCGCACAGAACGGGGACGCCCTGGCCGGGCTGTGCCACTCCCGAGTGTCCCCAACCCTTCCCGCAGCTGCGCAGGGCCATTGTCACCCTCCCGTGCCCACCGGCGGCGGTGCCAATCAGCGCAATTATCACACACAGGCTAATTAATCTCTGGATTCCGCTTGCCGGGCCCTGACCGGCTCTGCCCCTCTGCTTTCCATGCAAATGAACTCGTTATGGTGCCATCATTAGCCAGGCGCAATTCCAGGGAAATCGGGCACGGGCGGACCGCAAAGCTCCGGGTGAGATTGGCACATCCCCAGTTCTGAACGCACCGCCTGGATTGTAGGGAATTCCCGGGAAATCAGGGGGGAGATGTCCGGGAGAGCCTCGCTGGCCACAATCGGCTCCGGATCAGGGAGCCGGGGGGATGCGGGTGACATTGATGCCCCCGCAGCCGAGCAGGATATGGGACACACGGGACAATTCCTGGCTGCAGGGGGAGGGATGGGTCCAGATGGATCCCGTTATCCCACGTGGGATTCCTCCAGCTGGATCCCGTTATCCCGAGTGGAATCTCCAGCTGGATCCCGTTATCCCGAGTGGAATCTCCAGCTGGATCCCGTCATCCCGGCGGGGAATCCCGCGGGATGCTCCTATAAAAAGCTTCCGAGCAGCCTCTTTTCCCATGCGCTGCTTTTCCTGGGGCCAGGATGGGGCTTGGGAGCTGCTTTGGGGTTGCTCTGCTCTGCTGGGTGTTGGCTTCGGCCGCATCTTCTGATCCCTGGGGTTTTCCCCCGAGGAATTCCGGGACGTGGCGGCTGCGGGGTGACTCTTCCCGGGGCCGTGTCCCCTCCGTGACGCAGCCCTGGGCGCGGGTGGATCTGTCGCAGCTGCGGGCGCTGTCCCCGCAGCCCGCGGTGGCTGTGCGGTGCCAGGAGGGGCAGCTGGCGGTCACCGTGCGCAGGGACCTCTTTGGCACCGGGCGCTCGGTGCGGGCAGCGGAGCTGAGCCTGGGCACGGCATCCTGCCCGCCCCTGTCCCCAAACCCCGCCCAGGCCTTTGTCACCTTCGTGGCCGCGCTGCACGAGTGTGGCAGCACCCTGCAGGTGAGTGGCACCGCGGCCAGGTGGCCACGGGGTGAAGGTGTCACCCTTAGAGGTGCCCTGGTTCTGGCGGGTGAGGAGTGCCCGGAGCAGGGGTGGATTTTGGGGTATGGATATCCTGGATGAAGCACACACTCAGCAGTGGGTTTGAGATTGGATGCAGGAATTTATGGCATAATGGGTCCTGAGGTGCTGTGCCCAAGTCCTGGAGGTTCTGTGACCTCCTTCAAGCTGGCACCTCGTCGGGATGCCAGCACAAAGCTCTGCGGTGTCCTATAGGGTCGGGAATGTGACCTCTGTGTGCCGGTACAGCCCCTGCTGGTGCTGAGTTCGTTTCCCTGATTTTTTCCCCCCTCTCCCAAATCCTCCTTCCAGGTGACCCCGGACTCCCTGATCTACAGAATCACCCTGTTCTACAAACCCACTCGTTCTGGCAACCCTCTTATCGTGAGGGCCACCCCGGCCGAGATCCCCATCGAATGTCACTACCCCAGGTGAGTGCTGGGGGCTGTCCCTGTGCTGCCATGGCCCTGAGGTGCCGGTGCCACCCCAGGCAATTCCCGTTGCTTCCCTTTAGGAGGAGCAACGTGAGCAGCGGCGCCGTGCACCCCACGTGGGCCCCGTTCCGCTCCACGGTGGCGGCAGAGGAGCGGCTCCAGTTCTCCCTGCGCCTCATGAATGGTGGGTGCAGCCCTGGTGGCCTTGTGTCCCTCAGCTCCCGGCTCCTGGGGACATCCTGGGAGCCAAATCCACCCCGCGAGGGTTGCTGCACGTTTAAGAGGTCCCACGCTCCCGGGAAGTCCCCAAAGTGACCCCATTCCCTGGGATCCGCATTCCAGACGAGTGGAGCAGGGAGAGGCTCTCCAATGGCTTCCAGCTTGGGGACAGCCTCCGCTTCCAGGCCGATGTCACCTCGGAGGGCCACGTGCCCCTGCGGCTCTTCGTGGACCAGTGCGTGGCCACCGCCACCCCTGACAGGAGCTCGTCCCCCCGCTACGCCTTCATCGACCTGGGCGGGTAAGGCGGGGCTTGGGGGGCTGGCTGGAGAATCCCCGATTCCCGTGCAGAATCCCGAGTGACTCCCAGCCCTTCTCCAGGTGCTTGGTGGACAGCAGGGCAGAGGACACCGGCTCAGCCTTCGTGTCCCCCCGGCCCCGGCCGGAGTCGCTGCGGTTCTTGGTGGACGCCTTCAAATTCGCCGGAGACATTGGGAATTTGGTGAGGTGTTGTTTCCACCCCATCTCCATGGGGAAAAGGCCCTAAAGTGTCCGAGATTAAGGAATTTTCCTGGATTTCCCTTGCCAGCTCTACATCAGCTGCCACCTGCGCGTGTCCCCGGCGGCTCAAGCCCCGAATCCCTGGAATAAAGCCTGTTCCTTCAGCAAAGCCAGCGGGCTGTGAGTGTCCCTGTGCGGGGAGGGGACCCGTCCCGCCTGCTGCACGGGGCTCACAGGTGACTCTGTTCCAGGTGGGCGCCTTTGGAGGGCACCGCGGCCATCTGCAGCTGCTGTGACACCGGCAGCTGTCCCTCTCCTGGAGGACATTCCCGGGAATTCCGTGCTCCGGCTGCACGGATGGGCAGGCGTGTGAGGAGGGACGGCCCCGGCCAGAGAGGTGTGTCTCAGTGTCCTAAAGGTGTCCCCAGGGCCTCTCGGGCTGGCGGGCGGGGTTTTGGCACAGTTCAAGGACAATCCCGGCTCCTCTCCGGTGCCCTTAGGGAAGGGATTGTAAAAGGGAAGAGGAGAATTTTGGAGGGATAATGGGGGAAAAAATTGTGTGCAGCACCGTTGTTCATCCCTGGAAGTGTCCCAGGCCAGGCTGGAGCCACCTGGGATAGTGGGAGATGTCCCTGCCCATGACACTGGATGGGCTTTGAGGTCCTTTCCATCCCAAACCATTCCATGATTCTATCCTGATTGTGTCCTTGCATTTAAAACCACTGGAATTCTGCTCTTTTGATGTCCATCTTCCTGTACTTCCCAAATTCTGGTCCAAGCAGGAATTCCCTCACCTGGGTACTCATTCCCATCTTTTTCTAGGTGGGCCTTTAGGGCCGACTGAGGCTGATGTTTCCGTGGGACCCCTGCTAATCCTGGAGCCGGCTCAGGGGTTAATGAGCCCCTCTGGAAGTCCGGGATCGACTGGGAACACCCCCCATGGTAAGGGTTGTTGTGGGGTCTTTGTGGGGTTGTGTCTCCAGGCCTCACCTGGGGGTTGGTCCCACTGTGAATTCCCAGTGCTTTCACAAAAGGATGCTCTGGAACAATCCCCCAGAGCTGCCCTATGGGCTCCTCCCCAAAGATTCCCAAGGACTGGATGGAGCCTGGGAAGCCAATGAATGGGTGTTAAGTGCGTTTTGTCCCTTCCAGGTGCTGCTAGTGGAATTCCTGTGGTGATCCAGGTGCTCCTGCTGGCAGCAGCCACTCTGCTGAGCCTGACTGCCCTGGGAGTGCTCGTGGGAATGTGCTGGAAAAGGCTCTGTCCTCTGGGAATGTCCCGGTGATCCCAATCCAAATAAAGAGAGAAGCATTTGTCACCTTCTGGTGTTCTCTGAGGTGGGAGGGGCCCCAGGCACCTTTGGATAGGAATCTATCTTCCAGGGAAGGGGTGGAATTTGGGATGTGGAGCTGCTGCCACCTGGAAGTGATTCCCAAACCTCCAAGCACTTGAATTTGGGAGGTGGAGGTGAATTTTCCAAAGTTTGTGTCCATTGCAAGGAAACCTAGACAGCACGTGGCTCCTCTTTGAGGGATTTATTGGTGTTCTGAGGTTCTAAGTGATGTCCTAATTTTGGAATTCCTGTTTTCCTTTCCTTATCCAGTGGGATGCAGGAATTGGGCTCCACAATCCCTTGGAGGATGCAAGAGCAGCTAGGACTCTGGGATTTTGGTTGGTTTTAGTGCTGAGTTTGGCTTCTCTACAGGGCAAAACTGGGAAAACCTTGGGGATGGGAAAGGGCTGGATGGGAATGAATTCAATTGTTTTAATTGAATGTGACAGCTCTGGGATGAGCACAGCAGTGGGATTGCGTTCCTTGGGCCCTGGTTGGAGCTGGGGACTCATCCTGGGATGATCCCATTCCAGGGCAGCTGCAGGTGCTGTGGGTTCTGGGGACATGTAGGGGGTAGGAAGGGGCTGCCTTACTTGGGATGGGTGCCCTCCACACCTCTGCACTCTTCTCCCCCTGGTTTGTTTTGTCCCCAGAGAGCTTCTGGGGACATCCAGTGCAAAGAGAAGCCTGGTTGGGTAAGCACAAAATCCTCCTGTCATTTGGTGGTGTGGTCATGGTCCATTCTTTGAGGCTGTCTCTGCTGCATGCAGGTGGAAGACAGGACTGAGATTTGCATGCCTAAATCTGCTGATTAGAACTCCATAAACTAACCACCAGCTCAGACCCACCTGAGTGGTGTCTGGCTCTTCTCCTGTGACAAAGTTGGCACAGTTGGTAGGGTGGCAGATTCAATTACTGGCATGGAATAAGATCCTCTCCAAGACTTTTTGAGGACTGAGTGTTTAAAAATTGGTGTAATTGGAGTAAAGCTAGAGGAATAGTTAAACTGCATAAGAAAGAATCTGAAAAATGGTAAAGAAAAGGGAATAATATGCAAGATGTTGTAAATGTGTTTGGAAGCGGCATGTCATTGTAAGGAATACAAAGAAAAGGAAATGAGAATGTTACAAGATGGGTTTGAACAAAGAAAGTGACAATTGGCTGTTATCTCTGTGAAAGAACAATTACAGAAACAACTGGGGTGGGGGAAGGAAAAAGAGTAGAGGACAAACTAGAATTTCTGACCTAATATATTAGGTCCCATAAAGATCCATTAGTTAATTGTCTCACCAGAGGGTTGGGATGGAGATATATGGAGAGACCCTGACTGGGAATTTAGGGATGAGAGTAGTGAAGAATTAAGTGAATTGTAGCTTATTAAAACTGAAGTGTCCCTTGGGCCCCAAGGGGGTAACCAAAGAAATACCACAAGAATCATTCTGTGGGGCCCTCTGCAACTGGGTAATTTGCAAGAAAAATATGGCCAGAAGCCTGGCAAGAGTGGAATTGGGTATTTGTGGTGTCTCTGCCTAGGGGAGATCATATGAAACCCAAGCAGAGGTGGCTTTTGGGGACTAGAGGTGTTTTAACAAGGGAACTAGATTCTAACAATGAATCACATTCCATCACACACTGAACAGCTGACTGTGCGAGGGAATAGATCCTTGGGAATGAGACAAACCAGTGCTAGCCCTGTATATTCATTAAGCGACTTTTAGCCCTGTCTCAGCTCCCACAGACCCCCAGCCTTAAAGGTGGAACCCCTGCTCTTTTAAAGACTATCCCATAATGGAAAGAGACCAACCAAAAATAACAGTGGAGCTAAACATCACATTAATGGTGGGTGGATACAATGAGCCACTCACTAGAAGGGGTAGCCAGTTTGGAGTCTCCCTACTGAGACTTGCCTTATTTCCCTTTCCAGGACCCACACTGGGTTATACCAAAATCCCAAAACCCAGCCATTTGACCCAGATCTGGTTTATCCATCAACAAGCCTGATGCATGGGGTGAGAACCCCCAAGTCTCTTATTTGTACAAATCAATATGGTAATGGTTGTAATCATGTTGCAATGACAAGCACTAAAAAGTGAGCTGTAATTGTATAAATTGAGGAGTCCCACCCATGAATGTGGATTTGGCAGAGGGAGATGTAAGCACAGTATGTGAAAGGCACCTCCCAAAAATCAAGTGGAAATTTACTTAGTTTTCAATGTGGTTCCTTTGAAAAGGGGGGATAGATCTAACCAGGCTGGTAGCTGCTCAATGAGTGTTACATCAGAGAATACATGGAAAGAAAGATAAATTATGCCTAATACTATCTGTTTATCTTGGAGATATAGTTTAATTTAAACTAAGATTGTTTATATAAGCACAGCAAAATTACCCTAACCTCTATAATGTGTCTTACTTCCTCTTGGACCTGTTGGAGTCTTAACTCTACAGATTTCTGAAATTTAACCCAGTGGTATTAAAAAGACAGGCCAGCAACAAGTGCCCCTTAATCCATTATGGAGCCTCAGGCCTGTGGAACTGTCACTGCAGATTAATATCTCTGCACTTAAACCTACCTGCTTATCATCCCTAAATACATCTGTGCAGGGCTGCTCACAGGGTTGCACAGGTGAGCCCTCACCTCTCCAGAAGGACCCAGGAGAGTTGTGACTGGCATCCCAGGAACAGGATTAGGAGTATTAAATAAACAGCACAGATGCTGAAGTTTTGACAAATAAATTAAGCTTGGCAACAAGTGATTTTTATGAGCAAGTACAGCTGTTAAAATCTTTGGTATTAGGAACTAGTCAATTTCTTGGCTGGTATATTGTCTAAATGGGGAAGAATTAATGAAAAGGCCCCCCACCTAATTGTAAATGCACTTGGCATCACCCAGAATAATAATTCTGTAACTTTCAGCTGTATCCAAGGTCAGTTATAGGTGCAATCCACTATGGAAATAAGGGAAAGAGGAGGGCACCTTAACCATTGAGTTTCAAAAGGCAATTTGGGTAAGTACTTTCAACTCAAAAAGTAATTCAAAACTATTTATTTTAATTCAAAAAGTATTTCTGATCTTGGTGGTATCTCCTAAACTTCACTTATGACCCCACCAGCAGTAGAGCCACAGCTTTTATCTTTGTGCAATATTTAATGGTTGGACTTGATTATTTTAGAGGGGTTTTCTATAAACCCAATCATGATATTGGGATTGATATTCTGTTAGAACCTGGGGAATGGGAACAAATAGCAGACTGTCACTACTGCCACGTGTTGTGCAGAGACAGTGAGGATTTATTTGTGAATGTAATAATGTTAAGACCCAAGACATTTGTCTTGACACTGAACAAAATGTCTGTCATTTTGAAATACATCCTGGAGAGACCTCTGAGACTGTACTTGTATGTGTTGGGAATGAATATGTCTACATGAGAGCCCCTTGTGATTCCCTATTTATAGAGAATATGCACACTCCCTCAAATATCTGTAGTTTTATTAGAATTATAGGATGCAACTTTAACTATGCACTCACAACCCACCATGTCCCAGCCAGAGTGAAGAAAGATGGGAAATATCACTGGTGATAAAATCTGCCCAGGTGGTCACCAACAGCGACTGGGGCTGTGAATTAGATGTTCCACCTAATTATAGTCTTGTTAATCATTGTAGTTTTGTGTTCATTGCTGTACTTTTGTTTATATGTCAAATTACATCTTATATCAAAGTATAATAGCTATGAGTGAATGTGTGGGTATTAAAGGATTGGCAAATCTGAGATATTATTTTATTTACCAGCCTATTACCCACTCAGTAAATTAACTTCTAGCTCAGATCTGCCTGAATGATCCCTGACTCTTCTGCAATGTGGGAGGTGGCATTCACTGAGTTGAAGGTGCACTGTGGGGTTTGAAGTCATCTTTTCTGCTGTTCTGCTCCATTTCCCCCCCTTGCTGGGAATCTCCATCCTCTGTTGGTTCTTATCACTTTCCAGCTCTCCATGAGTGGGATGGGTTGGATTTGTGTTCAGTGGCTTTGGGGTCAGTGTTAGCTCACATCCAGCTGAGAGGGGACACTGAGAGATCTCCAGCACTAAACCAGTGCAGGAATTGGTATTGCACTTGTTCTACCTGGTGCCTTCTAGGTCTGGAATGGGGGTAATAGGGAGAATAGGCTGTGAGGTGGAGCCACTTCCAGATGTGCTGGAGGTGGAGATGCTGTGGTTATTGCTGTTTGCAGGTGTGTTAGGGCATGAGCTGGCAGTGCAGAGCACGAAGAAGAACCCAGATCCACCGGGGTGTGCTGCAGGAGGTGCTGCAGCATCTTTAATGTGTTTGTATCCAAATTTCTAGGAACTCTTTACAGAAGAACAACCCTGATCCCATAAAAATTAATGGACTTTGAACTCCCTCAGTCCTTCTGGTGGCATTGAAGACTTCTGCCTGTACTGTCAACTTAAAGAAGAGCTGCCATTCTGGGGCTTAAAAGGGGCATCTAAGGGACAATCATGAAGCATTTAGGGATAAACCCCAAGCTTAAACAGCTGCAGAGAGAGCCAAGGGCTGGGAGTTGAGTCCTGCTGCCTGTGTGTGCAGATCAGTGTTGGATTAGGCAGTGCCCTGGCTTGTTTGCCTCTCTGATGATACCAGATGACTTCTTGGCCCACTGCATCATCTGGAGAAAAACAGCTGAACAAATGGAGATGTGTAGGTGATCTGCGGTTCAGGGACTTGTTTTGAGTCTTGTAGGTTTTGGCTTTTTTTTTGTTTTGTTTTTCACTGCTGAACTCTGAGGGGATTTGGATATTTGACTCTCCCTAGCCTGCTGGCCTTGGCAGGAAGGTTTTAACTTCTCAGCACCGAATAAGGTAACTGTGAGAGTGAATGCTTCAGCCAGATCGGACTAGGAGCTGATTTATTACTCAATAGAGCCATTGAGGAGCTGGAAATGGGATATGATTTGTACTCAGGGCCAGTGCTGGCTTGCTGGGGTGAATTCTGTTCAAACCATTACCTGTGAGTGCAGCCTTCCCTCCCCTCTGCAGCCACTGGGATCCCTGCTGCTGCTCCCCCCATTTTCTTCTCCCTGCCCACACAGGATTAGCCAGCCCAGATATAATCTCTTCATCCCTACTGAACCGCTGAGAAACCCTGTGCCAGCTGTTTTCGAGAGGGGAAAAAAAAAAATAAATAAATGCAGCTCTTTTCTGATTTTCAAAACTTAGAGAGGGGGAGGGAGGAAAAACGTGGGGTGTGGAGAACCGGGGAGAATAATTGGGCAATTCCCGGCATCCTCGATGGCAGCTCTTAAGCAATTACGGGGACTCAGCAGCACCCTTATCACAGCACGTTCTGGGAGATTACCCGTCTGCTCAGCTGGCAATTAGAGCTGGGGAAATGGGAAGCTGCCACTTAGCTCTGACTTTGTAGCTGCTGTTTGCACTTCTCCAAGCCAGGCCCCAGGCGCTGCAGGCAGGGAGGGGTGTGAGCATCTGTGGGGAAGATTAAGTGTGAGCTGCCTTTCCATGCTGGGAGAGAGCCTTGTGGACAGGGTGGCTGGAAGGGAATAAAGGCTCTGCTCTGTTTTATTTCCTAGTTTTTCTGTCAAACTGGAAAGCATAAGCTGCTCCCTGGTCCTGTGTTTTATCTTGTTCTAACTTTCCCTCCATCTTTGCTTGCAACTTTGGGGAACTTTGCTTGCTGATGCCATCTGTGAATGCAGCAGTGCTGTGTGTTTATGTGCCAGCTCCATTTGCATGGGAAAAATGCTGGGCTGAGGGAGATATTTGTCTCTGCCTGGGCCATGAACCTCCTATGAGATCGTGCTCAGGTCAGCAGTGTGCATTTTTGGGTGTCTTTACTACTGAGGAGGTTTTATGAACCTTCCTACATCTTGTGCTGTGGTGCACCACAAGACTTGAATGAAAAAATATCCTTTAGCTTCAGCTGTTTTGGTGACTGTTGGTGCTTTGTGTAGACACACTGGCCCAACTGGGGGGGTGGCAAGCCCTCATCTCTGGCTTCCACAGAGCTTGGTGGGGTTTAGTGCTGCACCAAGAGCCACTTGGCCAGTGCCTCTGTTGGGGTTTGGAGTCTGAAATAATGACAAGATAAGGAAAGGACTGGAACAGGGAGGCACAGACAGGTCCCTGCTCATTCCTTCAGCCCTGTTTCCATCCCCTAGGCACCAGAGGCTTGGCATGGCCCAGGCTGATGGGTTGAGCAGCCACCCTATCCTGCTGAGCATGTCCCCTGCTCCTGGGGACAGCCACCTGCTTTTCCATGGCTTTAACCCTGCTGCTGTCAAGGGCTGAGCTGGCCACAGGGATGCTCAGCACCATGGATGAAGTGGGTGCCACCAGGTGCCCCTCTCCTGCGGGCTCAGCAGAAACCTCACGCTTTAGAATTAATTTCAGGATTTTTTTTTTCCTCCTTGCCGATTTATCCCTCAAGTTTTCTAGGCCAGCTGTCCTCCTTTATTATCCTCACGCTACCTATTTATCTCGCCTGTCCCTTCTCCTCCCCGCTTCCCTCCCCTTGGTTTGCCTCTCCGCGGCTGAGCTCCTGCCCGCCAGCAAAAACGAGGCACGGTGGCGGAGCGTGACAGCTCCCGCTGGAGCCACATCATCCCGACAGCCGGGGCCGACTCAGCAGAGCCGGCCATCCCCGGCCGCTGTCCCCGCAGCCAGCCCGGGCTGCCGGGAGGGTGTCCCAGCACCTCGGACAGCGCTCGCTGCGCTGCTCTGCCCACTCTGGAACTGCGGGAAGAAGGCGCTGCCATCCTCATCACCTGTGTGCTCAGCACGGCTCCGGCCCCAGTGCCTGCTGCTATCCGCGCTCCTCTGACAGCCCCAGGGGCAGAGCCAGGGCAGTGCTCCCCCAACAGTCTCTGCCGAGCATCCTTCCTGTAAGTGCCTGGTTGTGGTCACTGTGCCTCTGCACACGGCTGTGGTGGGGACAGAGCAACCTGCTTACTCCAGACATACTACTAATAATATATGGTAATAAATAATAATAACAAAATCAACAATAACGTTCTGCAATTTTTTCTTCTGTTCTGGGTATAGAGAGAGGGGGGACGGAGGAGGTGGAAAGTCCTTGCCAAGAGTGGCTGTGGATACAAAGCAGAGCCCAGGGGCTGATCTATGGCCAACCAACAGCAACAACACAATACCCTCAAAACAAAAAAACCCACCCCGAAACAAATCAAACAAACAAAAACCCCAAAAAGCCAAACCGACCGACCAAAAAATCCTCCCCAAACACAGCCAATAATAATAGTAATAACTATAATAATTAAAACAAAAACCTCAGTCCTTTGTATCTGCAGGTATTATAAACACAGCCTTTGCAGCACCCTGCTTTAATTTAGCCCTTCTGCTAAATTCCCTTCTGCTGCCCTCCAGCCTCTGTGCCCAGCTATGAACGAAGCAGATGGAGTCTTCAGTCAGAGGACGACAATGGAAGTAGGTGTAGGAAACCCTGCACTAAAATATCCTGTGCATAATTTTATTTCCTCTTATCCCACATGCCAGCTCTATCCCACAGCAGAGCTCTCATCTGAAATCAGACATGCTGAGCAGAAACAGCCTGATGCTTCAGAGATGTGCCTTCAGAGCCTGGAGAGAAACTAACCCTTCATTGCCCACAGCTGTAGGACACAGATGTGCCTCAGCCTGGCCTTTTCCAGATCCATATTGTGCCTGTTTTAGAGCTTCTGGGGAGCTCCAGGCTTGCATGTGTACTGTGTGCCAAGACAGCAGCACATGCAGGATGCCAGGGAAGGGCCAGAGGGCTGATGTAGGTGAGATGTTGTAGCACAGCTGAGTTACAAGCTCCAGGCCTCTGGGGTAGGGCTGTGCAAAGCCACAGCTCTGCCTCCAGATGTGCAGAACATCACCAACCCCTCTGGCAAGAGGAGCAGGAAGGGAATTGAGATTGAACTGTACTTTCCCAGTCACACTGAGTCCTTCTCCATCATTCTGGCACTGTCAAACCATGTCACGATCCTCCTGACAAGCTTTTGGGGTAAAGGCAAGGAAAAGCAAGCAGTCAAATTTCTTTTTAACTTCTGGAAGCAACAGGACGGTGGCAGAGCCTTTGATGCCTTGTTCAGCTTAGCAGGCAGAGATGTTCCAAATGGCTCTGACTCAGCACAGCTGGAGAGCTTTATGAGCCACATGTGGAGTGTTCAGTCAGGCCCTCAATGGAGAGCACAAAGGGCTGTGGGCAGTGTCCCACCTGCCTAGAGACTTAGAGAGGTACAGGAGTCTTAATCAGCATGAATCCCACTGGGATAAAAATAATCAGCAGAAGCTGTTTGGCAAAGGCCCTGCTTTGTGGTTTGGAAATGTGGATGCCTGCCTTGGATGGGCAGGGAGGGTGTGGGAACTCCTGAAGCATTTGGAGACATGAATTGTCCATCAGGAAAAGGACACTCCAAGCCAAAAAGATCTGGAGGGGAAGGCGACCTTGTTCTGCTCTGCTTAAATCTTCAGGGCTGGTTGAAGTAGTGAACAGGGTAAAATAGAAGTAAATTTGGGGTCTGAAGGGAGAGAGAAAGAGGGTGGAGAGGGATTTTTGACAAGGAATAACCTTAAGCTGAAGGAGGGTAGATTTAGATCAGATATTGGGAAGAAATTCTTCCCTGTGAGGGTGGGGAGGCCCTGGCATGGGTAACCCAAAAAAGCTGTGGCTGTCCCTGGATCCCTGGAAGTGTCCAAGGCCGGACTGGATGTGGTTTGGAGCAACCTGGCATAGTGGAAGGTGTCCCTGCCTGTGGCAGGGGACCTGGACCAGATGCTCTTTAAGCTTCCTCCCAACCAAAACCATTCTGTGATTCTCTAAATCCTTAGGTTAAACTGTGCAATTGCAGTGAGCCATTCCAGTGGGCAAATTATCCAGTGTTCTTGTGGGACTTGGTCTTATCTGGGATGCTACACAGGAGAGACAAAAGCTCAGGGGAAAAAGTCGATGGAAAGTGTCTCATGCAATGTAGAAAGCAGGACCTGCATCTTTTTGTTGATGGAAGAAAGTGCCTCCATCTATGTCCATCTCCATCTAATTCCATCTCCAGAAAATAGGCTGAGTGCACCAATGAAGACATTTTTCAGGACCCTTGCACATGATGGCCTGGTAAAGCTGTTATTTTGAAGACAGCCAAATTTTGGAGAGAGAGACAGCAAATTTTGTCTTAGCAAGGGACTGCAGAGGCTGTGGGTGACTGCACTGTTTGATGCTATTTTGCTGGGCTCAGGCCTGAAAGGGGCTGGTAAACTCTAGAAGGATTAGAGGGAACATGGACAGGAAAACCCTGAATTTGGATTAAAGATGTTTAAGTCTCTTGTATCAGCAAGCTCTTTTCTCCAGGAGAGATTAGGAGTGCAGCTTCTCCCAACAGTCCTGTTAATCTGGTCTCCATGGAAACAGGATGATGTTAGTGGTGACACACTCCCCTAAATGGCTTCTCAGCACCTGTGTTCAGGGGGGAGACTGGCTTTGCTTTGTCACCCGGATCTGGTTAGTTTGTCCCCTGTCAGTCCCTGACAGCTGCTGCTGGGGCAATTTTTTGCTGCTGGTTTTGTGCTGGTGGGACCTGCACCAGTTCCCCCACGCTGCAGAGATTTTGCTGGAGAATTCACAGACAGGCTCAAGCCTTCACACCGAACCCAACCAGCCCAGAAAAAGCCACAGACTTTCACACAATCATGTTTTTGCTGGGGCTCCTGAACAGGACAGGCTGGGGTTGTTTTGCAAATGTCTCCCACCCTCCTACACTGCCCAGGGTGACCGAGTGACCTCCTTATTGTGACACCACATGCAGGAGGTCTCTGGGGTCTGCTGCAGTGACAACTCTTGGACCAATACATGGACAAGGCATTGAGCAAGAAGTTGGGAAATTTGCCCTCCCTTAAAGCAAACCCAGCCTTTCAAAGCCCAGCCAGCAGTAAACACTGAGGCAGAGCTGGTGCAGTTTGCTCTGTGCCTGACTGTGCAGGGGATAGAAGAAAAGCCTGTCCCAGGGATTTGCCTCAAAATGCAACCTGGATGTGCTAATGTGGCCATCCAAGCTGGGGGTGAAATGGTGGGTGGCTTGTAAACGTTCCCTGAATTTTTCTAAATCCCTTTTCATCCTGAGTCACACGCAGAAGAGCGTGGGTGAGCGAGAGTAGGCAGAGGGAGAGGGGTGGTGGGGCTGCATGAATTTGGATATGCACATCAGCTATCAAACACAGTGCAAAATTGCTGTGAAAGCAATGAAAAAAGATAAATTTCGTGTCACAGTCTTCAGATGATGAGCTACTGCTGTTACTGCTTTCTGTGTTAGTGGAGTTAAAGTGGGACTTGCTTGTTGAGATTAGCAAGGAGTCTTCTGCACCTCTTCTCTCCTCATCCTAACTCTTTCCTCTTTCTCTCCCCACTGCTCCACGGTTGCATTTCCCAGTGGATCTCAGCCAGGTGTGTGGGACTGCTTCTGCCTCGAGTCCTTTCAGATCAGTCATGGGTTTGGCTAAAGAAAGTTGAAACAAAGAAAACAAAATGTAGATTAGTTTTATGTCTGTCTGACTCCAGCTCAGGCTTCCAAAACATTTTATGCCATCCGCTATTTCCACCTAGACCTGGACCTGTGTACTTAAAAACATCATGAAACTGAAGAGTTGAGGGAGGCACTTTATCAGTGGTCCTGTTGCCCTCACTGTGAGCTCAGCCCTAAATCAGACCTCAGAGATTTTCATCCCAGAAACTCCACAGCAATCCCAGCTTTCCTCGCAGAGCAGCTCACTGGCTTTTCCTGGGACCACCTGGAATTGCACCAGAGCAAGTCCCTGGGTGTTCCCTGTAAGTCCCATTGCTTTTTCAGCCTATGTGACAGTTTTCACAGAAAACAGTATAGTCCAAATAGCCAGTTTAGATTTAATCTATGAATGATGACTTAAATTAAAATTAAAAGCCAGCTACAGTAGCCCAGTGTAACTAACACCAGGAAGCCTGTGGAAGCCCTGGTCTGGCTGTGAGAGACAGGGCTCTGCACACCTGCCCAGGGGTCCCTTTACCAGCTAGAGAGCCCTGGGGAGGGGTCCTGCAGCCTCATGTATCATTTGAGGAGTCATTCTATTCCAGAAAGCAGGCAGCTCCCATGTGGGCTATACCTCAGCAGTCGTAATTCATCCCAGTTTAAAAATAAGATGCTTTTCCTGGACTGCCAGGTCCCAGTGACATCTACAAGGCAAGCTGTGATCTCTGTGGCCTGTGAATCATTTCTGATAATGGAGATCCTGCTGCCTGACTCCTACTTTTGTCAGCTGTACAGCAGCAGGGTGTGGATGCACCCAGAGAGAGCTCCCTGGCACTATGGCAAAGGAAATTATTTCTTCCTGCTGGGGCAGAGCCCTGGTGGAGATCACCTGGGAGGGATGCTGTTAAGGACAGAACAAGGTAGTACTGTTCACCTTTGCTTTCCCTGAGAGGTATTCCTACCTCCCTGACCCAGCCTGGGGAAGATTCAGCCTTTCTCTTCCTCTCATCTCCCATTCATGCCTTTTCCTAGCACCAACGCCATATTAAGTCTGAATTTCCCCTCTCTTGCCCTTGGAACTGTTCAATGCCTGGCCCATGTGCAATAGCCTCCAGCAATAAGGGGAAAACTTTGGGTCTCAGCATCTACTTCTGCTTCTCCCTCTGGAGCATCAGCATCCTGGCCTCCATCCCTGGAATCAGTTCAGAACCCAGATAAATCTGCTTTGTGCACCAGTGTCCTCTTTACTGTGGTCACAGGAGTGCTGCCCTTTGTCAAAGTGAATATGGCATCAAAAACTTAGGGAATTAGTAGTGGCCATGAGCTGCAGCTTGGAGGGTGAGAGCCTTTGCTGGGAGCAGCACTCAGGTGATGATGCTGGAGGCACTGCCTGGTGGGTGAGGTGTCTTGGGTGCTCTGCCTGCCTGCACTGCCTGTCTGGCACAGCTGACAGGGTGTTGTTTCCTCACTCTGCATCTCCTTTGCAGCCAGGATAACAACACCTTGTGGGGGTGAGGGTGGATGTTCTTTGGCATTTGTCATCGACTCGCCTGCAAGCACCCTGGGGAGGCCTATAAATAAGTGAGGGGCTGTGATTCAGCAGCCACTGGAGGAGAAGCAGCTGCCACCGTGTCCATTTCATGATCACTTCAAAAGCCTCGAGTCTTTATTTGATTTGTGTTTTTGCATTAAATTTGCAAAAACCCCCTCCACAAGGGGAGCAGGGGAAGGCAACCTGCTGGGAAGGATGGAGTGGATGGAGCCACTATGAGAACAATGCAGCCCCTGGGAGTGATTGCAGGCTCCACCACAGCACCCTCCCTCCTTAGTGATGTGCACATGCTTTTGTGTTTCTCTCCCCTTCTGTTTGCTCTGGTGGGTTTTCCTGATGCCTGTTATTGCTGGGCAGAGAGAGGCAATAAAAGAAATTGCTCAGGTCAGGCTTGTGGAGAAATAAGCAGGTGTCTGGCTGTGTTATCAAGGCAGTAATGCTTTTGCATCTCAGTGATGGGACTAATATGAGACTGAGTGATCAGAGCAAAAAGCACAACTGTGTTCACCTCGAGGCTCTGAGCAGCAAAATTGCAGCTTGGATTTAGGTTCAGGTTGCTGAGTTTAACTTTACTCATTTAATTCACCCAGTGCTTTGGGACTTTATTGGCAGTCATGGTTTTGTGGGGTTGCACCTGCTGGGACACGCTGAGGTGAAGGTCCTTTCCTGTGTGTGGATGAACTTCTGGATGAAAATACAGAATGGAAGCAGCTCTATTTTCTGTAGGGTTTCTGTGGTCTGCCCTCTGCTAAAATGACCTTAAATGGCTTTGTCTCTATTTGGGAGGGAGGGTGTTTTCCTGTCCCTTGTGCCAGGGTGGGTTAAAATGTGCTGAGCAGGGGTGTCCATTTCCACACTGATGTTTTGTGGGAAGGGGAATCAGTTGGTCCGCAGGGTGGTGAACAGTAACCACAGGAGCATGTCTGCCCTAGGAGATCCTGCTGACTCCATGTGGACCCGGCAGCAGCAGCACTGAGCTGCACCATTGGCTCAAAGCCACCTGAGTGTCAGTTCTGTGATGTCTCTGCAGCTTGGTGAGTGACAAACCCCTCTGTGCCCTGGATGTGAATGTGGAATCAGCCACAGAGGCACCACAGGCTTCTTCTGAAGCACAGCCAGGGTGGAGGGAAGATCCCTTGGCCAGGTCACCCTGCAGCTCTCCCTGTTTCTAATGAAGCCTCATTCCTGATGGCCACTCAGCCCCTTCTGCTTTCAAGCCAACAAATTGAAAAAAAAAAAGTTAAAAAAAAAGGTAATAAGCAAAGAGGAGGAGAATAAGACAGAATGATATATTTTTGTTCACTCTCTGTCTCCTTCTTCATTCCTTTGAGCCATTTTTAACCCAAGCTAATTCAGCTGGAAATATTAATAACCCTATGAGGACGCCACCTCCTTGTAATGAAGTGTAAAGGTCACTTCTGCTCAAATCACACAACTCTTTCATTTTGTTCTCTGCAAGGAACAGCTCCTCTCTTTAATTATTCAGTTTGCTTTTATACTGCAGCCGCTGCTCTCTTGTCTCTAATCTCTGACACTTCCCCATTATGCAAGTCCCCAGGAGGATGGGCGATGTCACCTGCTGGGTCACCACCAGGGCCTGGATGTTGGGAGCAGTAGCTGGGATCTGCCTGCTGGGGGAAGGAGAGGCTGGATGTGGAGAACACGAGCTGACTCTTGGGTTTCAGTGTTGTTCCTTTCATGGTGTGAGTTGGCTGGTGTTTCTTCAGGGTGTGGGCATTGCAAAATATGTTAATTTTTGGTTGAGTTGAATCCTTGTGCATCAGGTGCCAGTTGATGAGATGGATAGGAGAGGGGCTGGAGGGGAGCTGGGGCATTCCTGTCCTCTGATTTACCTGATGGGTGGATGGAGGTGGGAGGCTGTGGGATGGGAAGTGACCTCTGTGTGGTCACTCCTCACTGAGGAAGGTAATTGCTTGTGAAGCCCTTACCAAAAAATTATCAGATCGGGGCAATGTCCTCCATTCTCAGATGTCTCTTGGGCCATAATGTCCACAGCCAGGGAGAAGAGAGGGAGAAATCACAGCACCCTGCTGCAAATGAGAGCACTCCTGGGACAGCCCATGGGAACCACCAGCACAGAAATGGGCAATGGGTTTGTGGAATGACGTTTTCTAGGGATGAATTTGGGGTCACATGGAAGTTCTTCCCAGACAGATGCCCAAGAGAGGGCTGGGGAACAGGGCAGTAGGACCACGCTGGTCAGTCTGGAGCAGGGAAGACTCAAGAGAGACTAAAGGGGCTCCAAAAAGAGCTTGAGAGGGAATTTGGACAAGGATTTTGAGTGATGGGACAAGGGGTAATGGCTTTAAATTACATAGGGCAGACCTAGGTTAGATTTCAGGAAGAAATTTTTCCCTGTGAGGGTGGGGAGGCCCTGGCACAGGATGCCCAGGGAAGCTGTGGCTGCCTCATCCCTGGGAGTGTCCAAGGCCAGGCTGGACAGGGCTTAAAGCAACCTGGTCTGGTAAAAAGTGTCCATGCCCATGCCAGAAGGACTGGACTAGATCATCTTTAAGATCCTTCTCAACCCAAATAATTCTGTGATTCTATGATTTCAGTGGCTGAGGTGATTATTGCACTAATTATTATTGGAGCATCCTAAACAATTAATAACCATAATTTATTGTATGGGACCAAGAGAGCAGAAACAACTTTTGTGGTGGCTGTAACCCCTCCCTCCCTCGAGCACTGCTCACTCCAGAACCTCTCTGCAGTGTTTTATCTCCCTGAATGTTTAAATGACTTGAGCAATTTGGGGTTTCCTCTGTTTCCCCGTGGGACTCCTCACTCTCTGCTCTAATTATAACACCACAGCAGCTGCTAATGCCCATAAACAAAGACGGGTCCTCGGTAGCTGCAGTGAGTTAAGGTTTATATAATCATGTGAAGATTTGAGAGCTGAAAAGCTTTTCTCTGTGCACTGCATTAATCATTTAAAAGGAGCCTGACTGATGATTTTTGCATGTGTGTGTGGTTGTTTCCTTTTTTCCCCTGTGGAGTCCAGCTGTTGCTGGCTGTACGTGGTGTGCTCAGCACCAACTAAACCATTGCCAAAGCCACAATGGCTTCTGAAAACTCCTGTTTTCAGATTCATCTGGTGATTCATTCATGCAGGACATGGGCTGTGCTAGTAGTGAAGAAACATATCCACAGCCTCTGATGAGGATGTGGAGAAGTTTTGCTTGTTAATGGTAAGACGTTGTACTGGTTTGAAAGCAAAACCAGTGAGAAACTCCAAGTCAGAAATACAATTTAATAGGAAAAGAAAAATAAAATACATGCAATAGTACAAAAGAAAACCACTGACAGTCAGAATACAACCTGACACCCCGCTAGTTAGGGTGGTGGTAGCAGTCCAGATGAAGTGCTCTTGTTTAAGTAATGATCCTGTAGAAAGGTCTGGTAGCTCTTGTCCTTTGGAAACCAGTGGGTAAGGGCTGCCTTGGTGTTCTAAATCTCAGTTTTAATCTGAGTAGGGAACGCTTGGCTCCTCCCCCTGGCTGGAGCATCTCCCAATGGGATGATGGAATTTTATCAGTCATGCACTGGGACTCCATGGCCCATTAACAGGAGATATCTCCTGGAGGGAGGATGGGCTGTGGGAAAGATAAAGAACACTGCCCCACTTGGTTTAACAGCTGGCCCAGTAACAGGAGGTATCTCCCACAGAGATCAGGATCACTGCCCCTCCTGGTTTAACAGATGGTGATAGAATACACACTTTTGGTCACATCCTGTATTACAGCCCAAGACAGATGTGTTCCATGGTAGAAGTCTCACACTGAAAGGACAGAGCTGACACGGTCATTTCCAAATTACAGCTGGCAAATGCAGCACAGAGACATGGGAAGTCTAATCCAGAGCATTGCACTGATCAGCTCTTTGGCCAAGCATGGAGACATCCTTTTCCAAGCTGTTCTGGTGCCAGGGCTTTTCCCTCTCATTGTCCCTCTTGGACTTGCTTTGGGAGCAATGGCATCATGGTTAAATCAAGGTACCAATTGAAGCTTTGAAGCTGTTTCCTCTGGTGTTGCCTGAACTGGGCAGCCATCCCTCACACAGCTGACACCAGGAGGAAACTGCTGTCCACAATTTTGTACCAGCATCATCCCTCACTCCCTTCCCTTCTGTGACCACTCCAATGGATCATTAAAAGCAGTGCAAAATGCAGGAGCGCAGACCAGACTGGGGCACCGTTTGCTCTGTGTGCAGCCACAATTGTAGCTTGGTTCCAGCTGACAGGCTTATATGACCTCATACCTATAAAAACTGATCTTAAACATTAATTTAGAAACCTCACATGGACATAAAACCCAGAGTTCAAAAATTGCAACTTTTCAGACACAGGAGAGGGAAAAATAGCTGTGAGGTTTTAGGTTAAAATGCAGAAATGTTGGGCTGTGGTTTTGCAGATGTGATTTCCATGCTGCCACCATCAGTGGCGGGGACAGTTCAGCACCTCTACTGCCACCATCCTCCTTCCAAGCCCCTAAGCATGGTTCAAAGTAATGAGATTTAAGGATGTGAAAAAGTCCTGGAAGAGCTAAGGAAAGATAATCAGGACTAGTGTGCTGCCAATGAGGGAAGAGGCTGAAAGTGGCAGGGGGCTATGGGCTGGGTGGTTGAAATTCCACTTTCCAGAGTCAACATTAAGGCAAATCAAGCCTTGTGGCTGAAGATGTGGCTGTTTTAATAATGCAGACACTGGAATTAGAAAGAGGAGCTAAGACAAGGGGTCTGTAAGTAGCAATGCTGTGGGTGATTGCTGTCCCAGACCTGTTTATTTGGAAGCATCTCTGCAGATACCAGTAGAAATTCACCGGTACCTGTGTGTGCTGGAGCCTTCTGGCCTCAGCCAAAGGCACCACAACTAAGGAAAAAGAACACCAGCTTTTTCTCCTGGCCTTCCTCAGTGCCCCAGATGCCTGGTGCAGTGCTGTCCTGCCCTGTGGAGGATGCACTGTGCTGCACAGGGACTGCCCTCACCAGGGTGCAAGCCCTGAGCTCTGGCTTAGCTGTCTGTAACACGGGGAGCAGACGGCACAGCCTGACAAATGCAGCCTTTCCTGCACTTCCCTGCTCCTTTCCACTGCAAATTGAGGCCTTAAAAAGGATTGATGGTGCTAACAACAACCTCATCTAGGAGGACTTTTGGAGGGATTAATGACTAGTCGCTGGGGAAAGGTTTAATGGTCCAAAGAGATCAGCAGTCTCAAGCCAGTTTATTAATCAGCTAAGGCCATTACCACTTAAAGGCTCAGCCTGGGGGGGAAGAGGAGGCAGGGGTGGCAGTGATCCATCTCTGCAGAGAAACAAGCCAGAGAAAGTGAGGAGATCCCTGGAATCCAGTACACAAACTCACTGCTCTTCTTTTAGTGTGGACTAGGATTTAGCAAGGAAATGCAAAGAGAAAAGGGAGTAGTGGCCTTGCTTCATTTACTTCTGATGCACTGCAACCCATCTCGTGCCCTCGTGGCTGCAGCAGCTCCTGCACAAGCCCATGGGCTTCCAGCCAGCTGTGCCTCCAGCAGTGGCTACCACACATCTCCAGACCCTGTGCTGTGGCCTGGGCAGTTGAGGACTACTGTTGTGAGAGGAAATTTATTTCTAACACCTTGTTCAGAGATCATTTTTCTGCCCTGGAGCATGAAAACGGAGGTTCTTATTATTTTTATCGCAGCAAGTCAAAGTGCAGAAGCTATTCTTACTCATATAAATGTCTAATCCTACTCTGATTCCTTCTGAGCTGCTGCATTTGCTTTGATTACTTTTCCCATTTATAGCTAAAATAAAATTTGCAGTATAATAATCTGCTCATACAATAAGCAATCCCGGAGATGAGGAGATGAGGGCCCTGCCAGGGACCCTCTCCCATGTCAGGGTGCAGGAAAAGCTTGGCTGTGTCCTGGCTGCCCTGGATTGTATGGAGGAAAAGCAAAGTGCCTCAGTCTATTTATTTCCTTTTCACTTGAGACCCCTTAGGGGTCATCTGTAGCAGGATGTCTGAATGCAGCATCGGTATAATGTCATTTTCTGGGTCCCAGGGAGGGAGAACAGTAGGATTGCTGGTGAAGGAGACCTGCTCCCAGGTACTGGAGGTTTCTGGAGCAATTTTTTACTTTCTCCATGCAACAGGACTGTGTAGGGCCAGGCCTGGGTCTGGAAAATGTTACAGCAAGCTGCTATGGGTGGCTTGGGGTCAGCAGGCTTTTTAATTGCTTGAAAGTGAGGTCCTTGTGCTCTATCCTCACAGAGGCTGTTTTAGGGCACCAACAAAGAATCTGATCTTCTGAAGAGAGCTCTGGCTTTGCTCTAGAATCTGATCACAGTGAGAAGTTGTTTCTGTTCCAATACATTTTTAGGTGGCCGAAAATCTATATTATTTTTGGATTTTTTTTTCCCTTTTTTAAGATTTTATTTTCCCCTCTGTGCTTGTTCCATCCAAAGTCATGAACTACATGTGAGGTCAGGTGACTTACCTGCATTCATCCACTGCCTTTTGGAGTAAAACCTCTTATTGCTTTTCTTCCTTCTCCCTGCAAACTCATGTATCAGCCACATGAATTTCTGCTCCCTTGGGACACTGCTGCTGGAGAGCCTGGACCTCTGGCTGTCCCAAGGTGATAAAAACCAGCACGGTCCATACACTCCAGAGCTCCAGCACCCCAGGTCTCTCCCCCTGACTTGGTATTTTCAAGAGTCAGCAAGACAAACCAATCCCCCTGGAGAGGAGCTAGGACAATCAGCAGGTGAAAGCTGTCACAGCTAGAGGTACTTGGTGTCAAAAAGTATTTTTGTGTGTGTGTATGTTAGGGAACAAAGAGGGTGAGCAACCTCCTGTGTCTTTGGATGGTTTTTGCACATCACTTAATAGAGATTTCCCAGTTTGCAGGGGGAGTAGCCTCGGTGTAAGGAGTCACAGAGCAGAAAGGAGGTGGCAGATACCAGGGATGAGCTGAGTTCATGGCATTCCCTTTCCAGAGCCACGGCATTCTAGTGCCATGCCAAGACCTCTCTGCTTTTCATCCCTCTTTTCGCAAGTGGTCTATCTGGACTCGGTTTTCTGCACTTTAAGATTCCAAGAGTTCAAACTAGATATTTCTATTGCTTTAGCTAAAGAAAGATGGGGATGGTTCCAACCTGCCAAGTTTTCCCCTAATATATACATATACACTGGTAGTGAATTTGAATTCAGGTCCTAAACACTGTAGGAATGTTGGCCACCTATAGGTCCACATGGAATGGTGACCCTATAACCCTTAAACCCAGCAACATTTATTAATGGCTTATCTAAAATCTCTGTAGCAAACATTTCCATCCCTTCAGCCAGGGAGAAGTGGGTTACTTTGTGAATATCAATGCAGATCAAATAAAACATGTCTCAAGGACAAATGTATTTGTTCTGAAAATTTGGCCAAAGAAATCAGAAATGGTTCTTTAAAATACAGCAGCCTAGAGCATGTTTTTATCTTCCTTTTCGAGCAGTGAAAGTTGATGATCAAGCTATAATTTGAAATATGTGGTAGGATACAGCAAAACCAATGCCACTGAAATTGCCTTGCAGTTTGAATACATGGATCTGAAGATTTGACAAAAACATTTTCTTTGTTCTGCAGACATGAGACCATTTTCCTTCCTTTTATGTGTAGCACCCTTGGATTGTTTTGCACTGATCACAACTGCTCTGGTGTTCTCTTTGATGAATCCACTTGTTTGGTTTATTTTGTTTGTTGTTTTTTTTTTTTTGGTGGTTTGGAGTTCCTTTTTTGGGGATGGTGGGTGGGTAAGATCTTACTGGGCATGATGGGAAAGGGACAGTTAATTTATGCCATGGGTTTGGCATAACTGGGCCATCAATCTCAGCAGAGCATGTACAAGGTGTCTGAAGAAGAGAGACACAGAGATCCAGTTGCTGCTTTCTTCCTTTTTTTATGTGAAATAAAAGCAAAAAAAAAAAAAAAAGCAGGAATAGCTGCCTTCTGGTTCCAGGCTTCATGGGGCAATCCTGGGACTATCAGCAATGCTGCAAAGGGAGAGGGGAAGGAGGGAAGATGATGACTCACAAGAAGTTTCCCTGTCAAGATTTTGCTTCGTCGTTTTGTGTTCTCTGGATGACTTAGGGAGAGACACTTTTCCCTCATCTCTAATTTGCTGCCAGATGAATATATTGAGTAGCAGGATATTGAGAAGTCATGGGAAACTAATGAGAAATGCCTGAATGAACTCAGCATGTTCCTGCACTCGACTGTTAGGCTTTAATATCCCAGTGGTTCTGGGCAGAGGGGGTACAGGGGCTGTGCAGCTCCTTTTGCTCTTTGGTTTAGTGCCAAAATGGGACAAGGAGTAATGGGTTTAAACTAGAAGATGGTAAGTTCAGACTAGACACAAGGACAAATTTTTTATAATGAGAGTGGTGAAAACCTGGCATAGGTTGCTCAGGTAGAAGCCCCATCTCTGAGAATATTCAAGGTCAGGTTTTGAGGCTCTGAGCAACCTGATCTAGATAAACATTTCCCCTCTCATTGCAGGGAGGTTGGACTAGACTGAATTTAAAGATTCCTCCTAACCCAAACTCTTTTTCAATTCTGTGCATCTACCTGTTTGGCCAATCTGTGGTCTTACTTGGAAATTCAGTCACCTAGAACTGTTATTGCACCTGTTATTTTGAGGTGTGACAGTTCTGGCTGACTAAAAATCCTTACTACAGCTTTTCCTTCTCACACATTGTCCTGACTTCCTTCCCTGAGCTCCTGATCTCTGTTGGATGCTGGGGGCCCTGGCTGTGACAGAAGGGCTGGTTGGTGGAGGGTGTTCCTCATGGAATGTCCTCATGGCAAGGACCACAGCAGATACTGAGCATTTTCAAGATGCTGTCTGCAAACTCTCAATTTCAAAATTATAATAAATTGGAGAGAGGGGGCATTTCTTAGCAGATACCTGTCTTTCAAACCAAGACACTTGGGCAGGGATTCTCTGTCTTTCTGGCCTGGTGTGTTTCTGCTGCAATATATATTCTTTGAGGTTACTAGGAGTTTCTGTGGCTAAAATGGGAGGAAATTTTGGTCCCCTTTCTGCCTTAAAATGTGTTTCAGAACAGCCTGAACCTGGTCCAGCAGTCAATACGACAATGGACTTTTTTCTTTGTGATGGGCACAGCTGAGAGCATGGATGCCAGCAGCCCTGGACTGCATGATCTTGAAAAACAGATTGCAGTGTGAAGGACTGAATTGCTGCCACGGGTATTTTTTGACCAGACCTAAAGTTATTTCTCCAGGAAGAGTGATGTATAGCAGGAAACTGGTACTCCAGTCCCAGATGGGCAGCTTTGCCTTCAGCTCATCTCTGATTCAGGTAGTGTTTTACCCTGAGGAGATGAAAACACCCTGAGAAGCAGAATAATGTGAGGGAGACATCTGTGTTTCACCACACATTTGGCAAGGGGAGGTGGCAGCAAAAGTTCCTGAGGAGGTTTGTCAGGGTCAGTAACACTCCAGAGATGCAAATCAGCCCCATGGCAGCCTGGCAATGACTCAAGCTTTCCTACAGCCTGATTTTGCCCATGTGTGTGATACAGCCTGCTGCAAAGATGGGTTTCATTTTTACAGACTTATCACCTTCCTTGGGCCTTTCATGCAGCAGAATGATGAAAGGCAGGAACCTTATGGCAGCTGAATAAAAGTCATATCCCAGCAGCTGTGAAAATGTCCCTGCCTTGTTTTTCCAAGGAGTCCATGAAAGGGCATGGTGACACCACCCATGGCTGCCACCTCCTGTCCACAGTGGCTGCTTTCTCTGGGGGCTCTTCAGCCACCCATGGCACATGCATCATCCCAAAACCTCACCAGGGACACCCAGCACATGCCCTGAGGGTTTTCCACCACGTGCAACTTGTGTTGGTAAGATGGGTCTGTGCCTCTTGAGCCCAGCAAAGGGTGGTGTGAACACAGGAGAGGGGCTGCAGAGCTGTTCAGCAGCCAGGGTAGGGCCCTTCCCTCGTAGATGGCTCTGCTATCTGATTTCTAAGTTGTCTGCCTTGACACGAGGTATCCTGTGCCTTGTGAAGGAGGTAGTCAAGAGCCTTGAGCTCTCTCAGATAAATGGCTCAGCTCAGAGCACTGTGGCTTGATGTTCCTGAAGCTGATAATCCTAATTAACAGGCTTTTTCTGAGTCCCTTTTTTACCACTCCAGCAGCCCAAGTGGGCTTTAAAGTGAATGGAAATTACCCCATGGAGCGCTTTCCCTGGAGATGTTGCTATGCCGACCTGCTCAGAGCAACTATTGAGGCTTCCTAGCTCTCCTCCATCCTGCATTGTTCTTGCTGTCACAGAGGCTCAGATGGTGCCAGAAGTGTGGCTGGGACAGAGAGGGCCCAGACTATTATTTACTTTTTCTGGAAGATGTGGGTAGAAGCGGAAAAAACAAGTAGAGGGGTAAAATCATGTCAAGCATCAACAACAATGGAAAACCAACCTGAAAGACCTGAGAGTCCTTCTGATGGAAAATTGAGACAATTTTCTCATGCATACTCCTTTAAAAAAAAAAAATCAATTTTTCCTTTTTTTTTTTTTTCCTTTCTTTTTTTTTATTGGAGGTCTGCAGGCAATAGGGTTTCCCCTGGGTATCTTCCCCAGCCCTTCCCAGCAGGTGCCTCCTGCCCTTCATGGGCTGCCAGAGGTTGTGTGGTGCTGTTGGGTGATGGAGCCATTTCTCCATGATCTGAAATCCACTCCATGCAGGCAGGAGTTTTTTGTGTCTCCCCCCTCACCCTGAGGCACACAGCTTGGAACATTTTTGGCCACTCTCATTCTCCTTAAATTCAATCTCCCCAAGGCCTGCAAATCTGAGGCATTAAGAGGAAGAAAAATCATAATGAACGTATATTAGGAATATAAAAAGTAACAACTTAATATAACTTTCTCTTCTCCCCCTTCCCTCCCCGTTCATGACCTGATGTTTTTAACATTTTGGGAACTGCTAAATCTCGGAGGGATACACAGTGTGCCAGGGAGAGCTGGGGGTGCTCCATTTGTGGGCTTTCTCTGCCCCAGGGCACTCAGAAAGCAGCACCTTCCCTCCTTGTGCATCAGGGACAAATAACAACGCCTCCACTGGCATCAAAAGTGGGGTTTATAGAATGATTAAAATGTTAAAGTGCCACAGGTGTGGGCCCAGGGACAAGAGGGTGGCCCTTGAGCGAGGCAACCTCCAGAGCTGGGGCTATTCTTTGGGTTATGGTCACTCCAAAAGCCACCACCATGAATGGGGATACAGAAAGGTGAAATAAATCCACCAAATATTACTGCCAAACCCCAAGACACTTGGGGAAACATCAGTTATTTTATTTACAATGGCAACAGGCTGAGGGGAGCAAGCAAGGCCTTCTCCTGCTTTACAAATAATGACTTTAAATGGCTGAGACTGCTCCTGAGCAGGGCTTGCTTGAAGCAGCTTCTGCCTTTCTTAAAGAAAAACAACAAACCCAAAAATATCCACCACCCATCAAAGATAACAGTGACATTTTTCCCTACTTTCCATCAAGATAGTTTTCTCTGGGGCAATAAATAAATTAACTAGCTCCAGTAAGCCCATCAGGAGGAGAACAGGGGACAATTTTTACCCTTCTTACGAGGTGTAGATAGACAGTGGTGAGGATGGGCAGTGTATAATGTTGTTTATTATGTATAATAAGAAGCATCCAGAAATCTCAGTTAAGGACCAAGCCCCGGAGTGCCAGCCCCTGTACAAACACACAGTAACAGAATCCCTGTCCTGAAGAGCATACAGGCTAAAAATGGTTCCTTATGCGGCATAATTTGGAGGGGAAGAATAGGAATTAGAGGCAGAGAAATGAAACAAAAAAAAAAATCAACCTTTTTCCTGATTTCCTTTTATATTCCAAACAAAGGCCACAAGACATAAATGCTGAGATCATAATTTCCAGTCCCCATCATTAGATACTAGGAGAGTAGAGTGATAGAATGATAGAATCATTTAGGTTGGGAAAGACCTTTTATGATCACGGTGTCCAAATGTAAATCTAACACTGCCAAGAACTCCATCAAACCATCTCAAGTGCCACATCTCCACATCTTTTAAACACCTTCAGGGATAGTGACTCCACCACTTCCCTGGGCAGCCTGTTCCAAAACCTGGCCACCCTTTCAGTGAAGAATTTTTCCCCGATATCCAACCTAAGCCTGCCCTGGTACAACTAGCATGTTTTCTCTTATCCTGTGTCTTGTTATCTGGGAGAAGAGACGGACCCCCCTCTCATCACAGCCTCCTGTCAGGAGCTGTGCAGAGCAATAATCTCCCCTGAGCCTCCTTTTCTCCATGAGCTCCCCCAGCTCCCTCAGCTTCCCCTCACTCATCAGGCTTGTGCTCCAAACCCTTCCCCAGCTCTACTCCAAAACTGACCCCAGGGGTTGAGGTGTGGCCCCAGCACAAAGGGACAGGTCACTGCCCTGGTCCTGCTGGCCTGGGCTGTGTTTGTCTTCACCACAGCAGGGGTGGGAATGTGACTTGCTGGTCCCTGGGAAGGGGAGGCAGGAGGTGAGGGAAGCCCAGTGCCCACTTGGCTGGTGAGGCTGGCAGCACGAAGCTCCTCCACCAAATTCCTGGCAAGGGGAGAATGTTGAAACCTCCATGAGAGGAGCAGGAGGCAGCACAGCCCCCAGGTGTTTGAAGCAACCTGAGTGCCTTGCAGCAGCCCTGGTGCCTCTGTCCTTCCTGCCCAGAGCAGCACAGCTCAGCCCCATGGATTTGGTTTTGGTCTGTGTCCAGTGCCATCCTAGGAGGGCACAGAGGGACTTAGGACCATGCTGAGGAGGGCAACTCATGTGCCCTGGGTTCCCTCCTGATAGCTGGAAAACCATTTTATAAGAAAACCAAAGCTTTGCAAAGTAATTCCAAAAGAATGGCAGGTTTTTTTTTCTTTTTGGCTTTTCTTAGCTTTTCTTTTTTTTTTTTTTTTTTTTTTTTTAGATACTATAGAAAATTAAAAACATGATTGAATTTGTGCATGCCTTTATTTATTGTGCTATGGATGATGGGCACAGATTTCCCTAAGCCAAAAAACCCCCTCCCTCCTCCTTCCCCAGCCTTAGTAATCAGCTTCCTTGTGCTCCAGCCCACGCTAGACTATTTTCCTCTGTCAAATCCTCCATCATTGGTTAAATTACCTGGGGGTGTGTTGGCTTTATCGTTTTTTGGTGAAATCTTACAATCTTTCAAGTCTACTTTGTCCGAATCCCTGTCATCCTCTTAGGTTTTTGTACACCCTCTTTCTCTCCTGGCTGATTCTGTAAAAGGTCTAATTCCAACAAGTTGCTGCTCTCAGGGCTGAAGTCTGTTCTCCAGTGCCCATGATAACCATATGTGCTCACCAAGAGCTTCGAAACTACAGCAAATTGCAGCTGTGCAGGCTCCATTGCACAGGGCTGTTAATTTTTCCCTTCCACCCTCCTTTTCTCAGCTGCTCCCCTTCCACATTTCTCTCCCTGCATTCAGTGCAGCCTCCACTGCCTGCACACCTTTCAAGCCACCATCCTGTTGAGGAGATATCTGGCACAGACCCTGGTTTGCCACCGGGGTGTCCCCTCCCACACACCCCCCGACAGCTGCCTTCCCAAATGTGAGGACGTGCTTCGCTCAGAGGCTGCCGTGTGAGCCAGTTTGAATCTAGGATGCTCTTTCCTTTTGGCTCGCCACAGAGATCACAGGACCCTGTTTAATCCAGCTCCCTGTCGGTGTAGGGCTGAGTCATAGGAGGTTTTTCTGTTGCTACATCTAATAACGCTTTGCTACTGGGAGCAGAACATCAACCAGCTTGGCTGGGAGTCGGCACTGTCACCCAGCAGCTTCCCTTGTCTGCAAGTTGTTTTGATTCTTTTCTTAGACTTCTCCCTCTCTGTGTCTTTCTCTCTAAAACATTAATTTCCTCTAATTAGAGCCTCCTTAACAATTCTTTTTTTCCCCCCTCTCCTCAGTTAATTTCCTCTAATTAGAACCTCCTTAATAATTCTTTTGCTAAATCAATTTCCTCAGTTAGAACCGCCCGCCACAATTTCTTTCCTCCCTTTCAAAAGCTGTCGGAGTAGCTAAGCAAATTATGCTTCTGAGTAACCTTTATCTCTTACTTGGTATTTTAAAAGAACTGTAACAGGTTAGACAGGCACAATTTCCCCTTTCAGAGCTCTTCTGGTCTGACCCCATTAGGTTATACTTAGTTGAGTGTTGTACTATTGTATACTTAATAAGATGCTCTAGCTGTTCAACTGGAACTCAGGTAAGGCTGCATTTGTGAATGAATTAAACATGACACTTCTTAATTCAGATCAGATTTAACAGTGTCAGAATCCATCTTTAAACCAGATCAAATTGCTCTCCAAGAATATGTAAAACCTCCTGCCCCTGTTAGCTGTCCTGTGAGCCAGACTTTCCTAACTTTTCCTCTGCAGCCATGCTGGCTTTCTTCTCCTGACAAGCCTTTTAAGTTCTAATTTTTCTCTAAAACATGCTGTTTTTAAAAAAAGATCTTTCTAATTTACACAGTAAGTAACTATTAATGGCCCACTGCTTTTCACAACCATGCTGTGGGCCACAGCAGCAGCTGGTGTAAATGGGGAGGCAGCCAGGTGACACATATGGACCTTGGGCCTGAGTTTCCTCTTCTTTATTATGCAGTTTCTCCCCAGCTGAAACTGTGTTATGCATTTCTCCATCTCTTCAAGATGGGACCGCCTCACTAAAATCCATCAAGGACAACTCACTCCATTTCCTGATTTTTTGAGGAAACAGGCCAAGTGATGATGGCAACTGGGGGGGGGGGTCATCCAGTTAGAGTGGAAACTCTTGTTTTATGCAATTATGAAAAACATGGAGAAGGGAACACATCTGAGCTGCAGGAATGCACTGGTGGCTGTGTGTTCCCTTTCCTATACCCCTTCCTCAGGTTGGCACCAACCACCCAGCACGGATCTGATGGCATCTGTGAGTGTCACCACATGGGACAGCACTGCCCCTCTGTGATTCACAGCCCACGTGACACAAACTGAAGAAAACTACCTCACTACAGGCTCAGGAGGCTTCTTCTGGCCTTTTTCACAAACATTTCCTCCCTCTTTTGGCTATGCCCAACTGCAGAGCCTGCTCTGAGTCTTGGTCACACAGCAGAAATGTCACCCTGGGCCACGAAGAGTCTGCTCCAAGGCAGGTGGAGCAACTTGCCAGCTTGTGAAGTGCTTTTCATCACCGTCTGATGGGAATCAGCAGTGCCTCAGTGGGTGGCTGTCCTGGAGTGATCCATGAGGAATGCTTCATAGATACTCTGCGGGGAGCTGGGGGAGGCTTGCAGCAGCTCCATCCTCGTCAGTGCCACCATCAGATGTCTGGGCAGGCCCAAAACGTTTCAGCCAAGCCCAGCTACTGTGGGAAAGCTGCACTGCTGTCCTTTTCCACGCTATTTCCTTCCGACCTTTCCGAGCTTCTAGCACCTCACAGAGTCTGTCCTGGTGGAAGTGGTGCAGAAGTAGCAAGATGTATTTTACTTCCTTTGCAGTCTTAATAACTATGCAGAAAACTCCATTTGCCATCACTTCTCTTGAAGTTTCATAGGATTGGATGGAAAAATGAAATGCATTAAGGCTTTTGTTTTTGACAAAATCCCTAATGCTTGAGATGGGAATAGGATGTTTTTGGGTAATCTTACAAGGAGTACAATGCTGGTGGTGTTGGAGAGAGGGTTGTCCGGGGAAGGGTAGATTCTCTAAAAAGATATGTTAGAAGGCTAAAAAAAAGCTGTTTGGTTCTTCTCAGAAGAGATGAGAGAGCAGGAAGAGGGAATCACCAGGTCGGGTCGTTCAGACTGACAGCTGACTGCAACAGGGGAGACGCTGTTCTCTACGCTCCTCGAGAAGCCCCTCTTGCTGGTGCCCAGTCCGTTCCAGCTGAGGCCGAAGAAGGGCTAGAGATAGAGATAGGCAATCCAGTAGACGATGTTGAAGAGCAGGAAGGCGGTGGGGAAGAAGACGCGGGAGTAGGAGTCCAGGCGGGATATGTGGATGCGGACCCGCCCCTCCCGCCACATCCCCGTCTGACAGTCCTCGATGCAGCAGAAGAACCTCTCACACTCCTTCCCCTCCAGACACGGGGAGCCAGGGTCGTCATCCTCATCCTCCTCCATCTCCGGGGGCCAGTGCATGATGTGGTTGATGTTGATGGCGGTGAAGGTTGGCATCACCTGTGCACCGGCAGGTGGCTGTGAGGGGGACAGGTAGGCAGGGTAAAGGGGAGGAAAAGGCAACAAAACACGTTCTGGACACCAACCCCCACCCAAGTGGTGATAGATCAGATCATCATGGGTGCAGTTCAGTGGAGAGGGACGACTGATTATCCCCAGTCTCTGCACCTGGTTGTGAATCACCACGTGTGTGTTCCGGGGGAACACAGCTCCTTGCACGACTGCGAGTGTCCTTCCTGGCACCCCAGGGCACAGCAAAGCTCTGATTGCACTGATTCCCCATCTGTGCCAATAATAGTCAGTGCAGAAACACGACCTGTTCGATCTGTTCTGGCCTCTTCCCTCATTTCCCTGAGCTCAGCTGTCTCTGAAGACACAGCACACACCCCAGATGTGTCTGCTGGTTGCTGCCAGTTACTGGAGAAAAGCTGGGGAAAGATTGTGTGTGGCTCCTCTTGGCCCATCATGAACCTCTTGGAAGAGCCCTGTCCACCCTGGGATATGAGGGTGGGAGGATATGAGGGATATGGGGAGTAGATGTGCTGGGAAGTGAGCCTGGCCCAGAAGAGATATGTCTTTTTCTGTTTCAGTTTTGGCCCAGTTCAGAGGCCTCTTTCAGTTGATGTGTCATAAGTACCTGCCATGAGCTCGGACAGATATCATAACAGAGGATGAGGATGAAGAGAATGATGACCACCATGGGTTCACTATCCCCACACTTGGGAGGTCCTCTGATGGAAGACCACAAAAAAAAAGTCAGTTTCTGCATCTCTGTGACCTAAGATACCTCTGTAACCCAGAGATCAAACTGATACAGGTGTCTTAATGGCATTTACATTCAGTCATGTGAGCCATTCTAAACTGTTCTGATAAGCTCTCCAGCAATTCTGGGAGAGCACAGGGTGCCTGACGCTGACAAGGGAGCTTCAGTTGCTTTTTCTGGTTGTGTCTCACCTCTCAGACCCAGAACACAGAGTGGCCTGAAGACTGGATGAACTCAGTGTCAGTCAGGCACTAAATCACATCAGGAGTTTCTGAAGCAGGCTCAAGAAGGATATTTTTAAATATCCTGGGGTTGTAACAGCATCCACCTCTGCTGGCCCCTCTGACCTACCAGCCTGGCTTTCCTGTGGCTGTGCTCCAGTGGTTTCTTGTTTCCCACCAGGTAGTTGAGTGTGGCATACTCCATGAGAGCAGCAAAGACGAAGATGAAGCACACAGAGACAAAGAGGTCCATGGCTGTGATGTAGGAAACACGGGGGAGGTGCTTGCGGGAGATGGTGCTCAGGGTGGTCATGGTGAGCACAGTCGTGATACCTGAGAGAGAAAACAGCTGCCTTAAGTACTGACAAGGAGCACTTCTGTCTTCTACACACATCCATCCTCAAAGCACCCCCATTTCCCCTCTACTCTGGTTGTCTGGTCCCATTTTGGCTCTGCTGAGCTAGACTCTGGTTTTGAGGAAGCCTCTGACAATGCTCTATGAAAAAAGAATGGTGTTCAAAACTCAGGTATCACACAGACCATCAGTGTGGGCTGGTAAACGAGTGGGAAACTCAGATTCTGCATGAGGAGGTTGGTCAGGCAGGGCTTGCCCTCACCTCCTGTCTTCCATGTGCCTCAGCAGAACTTCTAGAAGGAAGTTCCGTGTTCCATGACCTTCCCAGGCACAGAGGGGAGGCTGACAGGTCTGTAGTTCCTGGGGTCTTCCTTTCTACTCTTTATAAAAATGGGTGCAATATTAATAACCCTTTTCTGGTTACTACCATGACTTTTCAAGTATCATGGAGAGTGGCTTGGAAACCACATCAGCCATGCTCTTGGATGTATCTTGTCAGTTCCCATGGATTTATGGATGTTCAGGCTCCTCAGGTGGTCTCAAAGCTGATCTTCTCTTCCAGGGAGAGGGACTTTGCTGCTCCAGTCCCTGTCTTGCAGTCCATCCACTGTGGAATGTGGGGAGGGAGACTTCCAGTGAAGACTGAGGCAAAAAAGTACCTCAGCCTCCTTCTCATCCATTTTTATGAGCTTGCCAGTTATATCCAACTTGCTTTGACCTTCCCTTTCTGGCTGACAAACCTGGAGAAGCCCCTGTCAGTATCCTCTGCATCCCTAACCCCATCCCTACACAGCTGGCAGTGTCCCTGTACCCCTCCCAGGATACCCGTCCCTGCTTCCACTGCCTGTGCATTTCCTTCTCGCCCTTTAATCTGACCAGAAGCTCTTGACACATCCATGCTGGTCTCTTACCTTCCTTTCCTAATTTCTTACACCTGGGGATTGAGAGCCCTTGTGCTCTTTGGAAAATGCCCTGAAAAAATCTGCTGGTGCTGTTCTGCTCCCTGGCCCTCAGGCTGCCCTGTAGTAGATACCAATCACAAGGTTCCCTTTATTTCCTTGGTCCAATTCCTACCCATACATTTTCAATCTGCCCCTGGCTATTTTTCAGAGACAGTTCTTCACAATCTGTCCATTCCTTGATGCAGAGGGCAAGTGTGTAGGAGGTGATAAGGAATTTCTTTTGACATGAGTGGGGCTTGGAATTGTTTTTGCAGAAGCAGCAATGCTCACGTTTCTGCTTCCAGAGATGAAATGTCAGGAGCCAGCAGAGGATCAGGAGCTGGTATTGTGATCTCATGCACTGATTTTCAGGATGTGGGGAAGGAGCAGGAAGTCCACCTGTTTCTCCTTGTCTAGCATCCACCTAAATCCACCTGCCACCCTTTCCAGAGGTTGCCTCAGTGGCTCTGGGGGTGAGCATGGCAAAAGATTTTCACGTTTTCCTGCCATACTTGCATTAGCAGTATGTGATGTGACTTCCCATATTTTTGAAGTGCCAGTGGAACTGGTCCAGTCTACATCTCCCTAATGTAGGCTGGCAGGCTCAAAATGTGCTGGGGATCATTTGTATTAAGTACAACAGGGGCTGTGGAGAGAATACATTATTCTTCATGGGCTGTAATCCCTTCCCACAGAGAGGGGCCCCTCTCCTGGGGAAACTTGCCTTTGTTTTTTGAGACAGTCACTAGAGGCATGCACATTTTCCTCTTGCTATTCATTCCTTTACCAGCCACAGACTATGACACACCCTCACCTTCATTGGAAATGACACCCTCCTCCTCCTCTTTTCTCCATGAGCAACAAACTAATTAATTCTGAGAGGGAGGTGGGGAGACATGGCCATCATGGATGGGCTCTGAATAGCTGATGGTCCCTCCTCTCCTCTCCATCCCCACAGAGACCTGCAGGCAAGGCTGGGAATGCTACCTCCAATTAAAGGCAAAGTCAGCAGAGCTGATAGGAAGGACAGCACTGGGAATCACAGCTTGCTGCTAAATGCAGATACAGCCAAAGGGTATCAAAGACTCGCAAAGATCTCCCCAGCACCTATCAGAGCAGCATTCAGTCAACAGAAACGTTTCTCCTGCCCCAAGGAGCCACTGCAGTTTGCTGGGAAAACCTGTATAGGCAGAGCTGTTGTCACTCTCTGGGTCCTGTGGGGTGACTGACAGAAAAAGGTTGTACCTACAGGGCTTCCAGCTCCTGCCAGAGCCTGGGGCTCTGTGGATGCAGCCAAGAAACTTTGCCCATTAACCCAACAACCTTGCTGTCAGCAGCCCTGCACAGAAGCCTTGAAAAGTTGTGAGGAAATGTGGAAAATGTGCAAGTGACAGGAGCCCTTTGGGCAGCACTGCAATGCCACAGCTCAGCCACTCCCTGTCCCTTTTGGTGCATGAGAATATCCCATTGTCAGCTTGGAAAAGGCTGTGCTTGGGTTTCAGATGAAGCCATGAGAGTGAGGTGCTCTCCTGAGATAACCCAGCAGTCCAAGCCAGCACAGCTGGAGATTTGGTTGAGCTGTGGAGTGTTACACACAGGAAGCTGAAGGAGTGAAATATTCTCTGGTAAGCTCAAAAATGCCAGAAAATGGCAAAGTGCTTCGGGAGATTTTGTAGTCCAACACTGTCAGTCTGCTTGCCTGACAGAGTTTGACAAGCATCAGACATGCACCATCCTGTCTCTTACCCAGAGAAGTCCTGGCTGGCGTAGAGTCTCTCTTGATCCAGAAGGAAACCCAGGAAAGAACAACAGTCAGGATGCAGGGAATGTAGGTCTGAATGGCAAAGTAACCCATACGTCTGCTTAGGTCAAAAGAAACCGTCATCACCATGTACTCCCCTGGAAAAAGCAACAGAGACATTGGAATCGTAACATGGGGCTTCCTAAAGCCGAACAATCAGCAAAGTTTCTGAATTTGGAGTTTCTGATGAGGCTTTCTCGTTGTTTTAAGTGCCTGTCCATCTGGTTTTGTAGCTGCCCTGGTTGTTAACTTCACGTGTCTGGCTGAGTAGGTTTGGTGACTCACTGGTTTTGTTGCTAGTGGATTCTGTGGCTACCTGGCTGGCTGTGTAGCTGTCCTGCTTGATGTCTTTGTGACTGATTTAAGAGCTGACTTGGGGGCTGCCCAGCTGGCTGTTTGCTTGGCTGTCCATATGGCCACCAGGCTGCATTCATACTGGCCTGGCTACATAGTTTGGAAAAGTTTCAGGGAAGGAACTGCAGACAGCATTTGTCTTCAGCTGACTGCTGCAAGTTTCTTTCCTATAGAAGCTCTTTGGCTGTACCAGGCTGCATGGCCTGGCTTGCTAACGAACTAGCTGAGCTGTGACAAAGGAAGTGTCCTTCAATCACTTCCACTGAGAGTCTGGTTCTGCCTCTGGAAAAGGCATGTGGTGCTGTACATCCTAATTGCTCATTTGGCAACTTACAGTGGTGGTTCTTTCTTTTTTCAGAGGCTCACAGTGAGTATTGGAAGAAAGCCACCTGACAGCTCTGGGGTTAAGATGGAGCTTACAAGCAATTACCAAAAAAAAGAGAATTACAAACATCAGAGGGCCACTGGTGCATTCAAGACACTTTCACATCTTGTCCCAGTTTGTGCTGCCTTTCTACCCTGGCTGCCACTGTTGAGAGCAGCAGCTTCTGCAGAGTGGGAGAAGCTCCTTGCTGTTTCAGAGGGCTTAAAAGTATGACCTCACCCCACCTGCAGGAATCCAGAGGCTTTCCTCAGTTGTCTGTGGGAAGGAAAAGGGATGTGAGCTATTGTGAGGAGGAGCTGAAAGGCTTCCATTATTTAGTTTCTTCACACATGCAGCCTTGTCCCTGTCTCTTACAGCACAGTTCAGGTGTTCATCAGCCTGACAGGAGTTTACAGGGGGAAAGATCCAGACCTGCAAGTTCTGATTTCTCCACCCCCATTCCAATCATAAGCACCATCCAGAGATTACACAGCATGCACACACTGCAACGAGAGGGGATTTAAGTTCCCTCTCCTCTCCCTCCTGACCCTTCATTTAGGGATAGCTTCATCCATAGCATTGTCACCCCACAGTTCACAGATGTCAGTGGTTCTGGCCTCTCCTTGCTCCATTTTCCCCTCACCCTTCATCCCTATCACTTCTGCTCCCTCTAGCCAATGTCCATCCCTTCATTTTTAGTTTTTTTCTCTGACCACGCTGTTGTAACCTTCCTTCCCCCCTCCTTTGCCTCCCAGCAGGTCTCCAGCACAGTGGTGCTGCTGTGGGCTGCCTCCCCTTGCCTCACCTGCCCCAGTCCTGAGGACCTCTGAGGTGTTCCTCAGCCCTGTGAAGTCGAACTGGTAGAGCCTCCAGGTGCGCTGGTCAGAGACCTCGATGGAGTAGCGCCTCCAGCGATAGACGATCTCCTCCCGGGGGTATCCATCTGGGAAAACCCATCCACAGGCATCAGTGGGACAGCATGCCATGTACCCCCCCACGGGCACCAGCCTGGCTGCTAAAGCACTGGCATCTCACCAGAGCTGCTCTGCAAACACGAACCCTTCAGGAAGGTGTTCCTGGTGCCTTTTGTTCGGATTCCCTGAGGTATTCCCGCATGGAATGGGGATAGGGACTGCACCTCCCCTCGCGGGCTGTTTCAGATCCTGGGGCTGGGGAAGGCACTGCCAGAAACAAAGCACTGCCAGAAACAGAGCCTTTCTAAGGACTGCACTGCTGGGAATGAGATGTGGGCTGGTCCAAGAGGACTCTGCTGGTTTGAGGGTGGCAGAGCAACAGAACAGTGTGCCCAGGGAGGTTGTGGAGTCTCCCTCCCATGATTCTGGAGTCAAAACTCTGGATTCATAACCCCACGTGGCTGCACTACACAGGTGTAACCTGCTCTGGGTGACTCTGCCTGTCAGTGGGACTGTTCTAGATGATCTCCAAAGGCCCCTTCCAGCCCTGGCCGTTCTGCAGTTCTGTGACTCCACCAGCCTGAAATCTTTAAGGATTTTAACTCCCTGGGGCAGCTGGCACCTCATGAGTGCCATCCCAGGCATGAGTACACTGAGAATACAAAACTGCCAGCAGGGTTCTGGCTGCTCTGTGTGCTCCCTGTGCCTCTTGCCCTGGGAGTTGATCTATGGAAAAGAAGGGGTGCACTCGCCATGGAGAAGAAAACCTGGCCCTGCAGGCTGAAGCACAGCTTCTCCTGCCTCTGGCTTTCTTGTGAAGCAGGGACCTAGGAGAAAGTCCCTTGGAGGAGGATGGAGTAAGAGCTTGGCAGCTAACTAACAGTGTGTTTCTAATTATCAAGCGTGTACAGCATGCACATTAATTAGCAAAGAATGAGGGGTGGTGGGAGATGAAGAAATGAGATCTCAGTATGCTGCCTCCTTCTGAAGCACCTCAGAGCTCTGAGCTGCATCTCTTCAGCGGCAGGAGAAGCAGGAGAACCTGAGCTCAGAGGATTAAATCAGATTTCCCACCCACGCACGAGGACAGGGATCTCTTGGTGCAGAAAGGCTCCCTGCAAAATTACCAGAGGAGATGTGATAACATCAGAAGCACTCTCTGCTGAAGAGTCTGGATGAGTAGTGACTGAGAGAGGAGGTCTGAGTAACCCTCCTTTGGAGCAGAACATTTCCAGACCTCACTCAGAAGGTGAGAGAAGGGGGAAGATGCAAGGCAGGACAGGTGCCATTTGTCCATCCAAATATATCTGTGTTTTTTCTGGAGTGACCAGAAGGTCAGTGAAATAACCTCCTCCAACCAAACATCCAAATTAAGGAGAAACTCAGAGATGTTGTGAGTCTGTCCATGATGACCTCTGCTAGCCCAGGAGTGGGAGGATGCTTCAGGCCATGAAGGGTAATGGCTCAGGAAGGGTGCCATAGAAATTAGGTGAAAAAATGTAGCTAAAAGTGAGGGTGGTTTCCCCAGAAAAGTTACTCCACTGAGGTTTCTCTAGCCTTCTAAAGCTATCTTTAAAATATGTATACTCACAACTGGAAAAAACCAAAGGGCAGGAGTGAGTGTCCATTGGGAAATTCTGCAGCTGGAGCAGACATTCAGCCTCGATTGTCAGCCTGAGACAGGGAAAGAAAGAGATTTTGAGCTGGTGAAGATGGTTTGATTCCAACACCTAAATGTGACAGAGGCATTCTCACTTCCTTGAGAACTAATTTGCTGAAGATCAGTCTGTTTGCAGGAACATTCCAAACCAAAAATATACTTTTGGATATTTTCAAGGTGAGGAAAAACATCTAAGTATCACCTTCAAAAAGCCCTTCTGTTTAGTCAACTTCTCAGGTTTGTTTATGGAAGTAAGAAGTTATGGAAGCAAAGAGCCAAATGTTTATTACCAGAATAAAACAGCTGGACTGACCAAGACACCATTTTAAATGATTTTAGTTTAGGGAACCACTTGTCCATCTCTTTGTTCCCTCCCCTCAGCAGAGCCTGCTGGATGTACCTGAGAGTGTAGAGCACTTTTCCATCATTCCAGATGCGGAGGAGCTGATTAGGGGTGGTTATCCAGTGGGAATCAGCCCGTTTGGAGTTCCTAAAGAAGGTGTCAGGGATCCAGATGCGGCTCACCATGTTGGTGTTCAGCGTCAGCGCCTTCAAGGTGCTGTTGAACCGTAGGCGCCGGTCGTACCACGTCTGGGCAAAGAAGATGTCAATGGTGTATTCCTGGGAAAGACAAGGAAGAATGGGATGTTCTGAGAGGCATTCAGGCCAAGCAGAACTTGCTCCTCTGGTCTGCAGGCAGTCATAGACAGAAAATTTATTTTCTCAGTCTGGGAGCAGGTGTTGGTGACCACTGACACCTTTCCAGGACATCCATGGCACACTTAGGAAGAGCCAAACACTGTGTTCACTGGTGCGCTGAGCCTGGCCCTTGCCTGGAAAACTAGGACCACACAAACAAGACCTTGGGCTTCCTCTTGGCAGACAACTCAATATTACTTTTAAGCACAGGCATGAAGGGGCAGTGTGGATGTTGGCTGAATCCAGCCTTAAGTTCAGCTACACCTTTCAATCACAGGCAGGGAAAGCTGCTCACCAGCTTAGCAGAGAAGGCAAACAGACAGCTCTTTCTGTTTTTTATTGGGGTACAGCCCAGCCCTGTTCCACACACCTAATTTGTACATAGAGCAATCCATGCTGTGCATGAATCTAGTGACAATCCACCCCTTGATACATGACTTACACTGCAAAGGGTTCATATGAAAACTCAGAGCACTCTGGGTCCTTGGGCAGATACCCCTTGCTGGAGATTAGAAAAGAAAGCTGGGGCTGTATGGTCCCAGCTCCGGGTGCAACGACTTAAAAATCCTTAAAAATCAGTCTTTTGCTGACAGAAAATAGATTTTGCACCATAATAAGGCCCTTCAGTTTTGGTAAGAGAGTGTGTCCTAGCTCATGGATAAGTGGCAGTTCTGGGAGGGAGCTCCTGCCTGGATTGGACTGGCAGTAGCCCACACCATTAGCCCACCACTCTGCTGCTCGCTGCTGAAAGTCAATTCTCTTCTTTAACTCTTTTTCAGCCTGCCTGAGAAGGTGCTAATTGATGCCATGCAGGAACAAGTCTGGCACTCAGCAGCTGTCTGAATCAGACCCCAGACCCTGTTCCACCAGTGCATGCTGCAGTCACCTGCTCCTGATGTGCCCTTTGGTCCCTTTCACTCTTGTTGAACCCGCACGACCCCCATTGCCTCCCTCTTTTGTGCGCAGAGATGAAGAAAGTCTGACTTTGCCATCCCTCCCTCTCATTCTCCTCCGCCCTCTATTGATTTATCTCGGTGGAATTTTTATGACTGCAGCACAATCCTCCCCGCGCTGCCCTCGCTGCTTGGTTCCAAGCTCCTCCAGCCGTGCTGCTAAAATAGCTGCAGCACTCCCCCGGACAGCCTGTCCTGTCCAGGGCAGGGCACAGCACGGGCCCCACTTCATCTTCCTCACCCTCGCTCCCCTGGCAGCCAACAGAGAGGAGGGATGGGTCCCCAGCACGTCCCTTGCATAGGAATGAGATGGGGAGGGAAGAGCTTTTGCCATCAGGCAGCTGATGCTTCACCCTGTTAGACACGGGGGTGAGCAAAGGTGACAGGGACAGAGCCCTAATGGATGTCTAAGTGGGGAGAATGGGGGCAGGTACAGCACGTTCAGAGGGGTGGCTTTGCCTCTACAGTTCATTCAAAGCAGACACAGAGCTAAGGACAGCAGCAGCCCTCACAGCCAAATGCACAGGCACAGCCACTGCCCAGACACAGGGGTTGGGAGAGCCCATCCCAGCACCTGAAAGTGCTGGATCACACTGGGTACTGCTTGGATATAGGATATGTGGTGATGGAGACATGTCAAAATGTGAAATAAAAGTAGCATTGGCACAGCGTTGGGGCCAAAATAGCACAATATTTGACATCTTCTCCCCCATCACTGCACGCCCCGTTAGAGTTCATATGAGTTTCCATAGCTCCTCCTAAGTAATATCTCTAGTGTAGGAGAAAGCAACCAAAAATGCAGTGATGAACTCATGTTAGATGTCACTATCAGTGTTTAACTCCCAACTGGAGTCCCTGGTGACATCTCACTTCTGGGCTGACTGCTCAGTTATGTCCTGCTGTAAAGTTCAGCACTCAAGTCTGGGATAATCAATGCTAACACTCTGGAAGAGTGGAGGGTCAGCTATCCCAGGGGCTTAGCATTTGTTGTCAAGCCCACATTTTCAGGAGGGATCAGAGTTAAAGGGCTCTTCTTCTGCCATTCATAGCCAGCCTTTGCAAAAGGTGCGGTGCACAAGTCATTCAGCTCTTCTGAAAAATCTGAGCTGTTATTGTCACTGTCCTGTGGTTTGATCTAATTTCAGTGGCTATTATTAGCACAGCTATTCACGAGGCAGAACTTAGTAGCTGAGCTGGCTCCCTTGCCTCTCTGTAGGGAGCCCATTGGGAAATTTTGGCATTTACAAATGTATCTTCTTTCAGAATTATCTGAGGCAAGATTTATACAAAAGAGCTTTGGCCTTTGGGAGGACTTTTACCCTTCCAACTTCCTCTGCTATGCTGCTGAGTGAGTGAGCAGCTGTGTGTGGCTAGCTGCTGTGGTTTAACCCCAGTGGGCAGCTTCCTACAGCTCTTAAAGAGGGGGATAGGGACTTCTGGAGGGACATCTCAATATGAAGCAGTCCAGGTTTTCTTCTGGAAATACCTCTTACTCTTCCTGACCTTGGAAGAGTCCACTGATCAAAGCTGAGTTTGGCAGGATGAGCTCAGCCCCTAAAACTCAGGGCATTGTTCCTCAATCTCCTGCACCCTTGTAGGTTTTCTCTGCCCTTGACACTCAGCCATCAGAAAGAGACTTCCCAATGCCTCGATTTCCCCATGTGGAAAAGGGTTATTGTAAAATACGCCTCCACCATTACTGTACCATCTGCTGTGCAGCACATGGAGGTTGTTAACTTCTCTGTGAAAGCACAGGCATTTTTAGTGCTTTCAACAGAAGGAGCTAATGAAGTAAGGAGGAATGGCTTTAACAGTTTGGCCACGCCATTTGGATCACACGTGGGGTAGCACACACACGTTGGCACACATGCAATGTTACGCCAAATTTCCGTCATGAAATAATAAATCAAACTCCCCATAAGGCAAACCCTGAGGGCTGCCTACCCTAAATACTGTCACGTGAGTTTATCCCGTGCCAAGGGGTGCCCTGCAGCATGTCCTCTGCTGGCTGAGTGTGCTCATGTCCAGCCCAGCCTTTCAGCATGTCCCTGCTGGTCCTTGGTCACTGTCACCACCTGGCACTGCAGCACATCCCTGATCAGCCCTGCTTTTCCTCATGTGGGCAGCACAGATGCTGGTGGAAGCACAGCTCCAGAGAATGGCACAATCTGAAAACATTCAGTGGAAAGAATGGTGTTCGGTAAGAGAACATTTGTGGGAATAAAAGGATGGGGAGCTGATGGGGGTGTTTCATATTGGTAGAAAAAAATAACAACAAAAAAGATTTTATTGCGCTCTCAAACCTTTTCATTTTTCGAAAGCTACAAGTTTGCTGTGTGAAAAGTAATTTCTAAGAAAAACTCAAACATTTTCAATCCAAAAGAAAAGAGACTTGTTCAGAAATCAGCCTGTCCCCAGCACAGGAGAACTTGTGTGCTACCCTGAGGCCTCCTCCTTTGGTTATCTCTGCTGCTCTGCCCTCACAGATGGGGAATCTGCCCATACTGCCAGTCAGATCTGGCTTCAGAAACTCTGCTCTGGACCAAGTTCCACCCTGGGTTCAGAGCAAATGTAATTTAGGGCTACTGAGTTTCAGAACAACAGCTTAAATTCACAGGGTTTGCACGACAAGATTTGAATCACAGAATCACAGAATCACAGAATAACTAGGTTGGAAGAGACCTCCAAGATCATCAAGTCCAACCTATGCCCTGACACCTCAACTAAGCCATGGCACCAAGTGCCACATCCAGTCTTTTTAAAAATACATCCAGGGATGGTGACTTCACCACTTCCCCAGGCAAAGCAGTCCAATCATTTATTATTCTTTCTGTGAAAAACTTCTTCCTAATATCCAACCTACATCTCCCTTGGTGCAGCCAATTGAGATAGCGAACAGTGTGTGTTTTCAGGTTACCTTACACACCAAATAAACACAGCTAGACTCTGCTAAAACCTCTTTTCAAATGGCTTTTATCAAGTTTGTGTGTTCAGTTCAGCTGACTCCTCAAGGGTGCAGTCAGTGGGATCCAGAGGGGCTGGGACCCTGTGGCTCCTCTGTTCCATCTATGAGCTTCTTTTTCTGCATTAAGAGCTCAGCTTTCTGCCAAAAGAGAGGAGCAAAGCCATGAGATGAACATGTCTTAGATGGCTCCTAAATCAGGATAAAATGAAGGATTTAAATGTGGTTTTTGCAACTTCACTTGTATTCAACAGCAACAAGAAAACCTCTGAAGAAAGGGCTCAGAGACCTGGAAACACTCTCCTCAATTTTCCTCTGCTGGAGACATACTTTAGTCTCTTCCAACTCAGAATACGCTGTGAAAAATCCTAAATAACAGTGGAGCTGAGAGATTAACATCCTAGACAGTTGCCTTCTAGCTTTCATTGTTCTGGTATTTGTTTTTACTCATAGAGCTCCCTTCCATCTCCACCTCCAAGCAAATCTCTCTCTGCAGTCCAATAAAGCAGGCTGCTTTCCTGGGAAGCAGGGACAGCATTCCAGGTGCTCTGACGTGAATGTGATGTGTCCATGCTGTCAATCACGCAGCCAAGCAAAGCAAATATTACAGGCAAACTCTTAGGGACGCTTCAGTTCAGGAAATTCTCAGAAGTTCTTTCTTGGAGGAGACCCAGGAATGGGGTGTTTTTCTTTCAAGGGCTGGTAGGACACTCTGTGCAGGTCAAGGCAAGCCAGGAAGCCTCTCCTCCAGTCTCCCTCCTCTGCAAAACAGGATCCCCCCTCCAAACACAGCTGTGCTCAGCCTGTCCACACCCTCACAGCCTTGCCCAGGTGAGCGTTTTCCTCTCCAGGACAGCCCACTCGCCCTCCCAGCCTGCAAACATCTCAGACAAATCCTGGGTTGCACCACACATCTGCCTCTACATCCCAGGGAACACATTCAACAATAGTAAAAAGTCTGGAGATGCCTTCAAGACTAAATACATAACCTAAATAAGATAACTGTATTTTAGAATAACCTTGACTTCTTGTCCCCACAGCTGGGGGCAGGAATGTGCTCCTACACATGACATGTGGGAGCCCTCTCTGAGCAGAGGGGACAGGTACCAAGAGCACCTGCTGTGCCTGACACAGACCACCTCAGGGACTGGCTGGGCAGTGCCAGCTTCTCCCAGTTCTCCCATTAGTAGTGTGGGACACCTCATTTGTGGCCACCTCCATGTCCCTGCTCTGGGTGAGATCTGTCTCTCCAACACCAAGACCAAAATAATGTGAATATAAGTTTAATTCCACTTCCAAGGTCTTCTTCTCTCCAAATCAGACCCCAGAGAGATTTCTGGACACGATGCTGGAGTGACTAGGGGAGCTCTCAAGGACAGCAGGAGCAGAGCTGTGGTGATCTGTGTTTTCAAGGTGACACACTGAACTTCCCATCTGTTTCACTTCTGCAGCAGCACCGGCAGCGCTGTCCTTGCCTGAATGTCTTTCGCCTCTGTCCAGGGAATCTCAGTTGAAACAGAGTTCTTTTTATAATACAAACGTGCTATTAAAAACCATCTCCATGGCCTGTGCTCGTGCCAGGAGCTGCCAAACAAGTCATGCTATAAATGCTGCTCTGTCGATTGCAAACTCCCCCAGCCACAGCTTGCTGACCCCTGGAGCTGGCAGATGGGAACTGGACAGGGCTTTCAAAACTGTGCTGCCTTCTGAGATCCCTACCTGCTTGCTCCCCCACACCTCTGCTCGTTCCTGCTGCCATGGATGTGCAGGTGGGGACATCAAAAAGGCAGGTTTTCCTCTCCTGACATCCAACCACCCCAAATCCTTTCTTCAGAGATGTTCCCTTGTACCATCTCTTCCTACCCTGCAGTGATGTTTTCTCCTCCCATGCAGCCCCAGGATGCCTGTTCCTCTTTCCATGGGAACAGGAGCTGGCACAGGGAGCCTCTCCCTGTGAGCCCGAGGGGCAGGAGACCTACACGTGTGTGTTTTAGCATCTGTTAACAGCCATTACCCAGCGGACCCAGGAAAGTCCTTGAGGCGAGACATGACATCAGCCAGACTCTGCTTTGCAGAAGCACAAGCCTGTCTGCAGTGTCCCTGATGAGGTTATTACTGGAAAGGCAGAGATGTGGACACGGGATGCTCTACGCAGATGGGGAAGAATTGATTAAAGGGGAAGGTACTGAACACTTCACTGAAATATTATGCAAAGCACCTCAGGGAAGGAGCCACCTCCTTTTAGCTTGATTTTTTTTCCTCCACTCTCAGGACAGGACATGCCCTGGGTGCAAAGTCATGTGGAAGTACCTTCTGATGCAAAGAAAGATGCAGCCCAGTTTCCACAATCTCTGGAAAATCTCTGGGCAGAGCAAAGCCAGGTTTGTCCAAAGTCTTGTCTTCATGTCACACCTCACTGCTAAATGCTTAACTGCTCCCTACAATGTTTGGGGTTAAAGGAACTTTGTGCAGGAAGAAGAAAGCAGATGGGGAAAGAGAAGGGTGAGGATGGAAGCACATAGGATAATTGGAGGAGAATATTTTGCACCTTGGGCAGGTGCTCTTGTTCATTTGTCCTTCTGGCTCATGGGGTGTTTGAGGAGACAAAAGGAAATTTCCTTGGGAAGGGCTGAAAGACAAACCTCGCTGTGTACTATTAACTCCCCAGGATAGCTCCTCCAGAACAGCTTGACAAGATTCAGATGAGAAGCTAGAATTTCTTTAACTGCATTTCCCATTCCCGTGCCACCCACAGTGAGTAAAATGAAACACTGGGATGGGCAGTGCAACACTGCCCAGGACTGGGGAAGCAGCTGCTGCTGCCCTGCTCTGTGAGAGCCACTCACTGCCAACAAACACTGACCTCTGTCAAACCACCTTTGTTGGCAGCATGTTGAGAGGGTGGAGGATCCAGCAGAGCCCAGAACTGGGGCTGAGAAAGCACAGTGCACCCAAGTCCCTGGGATGGCACCCATGGCACGGAAATGCCACTGCATTGGCCAGGAGAAAAAACACCTGCATAAATCCCTGTCTAATTCTCACCCCCAAGGTAAAAAAAGGACATTCAAAACATCTGAGGAAGTTCTGGTTTCACAAAAGGGGAGCAGTTTGTGCCCTCTGCAGAGAGACTCACTCCTGACCCTGTTCTCTCCTGGCCCCAGATGAAGAAGGAGATGGGAACAGTGTACTCTGCTTCACCAACTCTTTCAAGGAAATCCATTTCATGTTGTCTCTCATGTGCCCTTGCTGTGCTTACCACCTCTCTCTTCCTGCCCTGCCAGTTCCTGGACATTCCTTTTCTCTTCCTCATTCTGTTTTTCCTTTCGCAGCTCTTCTTTTCAAGCCACCACACAATCACAGCCCAGCCCTAATGAGATTTCAAGGGAGCACTAGGCTGTGGAATGCAGCTGGGAGAAACTAATCAGGTTACAGAAAAAGAACAATTTCTCTCTGCCTCCCCTGTTGGGAGGGTAAAGCAGCTGGAGTGCAGTGGCAGAAGGGTCACCAGGCCAGCTGGTTCTCCTCTCCAGGCAGACATCCACACTTCAGGCCAAGTGAGGAAGTCATTTGGCAGTCAGGTCACCACCCCTGGGCAAGCAGGACCTGCTGAGCTCTGCTCCTGAGGGCTGCTCACTGCCCATGGCACCTGGTGGGTGCAAACGACTCTCCTCAGGAACGAGGGATCGATATTCCCAGTCTTTTTTTTCCAGCTCCCAACTGTTTTGTACAGCCTCTGCCTACTGTAGATGCCTCCTTTGAGACCCAACCACCTTCCCCAGCTCCCCTCGATTACTTCAGAACATCTTTGGGAAGTGGTGAAAAAGATAAAGTCTCTGTTTTCTACACAGTGGTGTAAGAAATACTCTGGCAGATCTTATATATCCTAGAATCATACACAGAAAGAAACTGAACAATTTGGGATCTTTGGCTTAGTCCAAAGTTCCCAGGAGCTGGACAGCATACCTTTAACTGCTCCTCACCAAATTCCAGCACCTAGAATTGGCTTTGGCTTTTTGTGAGAGCAGCAATACCAAGGTATTTTCATCCCTCCTCTTGCTGATCCAGAGAGAGAAACCAGGGTCCATTGTGCCTTCTCACAAGGTGAAGATTCATGTGAGAAACTAAGGCTGCAATCCCTGGACATGTCAGATCAAGGAAGGAAATGGTTTATCTTGAATGTTACAGGTATCCCTGCCTTCAGCTTTTCTTTTCAAGAACCAAATGGAGATCATCCTGTTATCATCTTAACTGCACCCCTATGGCTGTAGGAACAGCCAACCTAACTCCCTGAAGTTTTTCCCACTCTTCTACCCTGCTGCTCTGCTTCCTTTCCTTGCCTTTACAACACTACTCAGGTGGCTTTGGTGTCTGTGGAGCAGAATGACAGACTAAAGGCCACAGTCTAGCATGGGAGGCATCACAGGTGGCAAATTTTGAGGGAGAGAGAAGCTGATTGAGGGGAACTGTCAGAAACAAAGCTTCCAGCATTTGGAGAATCCCTGCTTTGACCTCCCCTGTTCCCCAGCCACATGGAGACAAGGTGTTCCCCCACCCACACTCCCAAGTGTTTTGGTTCACACCTCCCACGTGCATCTGCCTGGGGGGAGCCTTTACCACCACCTGCAATTCCCCTGTTGAGCAAAGCTGATCAGATGGTTGGAGCCATTCCTGGCCAGCTGCAGGTCAGGGAACAAACACCAACATCCTCACTATGAAGCCCTCTGGACACACAAGGCTTATGCCAGGGTGCCCAGCCATCGTGCCCCTTTATTCCCATAGTGCCCCAAGCAGCCAGCATGATCCCTCTGGGGCTTTGGAAAGCTGGGAGCTGGGAACTGGGAGTGGTGGGGCAGTCAGAAATGCTGGTGTGGAATGGCTGCAGTGTCCACCTGCCAATCACTGACCACAAGATCAAATCTCCTGTGGCAGACACCAAGCTGGAGCCACAGAGACACCAAGGCAGTGTGTGGAAGCTTGGAGGAGATGTGAGGAGAAGAAAATCCCCAGGAAGGCTCACTCTGGCTTCTCACTTCCAATTTATACCACGGGCAATTAAACCCTTCCTGTGCATGGGGATGGGATGCCATAATCAGAATATTCTGCCTTTAGCACTGAGGCATGAAGAGGTCCTTGAAGCACATTGATTGTGGTCACCCACAACCACTGAATTCTGAGAAATGGTCTCCATTTTGTGACACATTTATAGCAGGCAGATTTCACAGCAGCCTTTTAAGGGAAATGGTAGGTTGGCTTCATCTGGGAATGTAGGAAATAAATAGAACTGATTTCTACTGGAAAAAAAATATGAAGTTTTGCTGAAAATAAATTAAAATTGTCAAACCCTAAAATGAATTAGCTCAACCTTATAATTTCATTCAAAAACTTCTTTTTCTTCAGTAAGCTAACAAAATATTTCGTTTTACCCTTATCTAGTTGATGCACTTCACTTTGACGTTTATTTCCAAATACTCATTTTCTTGCTTTACTTACGCAGGACAGAATTTATCACCATATGAAGAGCAAATCAAAACAATCTGATGAAATTGGATGTAAATGTTTTGATTGTCCCTGAACCCATTTCTCCTTGGAAATGCTGAAGAATTCTGGCTATTTGTCCCAAGTGGGAGGGGAGAATGAGCCTATCTCTCCTATGATGCTGCTGCTCGCCCTAGACTACAAACCTTGGCCTCAAATCCTGGCCTCTGAGCAGCTCTTTGACTTGATTCTCACACACCTGAAATATCCCATCCTCTCCTACAGAGACATCTAAAGCCTTCAGTTCAGATAAATCAACTCTGCCTCAAAAATAATTCAGCCCACCGAGTGACAACTATTGGTACAGCTCCGAGTCTATAAATCTTCCAAATCTGACACAGCAGTGCTCTCCCTTTGACTCGGAAGAATCAATTCAATGAGGGTCAGAGCACAGATCAGTACCTGGATCACACACAGGCTCCTGCCCTGTCCATGAGCACAGCCTGGGGGTCTGCAGGTGGGGATCTGCTCCTTTGGGTGGTTGTGATGGGACCTGCCCTGCTTTGCATCCCCACCAGTGCAGTGGGCAAAGCTGCATTCCCACCGTGCAGCAATGCAGCCTCTGGATCACAGCAAAGGCTGCTTTAATGCCCTGCCAAACTGAGAGCCAGCAGCCAGGGTGGCCAGGGCAGGGACATCCCTCCAGCCTGGGCCATGCCAGTGAGGAGACTCCCCTGGCCACTGGAAAAGTGGCCCTTCAACAAGCAGGAAGCCCTGCTGCTGGCAGAAACCTCTAGAAAAGGGGAACTGGCTGCGGGTGCTGTGACCCCAGGCTGTGGAAAGGTTTTCTGTGGGTAAGGGTGAGGAATTGATGCTCTCAGGTCAGGCACAGTGGCTTCTTGGCTAGCACCCACTGTGAGCATCCTTCCCAGGCTGCCTGCAAAGGTTCAGGGAGAACAAATCCCTTCTGCATCCAGCCCAGCTGAAGAAATGCGAATTTTCTCCAAAGGCTGGCACAAAATGAATGAGGGATTGAGTCACTGCTGCCAGCAGAAGGGCGGAAATGGGATCCGTGAAGGAATTTACGAGAGCCGATTACTTCATTATGGATGTTGATTTATCCCGTGCTGCCTGAGGGCCAGAGGCTGCCCGAGCTGTGGGAGGTACCTGTGTGCCAGGACTGATGCTGCACTTAAAGAAACCTTTAAGTACAGCCACATTCCCCATTTAGCACCAGGCTGCGAGCACAGATGTTAATTAACTTTAGGGCTTTGCTCTCCAGAAATGTCTCCGAGGAAAAGCACTTTCCATGCCCCCAGGAGGCCACTGTCCAGATTTTCATGTTTGATTTAGCTCCAAATTTCAGATGCAAACCTCCAGCTTTTCACTCGTCTTCCCTGATAACAGACTCCTTGAGTTTTCTGCACAGCCTGTAAATAAAATACCAACATGGATGTCACACAGAAAATATCTGGAGGGGATTAGTGTATGTTCTGGATAATAAAAGGAGCTGGCTGAATTATTCATAGTGAATAAATCATCTCTTTTCCATTTTGGAAGAAAACTTTGACACTTCCGGAAGCTCTTGGGATATGTTTAGGATGGGAGAAACTTATTTATTTCATTAGACCTTCTGTTGCAGCCCATGGTTTGTCCCACAAGCCACACGTGGTTGGTGCCATTCCTCAGTGGCCTCGGGGTAGGGGGGGTTTATAAGGAAAGACAAACTTTTCACGAGGAGAGCTGCTGCCCATCCTGTACCTAACCTCACTGCTGAGTGAACACCAGCATGAGGGGCAGTGACTGCTCCTGGACATCAAGGAATCAGGAGATGTGAGCACTCTCCAAGCACATGAGTATTTGTGCAGATGTAATAAATGCAGCACAGGCTCCGGCAGCTCCGAGCCATCACTGGGGCATGGAAAATAACAGCCAGAGAAAGCACTGGGGCTGTTGGTGAACAAACCCATTTCCCAACACTTTAAATTTCTGTCCTGCATCGTTACCCGGGACCAAAACCCAGCCTAGCCCACCAGTGTGTCCTGCAGAACCTCACTAGCTTTGTGCTGGTGTCCAACTCTCACTGCACACCAGGCAGGCCAAGGAGAGCGTGCAATCCTTGGCACAGCACTGCAGTGTGCTTTAGGCATTGCAATCTGCCCTAGAGTGGGTGCATCTGGGCTATTGCCTCCCAGACAGATGATTTGTGAAGGATTTTTAAGTCCTTTCAGTTGAGAAGTGCTGTGCAACTGCTGGAACCTATTATTATCAGGAAATGAGGGGGGAGGTAGCAAATTTCCTTTACCTATAGGCTTATCTTGTGCTCCAGAGGAACACAGTCGAGCATTTTAAACAGTGTGCCATTTTCAATTCATTTCCTTCCTACTTATTCCAAAGCAGCCAAAGCTAAGTATAATCAAGACTTAAGTGTTCCTTAGAGCCAGACAATTATTACTGGTCTTGGTTTCCCATCTTTTAGGGAGAAAGGAAAGAATTAAGGAGAGCTGCGATCCAGCAGCTCAGGCTGCTCCGAGTGTGGAGCAGCAATCCTTGGGAAAGGGCTCTGCAGGCTCCCACTGCCTCCCTGCCCTGCTCAGCATCTCCCCACGAGCAAAGATGAAGTGCCCGAGGTCTCCAAGCTCTCTCTGTCACATCAGCCCCCTTGCTGAGCACTATCCCTTGTCAGCTTTAACTTTGAAAGCCAAGCCTCCCTCCCTGCCTCCTCGGGATTTACATGAAAGGAGTCAGTGGGGGGTTCTCTTCATTCATGCTGGGCTTATACTTCTAAATTATAAAGTGTGTCAAACGAGGATTTAATTTATATTTAACAAGACTATGTTTGTAAATTAATTATTCATCAGCTGATAACGAATAAACATTTCCATCTTTCCTCCCTCCCCCTTTTTCACAGTTTTTCCACAAATGCACCCTATGTGCAAATCTATTAAATGCTTTCTGCAGTACTCCAGATGTGGGAAAATATGTTTTTCACCCTCAATTTCGTGAGTGTGTTGCATGGTAACTAATGTAGCCAAGCAGAGCATTATGAATTTAATAGCATGCAGCATCTCCTTCCTGGAGAGGCAAGGGGGGAATAGCCAACACTTCTATTTGGACATATCACTCTCTTCAGGTTCCAGCCCCCCACTCACAGGCAGAGATAAGAAAACAATTTGCTGTAAAAATTGAGATAGGAGCTCAGAAACCCCGCTGGAAATCACAGGCACTACTGAGACAGCAGAATCTGGCCCCTGGTGAATGGTGTAGGCCAATTTTGCTCTTTCCATCTTTATTATCATTGAGTAATGAGATTGAAGTGGTGTACGACACTAGCAGAAGAGCTGTCGTTCTGTTTTGATATAAAATTTGGCACAAAAAGGCACCTCCTTGCACATGGCAAACACAGGAGTCCTCAGCACCCAAATTAGCCCTTACTGCAGTGCCAGACACCTGAAGCAGGTAACCAAGGCAGGTCCCTGGATGATGGAAAAGTCTCCATTCACCTTTGCCAGGAGGCTCCCACAGTGTCTGGACCATGCTCTCAGTCTTTGGCTCCTCGAGCCTCATGCCTGGTTTTTGTGTAAGAAAGGAAGAAAAGGACATTCAGCTCTGGCCTCTGGGAGGAATCTGAGAAGCTCTGGGCAAGACTTGCTCCATCCCCCAAGCTCAGAATAAAAGCACTTCTCCCCCTCTCAGCCATCCTGTCCCTCATGGATGCTTCAGGGACATCCTCAGGACTGAAAGACACTCAGTCCCAGTAGCTGGCACCCGCTTTACTTCTACAGCATCATTTCCTGAGAGTTAAGTATCCCCAAAGGAAGGTGATCCAGAGCTCTAGGTGCCCTTGACACCAGTCAAAGCTACAATCTATAGCAATAAAGCCATTACAAAACAAAACCAGGAGCAAATCCCTCCAGCAAACAACCAGTCAGCAAAAAATTTGAACCCAAAGTCTCCTCCCTGGCTCCACGCTGCCACAGCCCTCCCTGGCACCTCTTCCCACAAACATGCTTGGAGAACAAAGGTGGGTCTTTGTATCAGGCTGAGCTTCTGATAAGCCAGGGACACCTCAACACTGTGTTAATGGGAATCTAATTGGGCATCCAGCTCCACAGCACAGCTTGGAAATCTGCAGCACTATGGCTGAGAACTCACTTGGCTCCAGGGGCTGCTGGCCAGTGCTCAGTGGCAGACAGAGCTCTGGAGGGGCTCGTGGCCCAGGGCATCCTTCCCCTGATGGTGCAAACACAGCTTCCCACCACACTGAGGAGTGCCCAGTGCCCCAATCCCACCCAAAATTCTTGGGGTTGGGGAGGGAATCCGAGTCTGTGCAGTGATTGGAGTAAAGAGCTGTGGGACCTGATGGTCCCACTTTTCCCCCTGTCCCACTTCTTATCATTGAAACATCTTTTAGCTCTGTTTCTGGTCACTGCCACATTTTGCTTGGAGAGCACAGAGGGTCCTTTCCCCAGGGAAGAGAGAATAAAATCTGCTCAGCCACCTCAACGGGAGACAAGACTGCCATTCTGGTGTACAAAAGAGATCAGGAAATCACTTTACATTTCCTCCCGCTCCAAACCTGCCCACCTTCTGCTGACTCCTGAATGTTAATGTTATTTATGACAAGTGATTGATGAGAGAGACGCAGAATTCACACCCAGCACAGGGCATTTTCAAATCACCTATTCATTTTTAAGGACCGGAATCAGTTTTGTATCCTGACGTGATTTATCATTTGGAGGCTGGGCAGTGGCTACACAGGGCCAGCTTCCAATCCCTGACAGAGCACCAGCAGGATGAAGATTGCCATGAGTATTAACCCTTTGAGGGAGAGCAGGGGATTACAGGAGACTGGTATTTAAACCAGATTGCTGAAGTTGGAGCCTTCTACTCCAGCAGCATGTCAGGCTATCCTGTAGCCTTCAGCTGCAGATTTATAGGCCATAGTGGTCCAAGCTAACAGCCACAGTAATGCTGCTGTATCTCTTAGAAGCAGAACTTAGTTTTTTGTCTTCTACACAGCCTATGTGAGAGAGAAATATTTACGTAAGCCGCTGTCATGGCAATGCACCTAAAAGAGATCAATGGGACATTTCCCCTCCAGTGGACCTTCCAGCCTACACAAACCTCTCTGTCTGTGGCAGAGTGAAATGTCACCATGGGCTCAAGAGAGATCTAGCTCTGAGACAAATTCTAGCTCCCTTCCCTTGGAAATGTGCATTTCCTCAGGTTGTGTATGGGAAAAAGGCAAGATGAGGCACGTGGGATGGGCCTGGCAGCTGGGAGAGGGCAGAGGTTCTCAGGCTGGGAGAAGCTCTATCAACAGGGACAGAGTGGGAATGACATGTCCCTAGCAAAGACCATCTATCATATGTTTGATGCCAGCCTGCCAGGGGCTGGCATGACCCACAGAATGACTTAATTCACTGCATCAGCATGGAAAAGCAAACAAACACAAAACACAAAACAACTGGGTGAAGCAGCCAAGTCTAGAGGTGACACTGTGGCAGCTCTGTCACTGCCCTTTCCTCTTGTTTCAGGAGACCTTGTAGCAGGATGAAGCCTCTCCCATGAGCAAGGGTAAATATTCAGAGTACAGATAGCAGGAATCTGAGGCTTTGAGACCTGGATCTAGCTGCCCTCAGTACCTTTCATATCACCTCAATCTCACAGGAAAAGGTTTCAAAGTTCAAGGGCATCACAAGTTCAAGATTAAGAAGTTACGTAAGGCAACAAGGAAGGAGAGATATCCCTAGAGAGTTGATTTGGGTGTCCTACAGAGGTGTCTCAAGATCACAGGAGACTGCTGGGACCCCTCAGGGACCCCTGGACTGGCAGCACCAAGGCACTTCAGAGGGACAGCATAGCCAGTTGTGACTGATGCAACAAAACCCCTCAAAATTGTCCACACTGAGCAGTTTCTGGCTGTGCCATTCCCACAAACAGCAATACCTTCCTCAGGTGGGAAGGCTGCAGATGGGTGGATCAGCCCCAGGGCAGCAGTTTGCCCAGCAGAACCCTGCAATGCTGGCAATTCCAAGTGCCAGCTGCCCCAAGGGTCCTGTGCACTTGTAGAGCCCCTATTCATGAAGAGGAAAAGCTTCTGCTGACTCTTAGGAAGAGTTAAACACATGGGTTGAGCTTTCCCACGTGATTTCCTGGTCTCCAGTAAGGCCTGAGTTCACACAACAGCTATTCCCCTTGGTGGGGGTGGCTGTTGTCACTGCCTGGCATCTTGTTTTCCCAAAAATACCAGAGATACTGAATGTGCTTGAATCTCCTGTACCTGCAGCCATTTATGGCTGGTGTTAGCCCAGCAGATCCAAAATCCTGAAAGCCTGGGATGGACGTACGTACGTTCTCACATCCCCATCACCATGGCATAAGCTGTGTTTCTTAGGAAACCAGCCTAGCAGCAATATCCCTGTTTGGGAGGAAAGATGAACTCTGGATGCAGACTGGATTTTAGAAACCACTCTGCTGCTACCACCTGCATGGTTCTGCAGTGCTCCTGTGACAGCGAGGGGAGCAGAGCTTCCAGCAGGGCTGGAAAAGGGTGAGGAAAATGGATGAGACGGAAAGAGAAGGATGAGGATGTGCTCTGGGTTCTGTGTGGGTTTCTTGGCACATCTCTGGGCAGTGCAAAGCAGGTAGAACAGCCAGCTGTAACGTGACCCTTGTGCTCTACCTGCAGGCACAGGGGTGCCTGGAGGGGTGAGCACACCCAGCCCCTGCCCTGCTGCTCTTGTGTCACTTTGGCTCCATGGCCACACAGCCCCACGGGCTGCAGGGGCTCGTGGCACGTGCTGGCAGCCAGGGGTGACATCCACACAGCTTGGGCTGTGTGATTCTCCTCGAGACCCGGCACGCTGGAAAAAATGCAAGGAAATTTTGAGCCTCGAGGCTGTCCCTGCTGGGCCTCCTGATGGTGCCCTCATCGTGAGAGCAAGTGCCCAGCTGGGTGCCCAGCTGGTGGCTTGTGAGCAGGAGCTGCTTGGGGGCACATCCTCGGTGGTGGCTGGCCAGAAGGGCTGCTTCAAAATGTTCCTTGGAGTGGAACTGGTGCTACAGCTACTGCACCATCCCTCCATCCCCAGAGGGGTTTGTTCCTTGGAAATTTTGTCCTTTGGAAACTAAAAATAACGTGCCCATCACTTGGGTGTTTTTGGGTTTGTTTTTTTTTTTTTTCAGTTTAAGGGGTCTGCTTTTGTTCCTGCTCTGTTTTACATTGAGAGAAACAAGAAAAGCCAAATTGTCCCGGCTGTACCTTGCCTTTGTCCCCTCCACCTCACTGCCCAGTGGACTGGAGAAGTCTTTCAAAACCTGACAGCAGTCAGGTTTGTTCCTTACTAGAAAAGGGAAAAAGATGACTTTGAAGGGAAAATAATAATAGTAATAATAATAATAAATAATAATAATAATAATAATAATAATAATAATAATAATAATGATGATGATGATGGTGGAAGCTTTCTATGAAAATTAAATAGTCAACAGTTACTCTCTGGATCAAAGAATGTCTCTGTTAATTGTTTTCACAGCTCTTGGTACAACAGGGTTCTTGGTACTACTGGTTCCTGAGCCATGAGGAGAAGTCATCACAGTCCTGGTGGCCTCTCTAAGGTTCTATGCTATTGAGATGTTGGACCAGAGGCTCCCCTGCTTTCTCCTTGCTCAGCACCACAGGCCAGGCCTGGGCACCCACATTTCACACTGCCATGGAAACATCTCCAGGTGCCTCTCTCAGTCCTCCTGGAACACACTGCCCTGGTTTCACCTTGCCCTAAGTATCCCAGTGCTCTCACACTTCCCAGGGAGGAGAGGACAAAGCCACCAGGCAGAAGTGTCTGTCACCCATTGCCAGCAGAGACCAAAGAGCAGCAGCATCATCCCACTCCTGAGCTCACCCAGGGCACTGGAGGACCTTGCTCCCAGCCAGGGGTGGTGCTCAGGATTTTCCAGCTCCCAGCAGGTCACAGCACCTCTCACCACGGGAAAGAAAACCTCCTCTCATGCCAACACCACCTTCACACCACGTCTAGCCAGCATGACACAAGCTGCCACAGCTCTGGGCCAGCCCCTGGCCCGGGGAGGGGACACCGTGAGCCTGCAGCCACGCCAGCACTCACCATCTGGATGACAGACACGGGCCCGATGCTGTTCACGTAGATATCCACATCAATGAACGTGGGCTTGACTGGGAAGACAAGAAAACAGTACCATCAGCCAGGGCCAGGTGCATTTGCAGAGGGATGAAGACAAAGGGAACTTCTAGGAAGAGTGTGGCAACAAAAATCCCAGGTACAGCAGGCACCAAAGCATGGAAAACACAAGACATGGCCAGGGCATGGCCAGGGTGGCCACAGGGAGATTCAGGGGACACTTACTGCCAATGTCAGGCCTCAGCTTGTTGTCATAGTTCTTGAGCAGCGAGTTGAGGATCTGTGTGGCATCAGTCTCCTGTGCCTTGGGGGTGAGGACCCAGGTTTTATTGATGCTGAGGTAATCGTAATCATATTCCTCTGTGCTCTCACACCTGGAGAGGAGAGACAAAGGGCAGGGATGTGGCTGTGGCAGCTCTCTGGCACCCCCTGGGAGCAGGGGCACTGCTGTGTTTCAGAGATACCAACGGAGGAGGATGCAGCACAGATAAAAGAGCACAAGGAGCTCAGGGAGCTCCTCTCAGCCACACTGCTAAGAAGACACAACTCACCTGACATGCAGAGACCTTGCCACCAGTGGGAAAGACTAGCATGGAGCGCTCCACCTCCTCCTTAGCTCCCCTTGGAGACACACAGCTCATCCCCGAGGTGTGGGAGCCAGTCCCTACTTTCCCTGCCTTCCTACTCATCCCACCCAGCAGCTCCTGCTGCCAGAGCTGCCTGTTAACCTCAAATACCTCCACTACTCTGCCTGCTGCTGACACCTGAAACAGGCTTCCTCTGAGGAAAGAGAGAGTGACAAAATAGTGGTTTTGGGGAGCAAGACATTTGCAATAAATGCATTTCAGAGAAAAGAGGTCCTAACCTACCATGCAGGCATGGTGCAAGTCTGGCATGCCAGGAACCCAGCCATCTGCCCTGCACAGATCCCTGGAAATTAAAGCCTTATGCAAACTCCTCTGCCTCCAGGCCAAGACCTGCCACAACCCGTTCCCTGCACTCAGCAACCTTTCCTCCCCAGCCTGTGGTGTGAGCTCCCGTTTAAAGATGTCCCATCTTCCCAATCTCCCAGTTCCAAGCCAGGCAAGGAAAGCTCGTATTCACCCTCCTTTGGACATGATCCACTTAGCAACAGCTTCTCTCACTGCCTTTCAAATGTGCCCTCTCTAAACCTTTCGCACTCCTCCCTTTTCCTAAAGGAGTTTTCCTAAACCGTCTAATTAGATTAGGTCCACACGGTCACCCGGGAAATTCTTACCACCTGCCACTGCTCTGGGCAGCTCATTCACAAGGCTGTCCCCGGAATGACACAGCCATATGCGGGAGAGGATGCTCCCACTGCCGGCACAGCCCCCTCGACGTCTGCCGTGCCAGCGTGTCACCTGCTCCAGCGACACGGAGGGTCTCGCAGCGGGAGCTGCCACCGTGTTGACACTTCCCAGCTGGAGCCTCGCAGCTCCGAGGCGCGATCGGGCACCACGGATACACATCTCCCTCCAGCGCCTGGGGAGCCACAGCCCGGCCGAGGCACTCGGAGGGGGTGAAAAACCATTACATTGACACGTTGCGGCCGATTTATCAGATGCTCCTCTTTCAAAAGCGCAGACGAAACTCGCTTTCGCAATCGCTGTGAAACTCTCGGCATCTCCGCATCTCCCGGCCGCGTCCCCCGCCGAGGGCTGGGCTGCGCGCAGCTGCCGGCCTGCCGCCGCGCATTAGGTGTTGGTACATCAGCTCACTGTTTGCTGTCTGATTGCGCTGCGCTTCCCAGCCCTGCTTCAGGAGTGTTAATAAGCGCTGTCAGGATGCGCTTCCCCACCCGAGCAGCGCCGGCTCGCCGGGCTCTCGCCGCGCCGTTGCCTCCGAAGCGCTGGCGAGCAGGGAGCTCTGCACCACCCAGCAGCTGCAGGAGGCACGGGGGACCACCGTGAGCCCACCCCAGAGTGGCACAGGGCTGAAATCGGGGGCTGGCCCCGCTCCTGCCAGGGACAAAGAGGGGCATGTGCCCGCAGCGGAGCTCAGGGCAAGGGAAAGCAAAATCCGAACTGCTTTACCTTGCTGCCAGAGCTTTGGATGATGGAGCTGCCTCTAGCAAAGTGGGAACTACTACACTAGAAACGTTTTCTCCGTGTTCCCTTGACCTTACCTGAAGTCACCTGCCAGCACTGATCTCTGTGCATGACCCTGCCCTGCTAAAAATCCTGGTCCTCTGAGAAACTAAAGCTACAGCAGAGTCTGAAACATCCCTCTGGGGGCTGAGCAAACCCCGGCTGAGCTCTGCTCAAACCTTGATCAAACCCTGCTCTCAGACTTCTGGTTTCCCCTCATTTGGTGTCACTGATTAACACACCAAGTTGTGGGGTAGCATTTCCAGTCACATCCCTATTACAGATGCAAGGACACTACCAAAAATATGCTTTTTGCTAATGCAGCTAATCCTAGTCGACTAAACCATACTAAGCCATCTTAGCATAAGCAAGCCAGCTTTTGCTGGAGAAAATATGCTTTTCCTCAGTGCCTGTGCACACACAGACACACATCAGCCCTTGCTGATCAAGAGTGTAACTCTCATGCCACCCTATACAAGCCACTGCCTCCTCCCCAGTCTCTCTTCTTGGTGGCCCCACTTTAAACTGAGAAGGGAAGAGCCCAAGATCTGTGGCAGAGGAGAGGTATTAAGGTGACATGTGCATCCCCCCTCCAGCTGCTAATGGAAATGTCACACTGCAGGCCTGCAGCGATCCCCAAGTGCTGTGAACACTTGCTGGCCTGGCAGTTCCATCTCCAGGCACCAAGCAACTGGCTTGGTGACAGGGGACAGCCAGTTCTCATATGTGTCTGTGCAGCCAGGGGAAAAGGCAGAGCTGTGTTTCCTCACCTCTGCTTGTTGAGACATCAGAATGCCCTCCTCAGAGCAGGACCATGGGGCTGGGACACAGCCACAGTGTGGGCAGGAGGTGGGCAGGAGGTGACAGCAGCGCAGAACTGGGGGCGTTGCAAGGAAATCCCTAGTCTTGACAGAGGAGTTGGGGCCATGGCAGCTCCTGCTGGTGCCCCGAGCAGGAGGCTGGCACAGCAGGGAGGTGTCCTTTCGGATGTGCTCACGTGTATGGATGAGGTTGGACAATTCTCCCTGAGCAACCCATGGCTTTACAGCAGGACAGAGCCGTGCCTCACTCCCTAATTCCCTTTTACTCAAGCAGACACCTGTTTGGCTGAGGCTTCCAAACACACTGCTGGGGAAAGTCACCTGAAGAGCTGGTGGCTGGCTCCCTCCCACAGTGCCCAAGCTGCCTGACAAGGTGTTCCTTTGGCAGGACAAGGGGAAGAACAACATGTGCCACGAGCCCTTGAAGACACTTCTGCTCTTTGCCTGGTGGGGCAGCTGCTGGTGCTTGACTGGGATGCACACCCACTATTATTCACGAGCTGGTGGTGGCCCTGCGGCAGGAACCTCCTGGCTCAGATGCAGATCCCCGGGCTGTATCCAGCCCTGCTGCAAACACAGCTGAAAGCCTTCCCTGCTCCCAAGGAAAAGAGAGCAGCAAAATGCAAGAACAACATTTCCCTTGGTTGAAAAGCACGGTGGTCAATTCTAATTACCACATGCTAATGTGTCTTTCTTGTCACCCATCCCAATGCCTCCTAGGGTTGTAGGCATAGGGGTGTTGAGGCAGATGACTCTGAATTAGAAGCAGGCAGAGGATTTAAGGACAGCGGGCTCTAAATTCCCCCTACCCATTTCACGTGTTCCTAGCTCTGACAACACACTCCATGAAGCCCCAGTGGTCCAATCTGCATTGTTTCACCCACCTACCAAGCACAGCATCTGGTGTGATGCTGTGCAGGGATCCTGCCTTCAGGGCTCAGAGTTGGCTACCCTGGTCCCAGCCCAGGCAGTGCCCTGGGAAACGCTGGTGCATGAGTCTCTGTGCTGGGGGGACCATCTGGGGAGTGCTGAATCACCTGGCAAAAAGCATCCAGCCTGCTCCAGCACCAGGGGAAGGGTCTTGCTGCTTGTATGGGAGAAGAGCACACATACACAGCTCAGTTCACATGAGCAGAGCTCCTCACCCCAGCACCTACCATGAGCGATAGGGAAGAGGAGATTCACCCTCCACAACTGCATCCAGGAATAATGCAGTGAATATAGAGCAAAACCCTGATATAACTTGCTCTTTTTCTCCTCTCACAGGATTCTTCTCCCACTCCATCATGCCCGCCCCCCAAAATCCACTGCTCCTGGCAAAGCAGGGCTCAGAGTAGAGGCAGACTTGAGGCACCGGGCAGAAGAGCCCGGGCCAGCTATGGGGTGAACATTCCTGCTCAAGGGTATGTGGATACATGATTTAATTGCTCCTCCGTGTGATTTTGCAGCTCACAACTCACCCTCTCGAAATGCAGGGCTCGTGGCAATGCACTGCAGGGATGGTGGGGCAGAGGAACTTGGACCACCACAGATCCGTCCCCCTCTCAGCCCTCCAATGCCCCCTGGAACCTGCACGGATCCCCTCCCGGGAGGTTTTATGCCAGGGCACATGAGAAGCTGGGTGTCAGGGCACGAGCAGTGGGGCAGCTCTTGCTCCTCGACCCTGGGGAGGCCAAGCCACACAGGACCATGGCAGGGATGGACTTTGTGCCCACCCCCGGGGTCGGGAAGCACTGGCAGGGCAGACCATTAGTAGCAGGATTCATGCTCCCTGTCCCTGACTGCATCTGTAATGGGATTTGATCGGCTTTAAGGCGGCTTATTCTGCCAATTAGCTTCAGCCAGTAAAATCCCTCTTCCCCCAAGCCCTGGGGGTAACAATCTGCTGACAACATGTTCTTTCCCCATCTAGCCATTAAACTCATCAGTAGGGCTAGGAATTGTAGGGAAAAAAAAAAAAGGTAAAAAGAAACTTGAAACCCCCTTGTGCGTGGGCCCTTTCATCGCTGTTTACAGAAAAGCGCTACGAACGGCTGGCCCTGGGAAAGCACTGCCACCTGCCCGCCCCTGCCCGCTCGCCAGGGCACCGGGCTGGCACCGGGCACCCGGAGCCGCGACCTGCGGCCAACCTGTGGAGCAGGGCAGGGCAGGAGCCCGCGTTGCCATCCCGCCTCCAGGCTGCACGCCCTGCGGGGGCTTCGGGGCTCGAGGGG
>VWZS01009420.1:922264-946881 GCA_013397075.1 Rhabdornis inornatus | reverse complement strand
GCTCCTGCCTCCCCGCGCAGGGGCCGGCCTCCCCCGCACCCCCGGGGCTGAGCGCCGGCGGGGGGGGAGCGCCGAGAGGCACCCGCGCATCTGCCGGAGCCGCGCTGCTGCCGGGGAGCGAGCATCGTCAGCTGGTGCGAGGAGCTCTCGCTCCCCCTCTGCGTAACAAGACGTTTGATTTCTCTTAATANCATGCTCCCTGTCCCTGACTGCATCTGTAATGGGATTTGATCGGCTTTAAGGCGGCTTATTCTGCCAATTAGCTTCAGCCAGTAAAATCCCTCTTCCCCCAAGCCCTGGGGGTAACAATCTGCTGACAACATGTTCTTTCCCCATCTAGCCATTAAACTCATCAGTAGGGCTAGGAATTGTAGGGAAAAAAAAAAAAGGTAAAAAGAAACTTGAAACCCCCTTGTGCGTGGGCCCTTTCATCGCTGTTTACAGAAAAGCGCTACGAACGGCTGGCCCTGGGAAAGCACTGCCACCTGCCCGCCCCTGCCCGCTCGCCAGGGCACCGGGCTGGCACCGGGCACCCGGAGCCGCGACCTGCGGCCAACCTGTGGAGCAGGGCAGGGCAGGAGCCCGCGTTGCCATCCCGCCTCCAGGCTGCACGCCCTGCGGGGGCTTCGGGGCTCGAGGGGATGGAGTGCAGGGAAGGGGATGTAAGCTCCTACCCACCCAGCCCGACTCCACGTTGAAGCGTCCCGGTGATGGATGGAGCTCCTCGGAGGTGCCGGGCTCTCTCTGTTCCTGCTCCGGGCAGCCCCGGAAAGGGGCTCTGCCCCCGGCAGGATTAGCCAGCGGGGTGATGGCGGGGTGGAAAACGGGATGTCCTCCCGATTCCGGCATGCCGAGGGGGAGCCCGGGGTGCAGAGGACACGCAGGCACTCGGTGCTGCCGCGACGGGACCCGCTTGGGAGGAACGGCTGGGGGCACGGAGGTGCCAAACCCCCGCTGGAGCCGGCGCGGCGAGCGTGGGGAGGGGCGCTGCGACTGCAACCCCCTCCCCTCCCATTGCCCCGACGGGTAAACTGAGGCGGGGGACGGGGACGACTCACCTGGCGCGCAGGACCGGCCCGAGGGCCAGGCAGAGCAGCAGCACCGTGCGGGGCATCTCTGCGAGGCGAGCGGCGGCCCGGGGGGCGGCGGCGGCCGTGCGCCCGCNGCCTTTTTTTTTTTTTTTCCATCTTCCCATGCACAACAGTTGGGGTGTTTGTCTAAAAAAAGAAAGAGTGGGTAATTATTGCTAAATTACGCAAGGCGTCAGGCCCCGCGGGGCTGAGCTGCCAGCGAGATGCAGCCGGGAGAGGGTCCTTTCCCACCTGTTGGGGCTACTGTCCCGCAAAAACAGCCAGGAGGGTGTGTTGGGAGGAGCTGTGGGACAGCTGGGTGGGCTATGGGCTCCCAGCCTGTCGTTCTTTGCCTTCAGGGTTTGCCAAGCTGCACTCGGGAATTTCTTTACTCTGCCGACATCCGAGTGGCAAACAGGAGTAAGAGATTCCTTCCTTGCGAGCTTCGGGTGAGGATTGCTCAGAACAAACTTTGCTAGACCTACACGAGGTAGCAATAATTGTCCCTTATCGTTTAGTGCAGGAGGTTTGTTGTTTAGGCTGAGGTGCAGGAGCTGGTCTCCAGAGAGGTCCTGGTCCTGCATCTCCTAGAGGTCTGGTAATTCTGATGGCAAATCCAGCTCCTCTGGACCGGAGCAGGACCAATCTCTTTTACTGCGAACTGACTCTCCCCTCTCACTGCTGAGCCTGTCACAGCCTTCCCCATACAAGCCGGGGCAAATCACTCCTCTGCTCTCCATCTGCAGCCTCCTGGTGCTGCTGCCTCATTTGTCCAGGGCAGGGAGATTCCCGTTCCCTAGGCACACCCCGTGCCTCACAGCCAGGACCAGGCTCGCTGGCGATGGGGATGCCACAGGAGCGCAAGCAGGAGTAAGAGCAGCACACCTGGGTGGTTTTTCGAGGCTCTCTCCCTTGCTGATTGCTGCAGTGACCACCTTAAGCCCTCGAGTGTGAGATCTTAGCGGCCCCAAAGCCACAAGAGGCAGCTGCAGGCAGCAGGGCTCTGAGATGGCATTTCCCTGGAATGGAGCAGCTACAGATGATGTTGCCTTTACTTCATGCGAAGAAGCCAGCTCTGGATGGCAGAGTTTACAGGAAACACATGTCAAAAGAGTAAATAATGAATATCAAAGCTGCAGTGAAGGTGGAAAGAGCTCTTTAAGCTTCAAAGCAAGCCACTGGATTGTTCCAGGAGTTCTTCAGGGATGGAGATGAAGCTGAAGTTGGGAAAGGTGCAAGAATAGCAGCAGGGAAGAAGTAGCTGTCAAGGATTCTGATCATGAGCAGACCACAGAAAATCCAGGGGTTCATATATGTGCTCTCAGCTCCCCCTCAAGACGCAGGATGTGAAGTGGTATGTGGCGAAATTCACAGGACTGATTTCTTTTGACTACCCCATTCTGCTACTTGAGAACTGAGAGATCTGGGGAGGGCTGTGCTTGGAGCAGTGGAGATGAGCTGGGAAATGTTAGGGAATCACAGCATCCCCCCATGATGCTGTTTTGGGGACACTTCCAGGCAGTTTTATGCACCAGAAGCTTCCAAGCAATTATCTTCTCTGGTCTTCTTCATTCCCAGGGGTTTCATTTTGTAACTGGTGCTGAGTCTTTCCCTGGAACCAAGGATAAGAATGAAGCCTGTTGATGGTGTTGGAGAGCAAGGGCACTGCTTTTCAAACAAATACCTTATTTATCAGCAGCACAGGCTCAGCTAGGAAAAAACACATTTCAAATTCACCGTGATTGGTTCTGACCAGGAAAAGCACCCTCAGTCCAAATGCTGAGAAGGACAAAATGTTGTGCTCTTATGTTTTGGGAGGGAGCAGGCCCTATTTTCCACTTTGAAGAGACATTTGTTTTGAGGTCTACTGTCATGGGATTTGAAACTTAAACAGGAGATGCAATGTTTTATTCAAGATGTTTTTTATCCCTTCTGGTATTTCAGTTTAACCGGCAAACTAATAAAACCTATTATTTACAGAGCTCTCATGAGCCCAGAGCCTGGGGGGCGAAGCTGCCACAGCAAATGAGGGTCTGGTTGTGCAGTCCTCACTGCAGGATTTAGCTCTGAGAGACAAGGAGACAGTTCCAGCCCCGGCCCAAGGATCCCAAACCGTGCAAGGATCGCAGTGCCCTCAGAGGGATGAGCCCGGGCACATTTGCAGCCCTTTCCGAAAGGCTCTGTGCTCTTTCAGAGCCCCTTTTTGGGGTGTTTGCTGCCTGCTCCTGTGCTGGGGGTGTGTCTGGGGCTCAGGCTGGAGCAGCAGGGGAAGGCAGGAGGCAAAGCTCTGCTGCCTCTTGCCGGTGCAAAGGGCTGGTCACTGCTTGCCTCAGGAGATTGCTCTTCTTCCAGGCCACATCAGAGGGAAAACTGATACAAGTGGGGAAAAGTATTATCCCAAGGCGTTCAGGAGCTCATTTCTGGGAAAGCTCAGGCTCTCGGCATTTGCACGATCTCCCTCAGAGAGATCTGTCTCTCCCAGGGGCGGAGGAGCACCTGCAGCAGGACTGGAGGACCCCAGGCAGAGACAGATCCCCCGGGGCTCTGCACGAGCAGGTCAGGTTTGAGAGCGCTGCTGGCAGAGCTGGGCACTCCAGGACAAGGAGCTGCCAGGGCATTGGCAGGCAGCAGTGCCAGGGCCATGCAGCAGACTGCTCTGAAGGGCTGCATGGAGGTGAACTCGCCTTCCCCTCCTCCCTCACTCTCCACGTCACATGGCTGAGGACAGAGCACAGTTAGAGCCGCTGTCCTTGATGCTCTCTGTCCTCCTGGCAGTGAACTGGTCCTTGAGCTGTCACGGAGCCAGAGCATCCCCTGGGAGCAGAGCAGGGCCAGGCCAAGCCCTCTTCCCATGGCCAGGGCAGAAGGCAGGGGCTGGTCACTCTCCTGCAGCAGCATCCATGAGGAAGAGCACCCTGGCAGACCTGGCTGAGAGTGGGGAAGGACAGCTGAGGAGAACTGGTTATGGGGTCCCTCTGCAAAACTTGGAGGATGAAAAATCCTCTGTAAGGCTTGACCCTGTTCTCTGACTTAAGACATGTCCTGTGCAGTAGAAATGCTTGTTTACTCTACCAGGGCATTTGTTCAACATAACCCAGGTTTTGTCTTTTTCAGGCTCGCCAGGCACAGCAGCAGATGCTGTATCTGGGCACACATGACATCAACAACAGCTTCAGCTGGGCTCTGCCTCCCCACCTTCATGGACAGCAATGATAGATGAAGCAGACAGGGCACAGTTTGGTTTTTAGGTGCTGGAGTGAACTTGCAGTGCTGACAGATTAAAAAAATGTGTTTGGAGCCTGAACAAAATGTGACGTGAATATTTTCCAAGGAGAGTGAAGGGTGTAGGAGGACAGCCCAGGCCGTGACAGGAGCTGGTGCAAGCTGTCCCGGGGGTGACGAGAGCGCTGATGGGAGCGAGAACTTTGCCTTCATCCTCTGCTGCTGCTGCATCAGGCCTGGAGGAGCCCCTGCTTTCCTTCCATTGCAGGCAGCCCCTCTTCACCCTCTTCAAAATTAGTTTCTTAGTGGAAAGAGATCACCAAATACTAGGCGATCTGATCCTGGGTGTCAGAAGAGCTCTTGCAGTCACCCTGGGGATGGGAAAGGTGCCATTTCTTGTGCTTTTATGGCTCTGTTTTTCTGAAACCCTCCCCAGCCCAGGACTTAACATGTTACTGTTCTCCTAGGGATTGAAATGCAAAAAGAGAAAATGTATATGGGAGAGGTTGGGAAGGGGAAGAGAACTGGCAGCATTTGACAGAAAAAAAGGGAAAAATCTCAGCAAACTGAACACCAGGTGTTTCAATACTTTTTTCAAGTGGAATTTGCAGTGTACATCTGATGTGATACGTCCAGCACAGGACCATGAGCTGGTAGTTTAGACCCCAGAATAACTCCCATACTTATTTTAAATACTGTGCAACTGCTGACACAAACTTTGGGGACATGCAGCTGCAGGAACAGGAACAGCTGCTTCTCTTCACTGCAGAAACGTGGCTGCTTCTGGATGAGGTACACTCCTCCTTGTCACCCCATGCCACAATGGTTCAGGGAAGGGGAAAAGCAGCCAGGAAGGTCATGGATCCAACAAAAACTGTCATTGGGATGCAAACTGTTTGGCATAGTGATTCCTGTCAGGGTTGCTCAAGAGCTGGGAAAAACTTGGGGCTCTCCAGAGCACACGCTGGGATTCAGAGCAGAAACAACACATGGAAGGTGGTGCTGACCATCAAAGCCCTGTGGCCAGCAGTGACTCTGCCTAGTCCTTCCCCTACTGCAGCCCTGAGGGCACAGCTGAGGCCACATCAGCACCTGCTGACCCCGAAGGATTTAAGAAAAGGAGAGAGGGAGGCGCAGTTGCCTTTTATTATTAATCCTGTAGGCATTTCTGCCCAGAGGCGTGGGGATTTCAATGCCTTCTCTCTACACTGGCTCAGGAATGTTTATACACCAGTAAATAATGGGAACTGCTCATCTGTGTCCGAGTGTGGATGTTCAATTACAGCCCTTTCCCGCAGCTGATCCGAGCCCTGTGCTCTGCTCTCCTCTCGCCCCGGCTCTGCGGTCTGCTGGCAGTTTGACATTTTGTCAGCCTGAGGATAATGCAGGACTGTTGACAAGCGGAGAAAACAGGGAAAGGAGCTTTCCTCCCCGAGCTGAGGCAGAGCACAGTCCCTCCTGTTGCAGGTGCTGCCTGAGCTGGGGTCCCAGGAGCTGTTCTGTGCTGTCTGGGATGGGACTGACTCTGAAGCTCTGTGATGTGATGGTTGCCTGCAGCAAGCCCCTTTTTTCATGCCTCTTTCCTTCTTGGGAGTTCTTAGACATTTCCCAGGCCTCTTTAATTTCCTTCTGCATGAAGCTCCAGTGTCTCCTGCGCAAAAGAGGGAAATGCCCTTCTCTCTCAAATGCCTGAACTTGAGGGACACATTTTGGAGGGGCTGCTTTTTGTCATCTTTGAGGGAGGCAGTGCTTGGGACTGTGGCACTGTGGCCCTGAGTGCCACCCCAAAAGGGTTTCATCAGTGAGATCTCAGCAGGGAGGTGGCCAGCTGAGAACAGGCTTGGCAGACCAAGAGACACTTTGCCCATCCAGCTGGGGTCTCCAGCACACCCAGCTCAGGGCAGGGGCAGCGCCTGCTCCTTCCCTGGAGCAGTTTGGCAGATCCTCTTGCACCCCTGCCCCAAAACATCATTCCTGCAGGGAGAAGGGAGCATCTGCTGTGCTGCTGTTATCCACTCTCGGATGGGGGAATCAATGGGACTGCCTCTCCTTCTATGCCCTCTTGGCCCAGGTGGGACACAGCAGCACAGCTGAACCCCACAGCAGCCCTGAGAGCCTCCCATGGTCCTGCCATCAGGGTGTTGTCCCACTCCCTCCCTGAGTGCAGACCCCTCCCCAGCCCAGACCCCTCCAGCTGCTCTCTGTCCATTGCTGGCACTGCCATTTGCTCCCTTTCCCCCAACACTGCACCTGTGGTTCTCCTCAGTCCATGCTCACAGGAATTCATGGAGAAATGCCAGCACTGCTCTGCTCCTCAGCTCTAGGATCCCCCGTGAAACACTGACCTAGATCAACACTGTACTGCACAGGGCTGTGCTGCTGTGGCTGCTGGGCATGGCGAGCCTCACCCAGGTACCCCTTGGTATTTTCTGGGATTTTCCTTTCCAGCCAAAAGCGTAGAAACCTAAACCCCATCCACCAACATTAGTGCAGCGTGTCCAGCACCCACCTTCCCTCTCCCCTCTGGTTCCCCCTCCATCCCAGCCCCTCTGCCAGCAGCAATCAGCGGCAGCTGAAGTTCAGAGAAGCAGACACCACGAGCTGCCCTGCAGCTCCTGCGCTCCCAGAGCCAGCGGAGCAGAAATGCCTGCACACAGAGTGCCTCTCCAAGAGAGGGATGCTGGCACTAGGATCTGGCAATTGCCAGCACGTCAGGGAAGGAGAGATCGTCTCCTAATACTCTCTAAGCTCCAATCTTAATCTTGTTCATTGCTGTTAAGTCTCAGAGAAATCGGGCCGATGCGTTGAAAGGAGGCAAAATAAAAAGATTCAAGAGGAGGTTGAAGTCTCTTCAGAAAGCTGAAGAGAAATAATCTTCAAAGGTTCCCACGAGCCTGTGCTCCCCAGCCTGGAAAAGCAGAGCAGATAAACACTGAGCCTTGCTGGAGTTGTTTTTCAGTCTGGTATTTTCTAGGAGGAGACAGAAGTGTTGAGGCAGGAATATCAGAGAGCAGTTATGGGATCTCAGCACGCAGGGTTTGACCCCCTCTCTGACGTCTCTTCTGCTTGGCAGGCTCAGGTCCCCAAGGCAGAGCCTGGTTCCCATTTTCCCATGGGGATGAGGGCCAGACAGAGTAGAAGCACAGGAGGGGCTGGATGCTTTTTGCTGGGTGACACCTTCCAGGTGGGTCTGCCCCTTTCCACTGCCCCACCTGCAAGGGTGATCCAGTCCAGTGGGAACACCTGCAAAGGAACTACCTGAGCTGGGGATGAAAGGAGTTACCCCGGGCTGCTGGCCTCTGCCTGGGTCCCATCATCAGGGCAAGGAGCCGGGGCAGGACAGCACCTTGTTCCTGCCCCACCCCTCTGCATCCCACTGCCTTGCAGCATCCTTGGAGCCCCAAGCCAGCACCCTCTCATCCCCAAACAAGGGACATCCAGCAGGGTCTCCCCTTCCCTTGTGTCCTCCCCCAAGGCCTGGGAGGTTCCTACAGTGGGAGCTGCTTTCAGGCTCTGCCCTTGTTGCTGCTGGCTGAGCTCCTGCTGCTGAATCCCTTCCTCCAAACTCACTTTTGGCCTCCCTGGCTGCCCAAGTCAAGATGTGCTGCCACTTGAAAAGGCCTTGCTGTGAAAGGTGCTGCCTTTTCCCCTTGCAAAAAATGCTTGTGCTTGGAGGAGAGCAAGGATCACCCATGGCGTGCTCCAGTGCAGAAAACAGGGCACACACCCCTCTGTCCCACACACTGCAGAGGGACATGCCCAGCTCTGGGGTTTGCCCTGCAGAGATGGAGGTGAGCTGGGCCAGATCCTGTCTGTGCAAGCAGGGTGGGGTGTAAAGAAGGTGCTGCAGGCTGGGGGACAGTGTGTCTGCAGGCTCCTGGCCAGAGCCTGTGTCAGGGAGGCAGAGCGCTGACTCCCCAGGCAGCTCTGCCAGCTCCAGCCTTTGCAGCAAATTTTGCCTTTGTCATTGCCCATGTTCTTGGTGGACAGGGGACTCCTCTCTTCCAGGAGGATGTTAAAAAATGCCTTTCAACTGCAGTAAAATTCACCCTCCTCTCTCCCCCCCCACCGCTAAAAAAAAGAGTAAGCCATAATTACACCCACGCTGCTCTCCACACTGCTTCACCCCCCTCTCAGAAAGGCACCCGCATGTACAGAGTGGATATGTTGATTAAAAGTCCCCCAAAATGAATAGATCAAGAGAAATCTTCCATACCCCTGCAGCAAGGGTGAAGTGCTTTTTAATTAAGGACAAAGACATGCAAATGTCCTGAATCATCACAAGCAAATAGCAAAATAGCACCTGTCAGAATATTAAAAAACAAGCACTCAGCATTCCCTTGTGATCAGCTTGAAGGAGGCCTTGAGTTTAAAAAAAAAAAAAAATTCCACTGGGAGTTGAAAAACGTAATAGACTGGGAGTGAGCAAAGAATATGGCTCAAAAGAATCCAAGTGGGGATGACTTGATGGTGGTTTTGGCTGGTGGATGTGTTAGGGTGACTGACAGGAGGGTCTAGTCTATCCCTAGCCCAGGGATGGGTGACACAGGGCACTGCTGACCTGCCCATCACCAGCCAAGCCCCTCTCCTCCCAGGTGCCAGGTCCTTGCCACTACCCTGCAAAATGTGTAATTATGAGCACTGAAATAACCCCAGTCAGCTGCACAAACACAACGTAATGCATTGTGAAGTGTTTGCTGGAGGAGCAGCCTCAGGGTCTGCTCCACTGCCATCCCCTTGCCCCTGTCAGACCTGCCCGTGCTGAAGGAAGGGGATTTCAGCCTCTGTGGGTAATGAAGGTGACAGGCTGCTGCATTCCAGAGCCCTGTGACAGCACCCCATGTTCTCCTTGTGTGCATTTGTTTGTGTGGCAGCCCAGGAACGGGCAGGGAGAGCCCTGGATGTGCCCAGAACCTTTATTATTAGGATTGATTCCAGGGGAAACTGGCTGGAGCAGGTGCCTGAGTGCCTGGGCTACTGTGCAGAGCAGGCAGGTGCTCTCAGGCTGATCAGGGCAGGAAATTGTTTTCCTAGAACAGGGTTAAACAGGGAGGTTTGAGGAGTTCTTTTGCATTTTGGGTGGTTTTAGTGCTGTCATTGCTGGCTTTTACCTAGCCTCAGGTGTGCTCAGGTTGAAAACCAAGCTGTGGGAGGATGTGGTGCTGTGAGGAGCACTCCACACCCACACCAAGCACTGGGGTGCTTGGCTGCACCCCAGAGCAAAGTGGCCTTGAGCTCCCCTTGGCTTGGTGACACAGCTGAGGCCACCCCTGTCCCCAGGGCTGTCCCAGAGCCAGGAGGGAGGAGGAGCGGGACAGGCAATGAAAGGAGCGAGTGTTGGGAAGGACAGCCAGAGCCAGCACAGCCCAGCAGCAGCGACAAAGGGCTGTGAAGGGAAGGCAGAGTGAGAGGGAAATGCCTGGAATAATAAGTGACGGACGGATGCCTTTGAAGGGGACTTGGATATCTCGGGTCTCCCGCCTGACCTACTTAAAACCAGCGTAATCTGATGAAGGAGCAACCCCCAGCTCTAAATATAAATTGGTCTCCTCTTGATTTAAATTCTTTCCCTCTGCCACCCAGGAGTGGGGCTGTGGCTGGCAGCTGGGGGCACGGTGTGAATTCCATAGGTCCTGGGCACCTTTTCTGGTGAGAAAAACCAGAGGGATGGATGGCACTGGCAGTGTGTGATTTTCCAAGTTATGAACAGCAGCAGAACTGTCCTTGGGAATTGGCAGGAGGCACAACCAAAAAATCCTTGCACATCAGGACCCAGAAGTCAGGGCCCTTCATTAGCTCCTTGCAGACACAGGATTTGCTAGCAGAGATTTTTCATTTCAAATAAACTGCAAATCTGGTGCACAACAGAGTCCTGGGGCATCAAATTAATTGGCAAATATAGGCAGAATTTGGCAATTAGTTTAAATGAGAAGAAAAAGAAACAAAACCACAGTCCAAGCAAAACCAGCTGCAAATCAAAGCACCTTTTTTCTACTTGTTTTGAAATAAAATGTTTTGTTTAAGAATGCCAAAATGTTTCATCGATCTGTGTTCTAAATTAGATGTTTCAAGTTTTTCCACTTCAGCACACCATTGTTCATTTAAAACCTAACTTTCTTTAAATAAAAGAATAGAAAATGAACCACTGTTTTGGTTTGAACAACATACTGAGATGACAAGATGAATTTTTTTAATTTTTCTTTTTACACTGGAAAGCCATATTAAAAAAAAAAAAATTGATTCAATATGAACCAAATTTAATCCATTCCTCACTTTGCTCCAAAGCAATTTTCCTGTCTGCAATGTGTATTGCAGGACATACCTGGGGCTTCTGGGGCTCCAGGTCTTCCCATTGCTGTGTGGGGAGCAAGGTGGGTTTGGTGGGAATTCCCAGCAGATCAGAGCAAGACTTAAACTTGTTTTATCAAGGGCTTTCATCAAGCCCTCAAGTCTCCCTAAGGACATAAAATTTCCAGCTCATCGATTCTGGGACTGAATTAGCTGTTTAGGAACCTTCATATGCTTTATTCAACTTCCTTGCTAAATGGCAAAAATGTACGTAGGATTAGGAAAGAAACACAATTAAATTAAAAACAAAGTCATTACTGAAAAGCAGCCAGTCTCTCAGTACCCCCATCAGGAGCAGATGAGTTTTCTCCCTTTGTGGAGATAGGCCCCGTTAATTTCTTGGCAGGATCTCCCATGTTAGAGCAAAAAGGCAAATGTTTACTTGGAATTCTCAACAGTGTTCATGGACCCTGGGGGGCCTAAAAAATGAAAAAGAGAGAGAGAGAGAGGGAGAGAGAAATTCTCTTAATCTGAAATGCTCTGCATGTTAATTTTTGCAAAGCTCAGATTTAGGGTCAAATTCAAACTGACAGAGTCTCCTTGAAGTAGGAGGAGGGGCAGGAGATAATATTGGGTGAAGAGCAGAGAAAGATGAGACAGGCAAAGTGGATTCTTTTTTTTTTTTTTGTTTCTTTTAAGCTTGCAGGGAGATACTAAGCCCAATAATCAGACAAGAAAGGCAACGAGCAGCTATCAAAGCAGCAGCCGTTTTAAGAGCTGTGCTCATCTGAAAGCGACTCTTAGTTCTTGTGAAAACTGCCGCCTTAACAGCTGTCCCAATTAGAGCCAGCCGGAAATTTCCCAATAAACCCACGGGTTTGTCAGAAAATAATTCGCTGAGTCTGAAATGCTCCGAGTTGGCTGAACTTTTGTTGAATGGAAAAAGCAGGGCTCCAACTGGGTCCGGTGCTCAGCTGCCAGGTTTGTGCTCCGAGCGGCAGCGCTGATGGAAAAGTCAATTTTGCTGAGCAGCTGCAGGCACCAGGAAGCGCCTGGTTGCCGTAATTTATGTTTGGGATTTGGTTGGAGTTGGGAGGGGGGGAGGGTAAAAAAAAAAGATAAAAAGGCAACTGAGTTCCTTATAAATTTGATCCTGAGCCAGCCGAGTTTGCTCATGCCATGATCCCATATGCCTGACCTGTTTTAGGATCTTGACGGCTGGATCCGTGAGAGAAAAAATAAATCAACCCCGGAGTGCTGTGGAGAGGCCGATGCTGGAAGTGGCAGCACTCCTGACACCCCTCTGCTCATGGCTGTGCCCATGGCTGCGTGACAAAGAGGGCACTGGGTCTCCTGGGGTCTCTCCTTCCCTAGCAGAAACATCCTGATGCCACCTTCCTTCTCCTAGCTTTATCTTGGTTTTATTTTTCAATTATGGGGAAAGCAGTAGCTACAGTTACTTGTTTTTTTTTTCAGCTATGTCTTTGAAAACTGATGTGTTGCCACTGGATGCATCATCAGATTTTTTTTCAGCTGTTTCACTGCATAAGAAACTTATTAAAAGAAGGAAAAAGCCAACAAGACTTAGTCTAGGAGAGTCTGTGCAACGCTTCTCATGGAGAGAATTTAGCTACCCATATTTTAATTGTGATAAAAAAGAAAAAGTTACTGGGCAGGACAACAACCCAGGCTCCCCTCAACCACCTTCCAAGGGGCTGTGAGGCTCCAAGGCAGCTGCCAAGGCCAGAAGAGTCCCTGAATCAAACTGGAGCTGTGTTTGCAGGGGGAATAAAAACTATTAATGCTCTGTGTGACTCCTGACCAGCAGGGAAAAGCCTTTCTGTGAGTGGTGATGATTAATTACTAATGATAATTAACCTACAACAACAGTGGCACTCAAAAACTAGAGCAAAGGCACACATCCCATCATGTGCAACTCTGAATGAAAACAGAGCCTCTGCCCCAGAGGGATTTCTTTTTTAAAATGCCTAGAAATGATGAGTGACAGAACTGGAGCTTTTCCACTTCGGAGCTCCCCAGGGCGGGCGCAGAGCCCTGTGCAGGTACCACTCTCCCTTCCCACGCTGCTGCCTGTGGCTCATGGAGGGGCTCTACTGCTTTACCAGGCACCTCTGAGGGCATTCTTGGGGTTTTCTGTACTCCAAGGCTGCCCAAAAACTCCAAAAACTCCCAGTCCCATCTGGAGTCCATCCATGGCCCTGCGGAAGCAATGCCAACACTACCCAGAGTGCTGCCACTTAGCTCGACAGAGAAGCAGGGGCATGGAGCTGGAGCTTGAAATCAGCCCCCTTTGAGCCCCTAAAGTGCTGCTAAGGGCCCTCTGAAGCTAGGGGAGGAAAAAAAAAAAGATCTGCCACATTCTTCATCTCATCTCGCAAGCTGTGAGATCCCACCCCTCTCACTGCCTACCCCTGCTGACAGCCGTGCTTCCTACAGAGCAAATGGGCTTCAAACTCCGTGATCAAAGTCATTTGCATTGACTTCCATGGCCTGGTTTCCCTGCCTGGATTCTTGTCCCTGTAGCTGCTCTGCCCCCCTGAAGCAGGAGCACTGGTTTGCTGCCTCTTTGGGGTTTTCTGTGTCCCTGTTTCCTCCCCAGAGGAAGGAAACCAGCTGTTGGTGCTGGGTGTCAGCGTTTTCCTGCAGGTTCAGCAGCACGTGCACTCAGAGCTTTGGTTGGTCCCAGTCTCCTGGCAGAGGTGGATGTTTCCCCACACAATTTCCCAACCAGTTTCTCCTCTCTGCTCCCTCCCAGGTGACACTGGCAGCTCACCCATCCCTGGGCTGTGTCCCACCAGACTGGACTCACTCAGCAGCCCCTGCTCGTGCCCCCTTGGAACGTCTCACACAAAGAGCTCAGCCCACGCTGGGCTGTGCCACGGGGCCAGTTGCCCCAGTGGGTGACAGCTGGTGTCCCCAGCCCAGTCACTGCCCACAGGGCTGCCTCTGCTCTCTGTCCTGCTCACAAAAGGGCTGGAGCAGCATCTTGCACTCTGGGAGAAAAGGAGGTCTCCATGGCAGCTAGCACGACAGGAAGACTGTGCAAGAAACTGGATTTTTTTTTTCCTTTACAGAAAATGCTTCTATTTTTGACAAAAGGCCTTTTTGAGGTATGAAACCTCTTATGAAACTTCTCCCACATCAGTGCTTTACATAAACTATTTTGCTGTAGTTGTGTTATTCATTGCACGCATTTTACACCAGCATGAACCAGTTTTTCTCCAGAGAGTGGAAAGGAGAGCCTGGCTGTGGGGCAGGGCACCCTGGAAGCCACATCCTCTGCAGGTCACCTCATCCAAGCCACGCCTGTCACAAACAGCATTTCTGCCCCTGTGACTCCTCCAAACAAGGCAGACAGAGGAGAAAAGGGTCTCACAGCAAGAACAACAACTTCAGTCATGTGTTAATGAGTGCAACAGTGTTAATGGGCCAGGAACATCCCACAGGTGCACCTCAAGTCACTCTGCCAAGCCTCTGCCAAGGTGAGTGGCACTCACATGGTCCCAAGGAGCCCATGGTCTCATAAGGATTTCCAGGGGGAAGAGTCCATTCACTGCACTGGTCTCTCAGAGATATTTATTTTATTTTCCTTTGAGCCTGAGATGTCAGGGCTGATAGCAGACAGTTTGTTTCACAACAAACGTACAGTAATAGGTCAGGGGAACAAGCGAAAATGCCACCTTTGAGGGGAACCGGATCATTAAAATGTCACAGTAGTATCCTGGGAAGCCAACTGGAGATTCCAGCTACAGTTTCTTGTTCCCTCTGCTAGGAAAAATAAATATCACCTGCCAAGTGAGACCAGGCTTTGGTTTTATAGAGATTACTATTTTTTGAGTCACCATTGTTTCACACCACTCTGCCAGCAAGAAAGTAATGATCTCATTTTATATTGTCACCAAGTCTGATTTTGGGGAAGTAAAAGCTTTTCTCCAAACCTGGGCTAAAGAATAAACAGAGTGCTCTGGGAACAGTAGCACAGAAGGGAAACCTATGGACCACTCAGCCTCCCAGCACACCTAATAAACATTAAATTAATGACAGCGACTTGACTCTGTGGGTTTTTCTCTTGCCCCTCCATGCTGCTATTTCTTGCCATCCAGGTGCCCTAGAGATTTTCAGCCTCTCATCCTATCCTGAGAAGCAGCATTTTCCATCGAGAAATATCATGGTCTAGGGCTGTTTGCAGCCCTGAACTGTCTTGATTGGAGCCTGCGGGGGATTTCTCAGTGCTCAGCTCCCCAGCCGTGTAATGGAAGGAATAATCCTTCTCTCCAGCATGTGCCCTTAGCACCAAGGAACTCTGCACTGCTCTCATCAACCACTGTCCTCCTCAGAAATTTCCTTCCCAAGGAAATAAGGCAGGAGGTCTGCACAGTAACAGCACATTTTAGAAGAGGCCACAGCAGGTAAAGCCCAGTTCTTGCTGTGCCTCTTTTCCCATCTTCCCAGAGGAGATGCTAAGGAAAAGGGCAGGTGCATGGACACTTCCTCCCTTTCCAGAATCCTCCATGTTTCTGTCAGCTCTCATGACTTACCCTTGTTGAGTTTTTCGTGGGTCTGGGTCTTCAAAGAGACAGGAGCAGTTGTTGGTTGCTGTAAAGTTGTTTATTGCATGAACACACCAGTCTTGAAGGCAAAGAGTTCAGAGTATTAAAGTCCATGCTAAAAGCTTTCTGGCACAGAGTCCTGAGCAGGAGCAGGAACAGCAGCTCCCTCACCTTTCTTCTTCATCTCTCACCCCAATACAGGGGATTTATTCATAAATCATCCAATCAGCTAAAAACACGATTCTAAAACATTCTTTCTACACCTATTAGAGCTCAATTCTAAAGTAGGAAAGTAGTGTCAGTCCTTACACATAATCTACACATATGGTTCTATCTATTCATGTAAATGCTTCTATTTGTTCTATCTAGAAATGCAAGCAATATTCTGCTATATTTTTGTTATGTCTGGAGCTAAGTCACTGAACTTTAAACTAGGCTTTATGGCTTTTTTCTCTCTTAAGGCACTTCAAGTATATACTTACTTACTTAAAACTAAAACTTACTCTTCTACTTCATGTCTGTGTGGCTTAATATATTTTAATTTCTCTAAAGGCTTTAATAGAATCCTTACATTCTTTTCTCTCTCTGAGGGACTCAGAGAGGCTTCTATTTTATACACTCCAACATGTTCCCCTCCTCTTTGAACCATGCATATTGCCTTAATAGCTTTATCAATCAATTGTGGAATGCATTGGAGAAAACAAGGCACTGTGATTAGCACAACTATTATGATGACTAAAATGTATAAACCCATTTTCAAAAACTTTTTCACCCATGATGTTAAATTCTGTCCTTCAAACAGGCCATCTAACTAAGTTCCATCATCAACTCTAATCTTTGACACACCTTCCTTGAGTTGTTGTATGCTTTTGTGGATAGATTCATACAACACATCCCTTCAAAATCTTCACATCCATGTCCATGTGCTAATAAGAGAACATCAATTGCAGCCCTGTTCTGCAAAGTTGCATGTCTATTGCTGTTAACATCTGTTAGCATATCACTCAATGCAAGAGAGGTAGAATTGAATTCCTTACTCAGCCAACACCCACAACAATTAGTCGATCTAATTGTTTCAGTGCCACTGCTGAACTAAGTTGTGGTAAAAAAAGGGATGCTAAGAACCTTTTTCCAAAACTCCAAGGTTCAAAATCATCTTTGCAGTCTGGTTTATATTGATTGATAGATCTTTTACCTCTATGTTTCATAGACATTTTTGCACTGGGTGTTAGCAGAGTAAGTTTCCTGATTCTACATGGTCCACCTATGATATGTGCATGGATTGCAGGCCAAACTCTCTCTCCACAAATGAAAAACATTCCCTGTGGTAATTGAGATAAATGCAGACTGAACTACAGAAGTATGATTACATCAAGAAGTCTGATTTTTATATGTGACGTGATAAGGAGAAACATCTTTAGCTAAAGCTTGATTTTCCCCTGTGTAATTAAATTTGGCAAAAAAGGCCATTTTTACAGAGCCAAGGATTTCCAATTTTTGAGGTTCAAAACATGCCTTGGGAAGGTGAGGAACCCACCAATCCCATGCATCTACTGGGGACCAAAGATCCCATGTGGATGATCCTGCTAATGTACCTTGCATGGCTTCATCAATTTCTTTTGGGATTGGCCAAGCATCCACTGGCACACCACCTAGACAAGTGGAAGATGTTTTTTTCTGGGGTAGTGTTGGACAGACATACGTTATCTAAACTTAATATATTTAGCTAAAGTCACCCAAACATTTGCTTTAGGTTGGCTAACTGGCAATTCTGTACTACTAAAAGCAAGCAAAGCAAAAAAAGCAAAAGCATAACATAGGAGTGAGCCCCATATTTCCCTTAAGCTATCATCTAACAAGAAATTCTACAACACTACTGATTCCCACAATTAAAAAACCCAAAGTTCACAATCTTCTGCAGGTAAAACGTGAGGTGCAAATTGGAATCTCTGTGCAGTTCACATCTGTGTGCCTGTTTCTTTACTTGTGGAGTGGTCAGTGTTCTCTTGCACTCAATAGGGTTTCACGTTCTTTGCTGGAATCTACCTGGGTCCTGAACCTGTAGAAATACAAGCAAACCCCTTGCCTCAAGTTATTAAAGGAAACAGGCCTTCAATTTGTCCTGTTTCTGGGTTTCTAATCAAAACTGGAGGATTTTTTAAAAATTTTGCCTGTGTGCTGTTGGAAAAATGCCTGAAAATTGGTGGATGGGGTTCTGCAAAAGAACTGTTCAAAAAATTACAATATACAAAGTTTTACTTAACCTCATCTGTGGTGCTGCCTGAGTCAACCCTCCCTTTCTAAAATACATTTCAAAGAGTGATGTGTTTTTTCAACAATTGCTTGGCCTGTGGGAGAGTAAGGAATACCAAAAGTGTGTGAAACACCCCAATCCATTAAAAATTCAGTCAATTTTTTGGCTGTGTATGCAGGGCCATTATCTGTTTTTACCTCTTGAGGCACCCCTAATGAAGCAAATGATTGTAAAAAATGCTGACATGTGTGAGTGGTTGTCTCCCCTGTGTGCAGGGAGGTGTAGACTGCACCTGAAAAAGTGTCCACCGACACATGGATGATTTTAAGTTTCCCAGAAGATGGGGATTTGGTAATACCTGTTTGCCATAATTCCAGGTTTTGTAATCCTCGTGGATTGACTGTTCCTGTCGAGACAGGAGGTTGCACAAGCTGACAATCAGGGCAGGCACTTATAATTGCTTTTGCCTGACCTCTGGAAAGATGAAATGTTCACATGAGTGCTTGTGCATTTTGGTGAAAGAAAGCGTGATTCAGTTTTGCTTGTTCAAAAATGTTGGGCAGTGTATGAGCAACAGCCACTGTCAGTTTATCAGCTCTTGCATTTCCCTCTGCCAAAAATCCTGGATGTGAAGAATGGGCCCTGATATGAGAAACAAAATATGGATTAGTTCTGTTTTGCAAAATTGTATAGAGATATGTAAAATAACGACATAAGTTGTCATTACTAACATCTTTTAAAACTGATCTTTCTATTCTTTTGACTGTATCAGCTACATACACACAATCTGTGATCAAATTAAAAGGTTCTGGGGAAAGCTGGAATGCTCTAACTACAGCTGCTAATTCCACCACCTGATGTGAACTTTCTACTGCCTGGATATCTGATTCCCATTCTTTAGATGTTTGGTTTTGCCACATTATTACTGACTTATGTGTTTTCCCTGAACCATCAGTAAATACTGTGGCAGCCTTTAGAGACACTTTGCTTAAAATTGGTTTTTCCCTGAAACTTAATTTTGCTTGCAACAGCTTGTGGCTTGGGAAATGAATAGAACAAGCACCTGAATAGTTTAACAGTGCAATTTGCAAATATTTTGATTTTTGCAAAGCCCAATCAAAATGCCCTTTCTTTAAAGGCAGATAAATCACAGTAAAATCTTGACCTGCTTTTGCCAACAATCTTTCTCTGGCTCTGATTATAATCTGAGCCATCATTTCCATGGTTGTGAATATTGTTTTTGGGGAACCTGTAAGGCAAAAAGATCCATTCTATTATCAACAAAGGATCCTTTTTAGAAGTGTCCCATTGGGACATGAGCGCATACAGCTGCATGTTTTCTCCTAACACTGCAAGAAAAAAGGGTAGTGATGATATACATCGATGAGCTTGTCTCTGTTGAAGGGCTTCAGTAATCTTTCTGAGAGCCCTTTGAGCTTCAGGTGTTAGAGATCTCGGAGAGGTAATGTCAGTCCCGCCTGAGCAGGTCAAAAACTGGAGCAAGTTCATCATTGGTGATCCCTAAAATGGATCTGATCCAGTTTATCTCCCCTAAAAGTTGCTGCAGATCTTGCAAAGTGTTAACTTTGGTTCAAAGCTGTATCTTTTGTGGCCTAATTGATTGTTCTGTCATTCTCCACCCTAAATACTTCCATGGTGAGGTTTCTTGTGTTTTGGAGGTGGAAACTTCAAGTCCAGCATCTTGGACTGCTACAAAAACGCTGTCACAAGCCTCTTCCACTTCCTTTTGGGTCAGTGCTGCAATAAGCAAATTGTCCATGTAATGTAAAATCATTGCTTGTGGATGCTTCTGTCGAGCTGGAGACAGGGCCTAAGCCACAAACCATTGGCAGATAGTGGGCGAGTTTTTCATTCCCTGGGGTAGGACCACCCAGTGGTATCTTTGCAGTGGCTCTTGTCTGTTGGTACTTGAAACTGAAAAAGCAAATCATGGAGCGTCTTCTGGAATGAAGTGGAATATTGTAAAAGCAGTCTTTTAAGTCTATGATGACAAGAGACCAGTCTCTCGGGATCATTGAGAGAGAAGGAAGTCCTGGTTGCAGAGGTCCCATGTCCTCTATCACTTTGTTGATTCTTCCAAGATCATGAAGCAGTCTCCAAGAACCAGAAGTTTTCTTGTGTATGACAAACACTGATGAGTTCCAGGGACTGTTAGTCTCTTTGATGTGGTCTTTCTGTAATTGTTCTTTTACCAGTTCTTTGAGGGCACTCAGTTTCTTTTTCTCCAGGGGCCGCTGACTCGCCCAAACAGGATTGTTAGTTTTCCGTGACATCTTCAGGGTGATGAGTGCCATCATGGCCCCCATCAAAAATCCACTACCAGTTTTGCTCCCCATTGGGACAACAGATCTCTTCCCCATACTCTGATGGGTTTCTGTACAATGAAGGGACGAATAGTTGCTGTTTTCCCTTCAGGTCCTTTAACTGCAATCATGCTTCTACTTCGTAGACATACAGTGGCTCCCCCAATACCTGTGAGAAGGTATGAAGGTGTGGACAGAGACACCTAGAGAGCTGCAAAATTACAGCTCGAGAATTTTTCTCTCAAGCCTGAATCCTTCTTGCTTCCCAGGCTGATAAGCTGATGTTAGCTGCAGACAGAAAGGAAATTTCCCAGGGTGATAAATGGTCAAAAACAACTTAGAATCTGGTGAAAAACAGAGTGCTAGTCATAATAAAGATTAACACCTGTTGTTTTTCCCATGGGATACATCCTGAGGCCTGGTCTCCTGGATGTTTATCCCAATCAGCCAATGAGCTACTGTCCTGTTCTAGTCTCTTGTAACATGCTTTAAATACAAGCTCTCCGCTCAATAAAATTGGCCTTTTTTCCCTAAAAAGGTCCATGTGTGTTGTTGCTCTTTTTCCCTCTCTCTAGGACCACAACCACATAAAGGTGCCACTAAAGCCCAGTCCTTCGGCCAGAACATAAAAGAAATCACTGTGACATCTGCACCAGTGTCCAGGAGACCTGTAATTGTGATTGTTTTGTTGTTGTGTGTTAAACTGCAGGTCAATTTTTGTTGATTGTGACCTACATGTTGTACCCAAACGATGTCTGGTGCTACACTTGAGCTCTCAGGTGGTACCTGTTGGCATTCTGTAAGTTGTTCCACCATATTGGCTGGCAAAGCAATAGCTGTGGCTATTGGAGTTTTTGCTGGAATGGCAATCGGGGGGCTCTGTGCTTGTACTAAAACTGTTAATTCTTCATTGCAGTTTGCTGAAACAATAGATGGAAAAACTGCAAGTCCCAAAATGTGGTTTCCTTCTTTGCCTACAATCAGAAAATCTTGTCTCCTTTGTGATGTTCCTGTCACACCTGTGGATACCACAGCATGACAATCACTTAGAAAGTAAACTAACTGGGAAGTTGCCAGTTCGCATTGTGCCCCTGGTGGCAGCAGCGTGGGCTCATTTGGCAGGTGGCTGGAAATCCGGTGAATGTTTGGGCTGGATAGTTCATATATCCGGCCCCTTGGAAGTTCCCTGGCTGCTGGGATGCCACTACTTGTGTCGTCACTCGGTGGGGCACGCTCTTCTTGGAGTTTCCCGGTAAGAGGTTCCCATCTACATCGTACTTGGAATGGCACTGGCTAGCATAGTGTCTTCCCTTTTTGCACCTTGGGCAACGGTTGGGTGGTTTTGTGACCCCTGCTGGCTCCGGGCAATTCGTTATCACATGTCCTGACTTTCCACATTGGTAGCATAATTTTTTAGAAGTGTCATCTTTTGATGCCTTATTGTTCTGCAGAAGTGCTGAACTAAGGACATCAAAGGCTTTTGCAAGTTCGTCATAGCTTGCTTGTATTTGAGTTTCAAGAGCTTTTGCAAGACTCTCTCCTAGAGTATTTGCTTGAATGGTAGCTATGTGCTGAGGGCTGCCAATTTTACTGCAAGCCTCTATCATTTGGGGCAAGCCAGGTTCGGGATCTTGCAAGCCTCTGATGACCTTTTTGCATTCTTCATTGGCGTTCGCATAGGCAAGACTATGGAGCAAAATTGGGCAGGCCACATCATCCTCACAATGTCTCTCCAGAGCTTGTGTCAGGCAGTCAACAAATGCTGAATTGGGCTCTACTGCCCCTTGTCTTATTCGTGTATAAGTCCCTTCTGGAGTCCCCACTGGCTGAGTCAGCAGCAGGGCTTTGCAAGCAGCATCTTTGATAGCATCAAGTACTGCTCTAGGCAGGTCTGCTGCTTGATCGTCAGCCCTGTCATGTGGGGAGTCTCCAGCTAAATCTGCCAGTGTCAATGCAGCATAGGGGCCCCCAGCATAACTTTCAATTAATTTATTCAATAATTTTCTCCACTTCAGGTCCCACAAGATGTATTGTGATTTTGTCAATATTATGGAGGGGAGATAACGACAGTCATACGGTGTTAAAACCACATAACGGTATATTCCGTTCAGCAATTCCTTAAAATGCGGCGAGCCTATCGCCCTCCTCAAATCTTGAATATAGTCATGATCCAACAGTTCCCACCTTGAATCAGCACCTTCTCTGCTGTATATAACTGGCATGGCTAAGAGTGGCTCTTTAGCTGGATCAAAGTCTTTTTCTTTTATTGCTTGGTGTCTCGTTGATGCCCAGGTTGTTAAGGAGTATTGTTGAGTCTTTTTTGGAGGGTCCTGCTGGAAGATGAAAGTTTGACAAGAAAGTCTCACAGCTATGTATGTATAGCAGAAAGATCTTTGAATGTAGAGTCTGAAGAAGGAATAGAAATGATAGCAAGTTTTGATATAGAAGAAAAGAATTACTGAACCAGTCTTACTGGATAACTAAGAAGGCAAAGGGCATGTGAGTTGGAAGGGGTTTTTATAGCTCAGAGCAAAGGATAAATCCACCTCAAACAGAATATGTTTTTACCAAGCAAAAAGATTTCACAGGCAAACAAGAAAGCCAATGTTGCAAGTAGAAAAAAGATCTCAGAATTTTCCAGTGCAAGAAAACTGAAAAACAACTTCTAGCTTAAACTGTAACATACTAACCTTTTGTGATTGGAAAATAGTAACATGAATATGGTAATGTTAGTAGTTATGACAGGCTATAGGTAATAGTAAAATTATTGATTGGTTGTTATGTATTAGAAGTATATAATGCATTGTAACCAGAACTAGAGCAGTTTCAGATGAGCCTACAGCTGAGGCTGACAGGCTGTGGGCTTGGCTCTTGTCACCCACAACCCATGAACTGCTGTATCCTCTGGATACAATAAACAGCATTTTAAGTAATAAATAAATTGCTGTATCCTCTGGATACAATAAATAGAATTTTAAAGAGCCAGTCTGGAGTCCCACATCCCTCATTTCGGCTCTTACAGGGTCCCTTAACTTGGCTGGGACTGAGGCAGCTTCTGAGTTTGCAAGGTGGTTAAGTGGCTTATTAAAAACTTCTACAATTAATCTCCAAGTTGGTAACAAAGAAGCAGCTGCTTTGTCCCCTCGGGTGGTGTCATCAAATAATTTTATACCAATTTGGTCCCAAAGTGAATTATGTAAAGCAGAATATGGGTCTGCATATGAAAAATGTGTTTGGGCATATATTAAGAGATTTTTAGATCTTTATTTGGGACCTCATAGCCATTATTTATCAGCAGAGATTTTAAATGATCATAGATATGTTTCTGCTCTTTGGATATATTATTACCCATTTCTAGATTACTCCAGAGCTCACCTGTGTCCAAGCAGTAGGTGATTATCAGGGTCCCTTTCCAGCTCGTCCCATGTCCTGGATTTTTACTGCTTCCTCTCGGCCGATATTAGGGTGTCTGCTTTATCCTTACTTTCAGGAACCTTTTAATCCTGGGATTCTGTTTTCATCAAAACAGCCTTTTAAAATCAGTTCTCTGGAGAGGCTCGACCATCAGCTCAAGGCTTTTATTGCCACTTAAAAGGAGGAAGCATTTGTTGAGTTTTTCGTGGGTCTGGGTCTTCAAAGAGACAGGAGCAGTTGTTGGTTGCTGTAAAGTTGTTTATTGCATGAACACACCAGTCTTGAAGGCAAAGAGTTCAGAGTATTAAAGTCCATGCTAAAAGCTTTCTGCCATAGAGTCCTGAGCAGGAGCAGAACAGCAGCTCCCACACCTTTCTTCTTCATCTCTCACCCCAATACAGGGGATTTATTCATAAATCATCCAATCAGCTAAAAACATGATTCTAAAACATTCTTTCTACACCTATTAGAGCTCAATTCTAAAGTAGGAAAGTAGTGTCAGTCCTTACACATAATCTACACATATAGTTCTATCTATTCATGTAAATGCTTCTATTTGTTCTATCTAGAAATGCAAGCAATGTTCTGCTACGTTTTTGTTATGTCTGGAGCTAAGTCACTGAACTTTAAACTAGGCTTTATGGCTTTTTCCTCTCTTAAGGCACTTCAAGTATATTCTTACTTACTTAAAACTAAAACTTACTCTTCTACTTCATGTCTGTGTGGCTTAATATATTTTAATTTCTCTAAAGGCTTTAATAGAATCCTTACATTCTTTCCTCTCTCTGAGGGACTCAGAGAGGCTTCTATTTTATACACTCCAACATACCCTTGTCCTTTTTTATTTGCTTTCCAGGCTCTCACTCCCCCATGCCTTGGCGGGGCCGGGATTTGCTTCCTAAGGCAGCTCAGGATGGAGAAGAGGAGCCAAAAAAGCCTTTGCTGTCAGGTTCCCTTATCTGGGCAGCCAGTCACAGGACAGCTGATGGCAGCAGCCACCACCACTCCTGGCTTTCTGCAGTTCTCTCCTTCCTCTCCTGAGGACCTGCTGCATCGCCAGCCAAACCTCCCCAAAACTCAGAGCCCTCCAGCCCTCGAAGGAGTGACCCTCAGCTCTCCCCCTGCACTGTGCCTCGGTGCCTAATTGTTCTAATAGCTTTTCAAACCCTTAATTTATCTTCTGGCACCGTTCAGGTCTTTGTTCCACAGGAGTAAAGCAGAGCAAGGGCAGGTGACAGCTCCCCTCTGCCCGTGCACACATGGAAAATCAAAGCTACGTGGGTTTTTGTTTGTCAGCACCAATCTGGTGCAGGCGAGATAATAACCACAAATGCACAGGGCTGGGGTGCACAGGATGAGGAGGGAGCAGCTATTGTGGCTGCCTGAATGGTTTGACTGCTGGCAGAGCAAAGCTTATTGTACACTGATTTTTTCTTCCTTGCACATTTATTTACTGGTCATCTTTTGTGTTTCC
>VWZS01009420.1:837883-922253 GCA_013397075.1 Rhabdornis inornatus | reverse complement strand
CCCCCCCCCCCCCAACAACAAATTACTGTGTTTGAAAGATATTTCCAGTACTTCAGGCAAGGCCAGGAAAATGCAATTCCGAGCAAGGGCTTTGCTGATCTGAACCCCAACTTCTAAAGGGGACATGAACCCTGCAGTGGGGTCTGACTGTGTTTGTTGAATTTTCCCTGCTAAATTTTGAGCTCTTTGCCTGCTACTTTTGATGAGCCATTTTTAGCATGTCAGGCACAAATTAACCATAGGGTTCATCTGCCTCCAAAGTGATCTCTGTGCCACAGAGTGAGCCAGCCAAGACCCAGCCAGACCTTTGCTGTCTTGGATCGGATGATGGGATGATTTTTTAATCAGCAGAATCGCAGATGGGAAATAAATGAAAAGCTTCAAAAAAAAAGAGCCCAAATTAATATTTATTTATGCAAAAATTCACTGTCCCTTTTGTTTGCAGCATATTCATGCATCAGGAGGGTTGTGATTGTTTTGATTTTCCCTGACCAGCTCTAGCCTTGAGCACAGGAAATAAACTAGGAAGATTTAGAGTCGTGCCACACAAGCAGGTTCAAGGCAGGGAGACACCTGAGAATCAGAACATATTCACAACTGGGGCTTTCATTCTCTAATCCTCCCAGTGCTCACACGCAGGGGAGAGAGGGATTGTTTAACTTTGAAACTCCAAAATGGCCTTGGTGTCCATAAAGGTTTTAGAGAGAGCTTGCAACACAGCAGGAGCCAGGGATTAAGCTCTAAATCCATGTTTTGTCCCTGAAAAGCTCTGCTGATCACTAATAAAGTGAACTCTGCTCTCAAGAAATATTTATCTACATCTTTAGAGCCCCCTGCATGAGAGTTGGGCATGACTGGCAGGCAGCAGTTGGGAGCAGGACAATGGAAGTCCTTCAGCTTGGGTTTGGAGAGCCTCAGCTGAGCAGAGCGAGGGCAAAGAGAGGGGGGGAAGCCTCATCAGAGCTGTGACAGCATCAGCAGCAGCCCCAGCAGGGCAGGGAGCTGGGTCAGGGCAGAGGGACAGCACCTCCAGGCACTGCCACTGCCCCCACATAGCTCTCATCTGTCCCCCAGTTACAGAAACCTCCTTCTGTCGTGTGGCAATTCCCTCAGACCAGGCTCCTACAACACACAGAGCTGCCCAAACCCAGCTCTGATCTCCTGTAGCTTTTTCCAGGAGGTGCTGAAGCCCTCGAGTGCAGCAGGTTGTGACTGTCAGACCCAGGGGAGGGGTGAGCTCTCCCCACAGCTGGGGCTACACTCAGCTCCTGCTATGGGGATTTTGGCTGGGATGTCACTGGGCACAGCCCGTGTCTCACTCAGCCCCTGTGACTGAGATATTCAAGCTGGGATACCACCTGGTCTAGTGGAAGGTGTCCCTGCCCACAGGGATTGAAATTAGATGATCTTTCAGGTCTCTTCCAACCCAAACCATTCTGTGATTCTTTAAAATAGTGCACAAAATCCAAGTGTATTATTGTGTGAAGCAGGCACAGGATGGACAGAGATCAAGGGTTTAACTTCTCTTCTAATGAAAGCATGCAAGGAGACATCAAATGGAAGGGAAAGCCAGAGCCCCCAAACCTAAATAAAGTGTGGGTTTTATACCACAATTAAAACAAGAAACTCCTTTCTGTGGTCACAGATGAGTTCAGGACCAAATCATAGAACAACTCATCAAGAGTTATTATATAATCAGAGATTTTCAGTCCAAGGGGACCAACAATGATCCTTTAGTCCAACTCCATGACCACTTCAAGGCTGACCAAAAGGGAAAATAATTATTAAGGGCATTTTGTCCAAACAACTCTCAAACACTGACAGGTTTGGGGCAGCCACCAGTTCTCCAGGAAGGCTGTTCCAGTGGAAAGAAATGCTTCCTAATGTCTGCTCTGAACCTCCCCTAGAACAGCTTTGAACCACTCCACTCCATCACCGGGTACCAGGGAGAAGAGCTCAACTCCTCCCTCCCTGCCTCCACTCCCAAGGAAGCTGCAGAGAGCAGCGAGGGCCCCCTCAGGCTCCCTGACAGAAGGGGAACATAATTAAACACAAGGATGTGGCCCCACAGATCACTGGGGGCTGGGAGAGATGCTCTGGTGAGGATCTGTGAGATGCATGAGAGTGACAGAGAGCCCAAGATCACAGAAAGCTTCTGCTGTTTGAGTGCTATCAGAAATCAGACACTCTTTAGATGAGGCTTTGGGCTCTCCCAGTTTAGTGCCTGCAGACTGGGAGCCAGCAAACACTTGCACTGACATTGGGTTAGTTTTAGGAATACCTGCCTTTTCTCCTCTGCATAGCAGGACAGTATGGTTTCAGCAAATGACTTATTTCCTTTAAATAAATGCAATTTCTAGGCACCTAAAGTGGTGCAAAAAATTCAGTTCAAATTCCCTGAATAGCTTCTGCCACCAAAAGAAGCAGCAACCGCTCTGAAGGTTTGAGAAAAATCACATGGAGGAGGGTTGGAGCTATTCAAATCCCCTCCTTTCTCGCTATTTCCAAAATGTTTCTATTTTAGGCACTTCCTCTGTACATCAGGGACAGGCTCCTCGTGAGCCCAAGAAGCACAGCCCCAGTTTGCTGCTCTGCCCTGGGAGAGCTCCCTCCTCACCACCACACTCCATCCTGCTGGGGCAATCTCTCTGCTTTGCCAGGGCTGCTGCAATTCCCAAGAAGGGCTCTGAACATCCACAGGGCTGGAGCAGGACCCTGAACCAGCCCAGAACAGCTCCAGCTCTGCCCATCCCTCTCCAAGATACTTGATACTGCTTGAGCCACGTCCTAAATATTCTCCACCTGGTGCCTCTGCTCCCTGCAGCAGCTGTGGGGCTCAACCAGCTGCACCTGGGCTGGGGATTTCTGCAGACCCACCTGGGTTTCATAAAGTCACAGAATCACAGAATGTTTTGGGTTGGAGGGGACCTTAGAGACCATCTAGTTCCATCAGGACCACCTTTCACCATGCCAGGTTGCTCCAAGCCCTGTCCAAACTGATTTTGAACACTTAATTTCCTCTCATTATCCCCTTCCTCCCCAAACCACCAGTTGCAGCTGAGTTTAAACAGTTTATTTTACCACCTGCCTTGAAGGAAATGACATTTTCTATGCGAGTTTAGGTGCCAGGGGATTGTTCTAGCTTTGGAGGGAAGTTCCCCCAAGTGGCCACCCTGCTCCAAGCAAAGGAAGAGACACAGCACTTCAGGGGAATATATAAATTATGCTGAATAGGGTTTGGATAAAGGCTGCAACCCAGATCCTGGTACCAACAATGCACCAGGTTCTCCTTTCACACAGCCAGACAACTGCACTCACAGACCCTGAATGTCCCCTTGGAGAGCATTCAGGGGGCTACAGAATCAAAGGCTCCAGCACCAGAGCACTGTCTGGATCCAGATGCTAAATGCTGAGCATTGCCTTTTGTGAGATGCCTTTGGGTCCAGGCTGACTTCCATTTGGAAAGGAAATCAGCTCTGTACAGCTTTTGCTGATTTTACACAGCCTCTCCAAACCGTGAATCTTTCTTCAGAAGCCCAGGGCTTCCTAGCTGGAAATATCCCCCTCCAACCCCAGCTCAGACTAACTTGTATCCAGAGGGGATCATCATTCCTGTTTGATTTCCAGAGAAGCCACAAGCACTCATAATCACAGCTCCAAACAAGCATGTTGATATCCAGCTCTGAATGAATATCTTGGCTTCCAGAATATTTTGACTAATATAGTACACATTGACCCACATTTTGGGAACAGAGAGGCTCATTGATTCAGACTAGGTAGAACACAGCACACTTGTGGGGGATGCATTTGAAGCTAATTAGAGATTGATCCCATCAGAGCTGCTTCTGTCTCTCTTCGTTACATCCCCCAGCACAAAAGTTGCCTTACTGGACTGAGAGCCACTGGACTTTGTCTCCTCACAGGGAAAGGATCACTTCTCTCTAGGGCTGGGTTTGGGGAACAAAGCACATTTGCTTGTGTTTAACTCCCATTATTTTGTAGAGTGCTTCATGAAAACTTAATTTTTTCTAAAAGTGTTTTCTGCAGCTAAATTCCTCTCCATTTTCTTCAGGCGACAAATGAATTTTGTTTACAAAGTACTTCAACAAGGCTTGAAATTTCATTTGTGGAAAATGGGCCTCAGACGTCCAAGGCATTTGAAACCATGCTGAAATATGGCAATTTCAAGCACTTACCTGTCCCCTTCCTGCAAGCCTCCAAATCAAAAGTAACCATGACAACAAAGCCCACTCTCAGTCCAGCAGAATGAATTGGTTTTACGTGATGTCATTATCAGCCAGGACCCGAAAAAATTACGCAAATGAGATGCCCAGACAGCAGGATTGTGTGGAAAACAACAAGCCCTCAGCACAGGAACACCCTGAGCTCCCATGGGAGGCCTGAGGGCCAAAAGGATTTAGGGTGCCCCCCAGAGACAGGGCTCCCAAACAAGTCCCTTACAGCTGGTGGAGAGATGTGCTCTTTGTGTTATGTTTCTTTATGTTAATAACCTGTACCCCGTTGGTCTCTTTCCCTTGTTTTGGTTTTGAGCCCTCAGACTATTTGTCCTGTTGCTCTACCCCACCTTCCCCATATAATCCCTGTTTCTCCCCAGTTCAGGGGAGCTCTTGCCCCTGGCACCCTTCACAGAGTGGCCTCCTGTGGGAGGTAGGAAAGGTCTAGAACTGTGTGAAAGCAAATCTCAGGATGGAGAAATGCAAGAATGCTGAAGATGCAAGGACAAGAAACAACAGGGCTCAGGAAAATGTGTTAAGCAAGAGAGTAGAAATATATAAGCTTAATAATGAAGCTTTATCCATTGTTTTAAGCTATTACAAGCAAGCATTTTTCAAAGCAAGATGTACATGTAGCTTTATTAATCGGCCTGGGCAAACTTGTCAGCTTTTAATACGATGCTATTGGCTAGAAAGTTGTTAAAAGACTTTGTAACAAAGAGAACTTGGTCTGCTGTGCTAGCAGCTGACACTGTTCCATGTCTCTTGCTTGGTTCTGTAAAATGAGACTGATGGTTGTGATGGAATAAAGCTTCGAGACAGCTGCTCCAGCATTCCTGTCCTGTTGTTTGTGTATATAGATATATGTAAATATAAGATAAGAGAAAAAATATCCCAGAAAAACCCAACAGCCTCTTACAATAAAGGCTCTGCTCTCTGTGGAATGCTATAGGTGTCTCCTGTCCTTTATCTCCATGTCACCTGGGAGTGACTTCACAGGAGAGCTGGAAATCACCAGAGCTGGAATCACTAGAGCTAGAAATCACTAGAGCTGGAATCATTCACTGCTAAGGGATGTGCCTGTGTCCCTAGGGATGTCAGATGCTGGACACCTCTCCAGGAAGGTCGTGGCACCCTGAGAAGAACAGCACCAGACCCCTGGACCACGGCAGGACTGCAAAAAGCCCAAACAAACAGCACATTTACTGTCTCAACTTAGCAAGGGAAGGAAAATGCCACCCAGCTCCCCAGCAATAATTCTGTAAAAACCACCAACCACGTTGACCTCTTCTCTGTATCCCTTGATGGGGAGCTGCCCTGTGACAACTGGACTTGATTTCCACCCTGAATTTTCCACCCAGTTGCCTGCTTATCCCAGCAGGCAGGCACTGGCGTTCCCAGTGGGATGCTGACCCCCAGCACACTCCCAGGGAGTTGGTTTGCACTGCACTGCCTGCATGGCAGCCCAAAAGGGAGAGGAGTGGCTGCTGTGGTTCAAATCCAACTTCTGGCCACCCTGAGCTCCCCATGGCCAGCACCTGATGTGCCCCGGGGCACCCTTACCCCAAGCAGGGAACTCTGCACATCTCTGCTCCTTACCTGGGACATCTGTGATGGCAGACCCTCACCTCAGGGCTTTTTCACCGGTAAATCAACCTCTACATCTCTGGAGCAGGGAAAGTTGCTTCGAGATACTTCCCTTTATATCACTGCCATCCCTGGAAGTGTCCAAGGCCAGGTTGGGTGGAGCTCTGAGCTCCAGTGGGAGGCGTTCCTGCCCGTGGTGGGGGGTTGGAATGAGATGATCCTCAAGGTCCCTTCCAACCCAGAGCATTCTGTGATTCTGTGATAAGCACGGTCAGGTGAACCCAACCCTCTCCCCACAATGGGGAGGTGTCTGAGGTTCCCCTGTCCCAGCTGATTGAGTGTTCACACTTGACAATGGCTGTATTCTGGCAGCAGCTGCTCTCCAGAGGAGGGAGGGGGAGTCACTCAGCAATGAGTGCTTATAGATGGTTATTCAAGCATAATAAATCCTCCTTATCAATCCTGTCTCACCACCCCTCCTGATTTATGCTGGGTGTAATAAGGCAGTAAGAAGGCAAAGGCTAGTTTTACAGGCAAACTGGGGATTACAGTCAGCCATAGATATTGAAAAATTCACTATAGCAAAGAGAAATCGTAGGAGAAGCCTAAGCAGCTTCCTTTGGATGCTGGGAGATGGGCTGCTGAGTTATGGCCATTTCCAGCACAGGTCTGGGCTGATGTATGGCTGAGCTGGGGTCAGACCACAGACTTACTGCTCCCAGGCTTCTTGGGCAAGTGTACAGCCTGCATATGCTGAGAAAATTGTGTGTTGACTTCAGAGGAGTTTTCTATATTATACTGACTTCTGTATATTTTTTTAAATCCAGATCACTGCCTTTTTTTTTTTTCCTGGATAAGCTCAGCAATACTATTTTGTCTCCTATTTTTCACAAAATCCCAAGAAGCACCTTTCTTTTTTCAAGCAAGTTGCCACTTTGCTGGGAGCTGGCAGTCTTTGCCTTCTGATTGCCTCATGAACAGATTTACCCTAGACCAGTTCTCAGACCTAAGCCTGAAGTTTACAGCACCGCATCCCAAGGAGAGTTTATAGACTGGAAAGCTTGGCTTCTTTTCCCCAGCTGTGCTATCTGTGTAATAAACAAAATACTGTTTTTTTCCTACCAGCCTGTTCTCCCTCTGTCCTTGGACTACCCTTGGCACAGTCCTGCTTCTCTCAAACCACTGCTGCCACTGCCTCCACTGCTGTTTATGGGGCATCCCAAAGTGCTTTCATGAAGTACCTGATGCTCAGCCAGCTCCTGCCCCTCTCCCCTTTGGAAGATCCCCCAGGGGTTGTTTTTCAGAGAGATTTTCTCTCTGCCTGCCAGAAGTGGTGGTGACAGGGTGGCACAGCCCTGTTGGCTCAGGGTCCCTGCTGTTCCCAGGCTGGCTGAGTCCCCTGTCCCACCTGAGTGTCCTGTGGCTGTGTCAGCCACATCCTCACTGCAGGACACTCTCTGTAGCCCTGGGGTGAGGTGCAGGGGAGGCCTGAATCCCACCTGGGCTCTTCCCCTGCAGCAGGGACCACAGCAGCCCACGGGGCAAACACCAGCTTTGCTGCTAATGCTGCAGAGCTGTTCCAGGAGGAGACCTAAGGGATTTCCACTCTTTTCCCTGGGCTCAGAGCAGGGCTGTGTAGNATGTGAAAGCACACACTTCTATTTCACTACACACCCGCGATTTTAGCTCCATCACTCAAATTTGGAGGCCTTGTCCAAGGCCTCAGGTCAAAAGCAGTGTTCTCCAGGGGGTCAGTGCCAGAAAGCACAGAATGCTCAAAAATCCCAGGATTCTGGGATGCAACAGGCTGGAGCAGCTCCCACTTCCCCTGAAGCCCTGCCCATTCAATGCTCATTATCCTGAGATGATCATCTAATTCCCCATTGAATCAAGGCTTGTCAGCTGTTTGCAGGCTCTGGGGTGATGACACAGTGTTTCAAAAACTGATAATTATCTAATTTTATAAATGTATGTCTATCATTTAAAATACTGTTGATTGTTGTATCTAAATTATCCCTGATTCTAAGTTTCTCTATATATCACTGAAGGTCCATTTCCTCTAATAATTTGGAGCAAAGAGTTTGTTTGTATTTTCACAGATAGATTCCACCAAAGAATGTGAAACCCTAATGTAAGAAAACACTGATCATTCTATAAATAAAAGGCAGACACACAGACGTGAATTGCACAGGGATTCTAACTTGTACTTGACATCTTGTGTTTTACCTGCAGAAGATTGTGAACTTCAGGTTTTAAGTGTGGAAATCAGTAGTATTGTAGAATTTTTTGTAAGGTAATAACTTAAGAAAAATATGAGGTTCAATGATATGTTATGCTTTTACTTTGTTTAATTTTAGTAGTACAGATTTACCAATTAGCCAACTTAAAGTAAATGCATAAGTAGCTTTAGCTAATGTATTAAGTTCAAGTACCATATGTCTGTCCAACAGAACCCCAGAAAAACTCTTTACACTTGAGTGAATTTCTGTGCCTGTGAGGTGAAGGGGTTTGTTTTGAAGGGGTTTTTGGATTGACACCCACCCTCACCACTGCAGGATCGTCACCCTGTCCCCTGCACAGCCTTGCTGGGGTTTAGGGATGAAGGAGAAGGGGACATCTTCATCCCTGTGAAGGATCTGCACAGGGAGCTGAGCACATCTGTGCTGGGAAGCCATGGATGTGCCCAGATGTGCCTAGATGTGCTCAGTGCTCTGGCTGCTGCTCACACCTCACCCATCCCATGAATGCAGAAAGAGGAGGTGGTGGGGGCAGAGAAAAATCCCAGAGTGTGGAAAGCAGAGGTAGTGGGGGCTGAGAAAAATCCCAGAGTGTGGAAAGCAGAGGTGGTGGGGGCAGAGGAAAGTCCCAGGCACTGCTCCCACCTCCAGTAATGTGCCTGTGAGATCCCCCAAGCAGCCACTGGAGCTGCCAAGGAGAGAGAGGATGGATCCTGGGAAAACACAATCCTGCCAGGTGAGGGGGTTCTCAGCGACCACAAAGTCTCCAGCTGTGTTTTCCTGCTGACAAGCTGCTGATGGATGTGTTTGGTCAGGGGGAATTGCAGAATGAAGAAGTGTTTGCTTACAAGGCAGCCAGCACAGCCACAGTGATGCCTTAAAGAATCTTGAAATAAACCAGCACACTCTTGAGATCATATTAGTATAGGAGGTAATATAAATGCTGGTATTTATTGGAGGCCTCCAGGGGCAGATATGGAAAATGTCCACAAAATGGCCACCCCCTCCCCATGGGGTGAATACAGTTTTATAAGTTTAGCAAATTAGCATATTTGGCAAAAATCACCCCTTGGAGACATAAGAGGTGAGGTAATTTCCCCCACTCTAAATCCTCTCCCTTGAGATGGAAACTAAACTTTATTTATAAAAATGTATCTCTAAGAGCTGTTTTTCGGCCTTGGAATGTGTTTTGTCTTTCTGCCTATCAGGGGTAGCAAAAAGGTAGAGAAAACTAGCCATGAATAATAGGCTGCAGAGCTACAAATATATGTGTAAGGAATAGAGAGAATATACAAGAGGAAAAAAGGCAAAAATCATTCAGCATCAAGAGTTCTGGGAAGGGCCCTGCAGGTGGGAGTTGTGCAGTGTTGGACTCACCTGTCTTAGAGGGGGATGGAAGCAGAGAATAGAGCTCCTTCTGCAGGAGGAACCTGCCTTGGTTCTGGGATTTCTGATCATACCACCCCAAAGGATGCATTTATGGGGCTACCTAAAAACAGATAAAACTAAGAGAATAAAAAGCATTTATATTTATTGAAGGGCCTTCAGGTACATTTAGGGTAGATGAAGATGCCCAGGGGCTACACCCAAAAATAGATGATGGGTCATGGGTTTTCACACTTTTATAAGTTTGGCCTATATGCATGTTGGGGGGTCAATATTCCAATTACATCCTCAGGTAATGAAGTCATTTACCCCCAGTTTGCTCCTTCCCAACTCACTTTTGTTTACATTTCTTGGGGACTGAGACAGTGAGATGTCCTTGATTCCCAGGCTGGAGAGGAATTGTTGTGTCTGACAAAATGGGAAAGCAGCAGCTCACACTGGATATGGAGTTTAGAGTTATACACTGAAGAATTGCAGGATTACAAATAGATGAGAAATATAAAAACTAAAATCCTAAGGCATCAGGAATGTGTGAGGTCTGGCTTTGGGGAACTTGCCCCACCTCATAAGAAGTTGGTTTGCAGAAGAGGAAACAGCAATGCTTTGAAGCAATGAATTTCTGAAACAGCAATGCTTTGAAGGCAGAATAAAATGACTGTTCCTCAGAGGGGATCCTTTCCTCCACGGGGCTGTGGGGCTGAGCCATCCCCACTGGCCACATCAGAGCCTGTACAGGGGAGGAATTTTCTGCTCCCTAGCTCCTGGCACCTCAGGAGCCACACGTCAGCAGTTCTGCCCTCCCCTCACCCTGAGCACTTCTGTGTTATGAGCACCTAATAATAAAACCCTGCTATTGCATTCCTGAGACACCTGTCAGCCTGAGCACTAAGTGCTGGGGTAATAAATACTTGTTCAGCTCTGCCTCTTCTCTGCCAATTCTCCCAGCTCTGTCTGTTTTCATTACTATTTCTTTTCTGTGGACACTGCAATTACACTCTGTTCCTCTTCAGGGTCCTTGTTCTAGGTTCAAGTAGAGAAGTGATAATGCAAGGAAGCATTTCACATTGCTGTTTATTTTTGTCTTCTGAGTCAGGAAGATCTTTTCAGGCTGGGACCAGCCCTGTGCAGTCCTGATTAGGGAAGGACTCAGGCAGAGGGGTGGCAGGGTGGTAGGGAAAGGTCTAGGAAAAGTCAGGTCTGACTTTTTATGGTTTCAAACAGTGGTGGGCTGCTCTTGCTGGGGCCACAAGCTCTGCTCCTTCCTAAGGAAGACATAAGTATGCAGCCTGTACTGCTCAGACCCATGATACCTCTCCATCTGCCACAGCAGCTGCGAGCTCCAGCTCTCCCAAGACTCCTCTGTCATCCGAATCTTGGAGGAAGAGAGAGGATTCAGCTGAATGCAGCAAATTCAAACACGTAACTTTTATTTTTTTGTCCAAGGTTGCAATATGTTTGGAGATATTGTCCCACCAGCAAGTCCCTGGTGCAGCACACAGATGGTGCTCAGGGAATCTGGGGAAGTTTCGTTCCCTCTCCAGGCGTGGAAAAACCACTGATGCTGTCACTGGAGTTATTTTCTTCTGCTACTTCCCAGTGGTAACTGGGGGGAAGGGAGGAAGTCCTCATTGAATATATTTGGTTTGGGTAAATCATTAACATTTTGACTAAAAATGCAGAAAAGTGTCCAGGGAAACACTGAAAGTTTCAAGCTTAATGCAATAGGATGAACATCATTTCTTGCAGGTGATTTGTCCTCTGCTTTTGCATTTGGAGAGATTGACTTAATTTCAGATCTTTATACATGGGGAGAAAAATTCTTCTTTCCATTAGTTGCTAAATATAACATCTCATGGCTCCATGGAGATGCAGTGGAGTGTCCAAATGAAGCCCCCACACCTTGACCTTCCCTTTCAGCAGACCACACACTGAGCACATCACACTGGCTGGGGGACATGGCATGGCCAGCCATGTGCTATTAAATATAGCATGTGTAAATCTAATATCCACAGGGGAGCCACAATCAAAACTCCCTGCAGGAAAAGTGTCTGAACCATGGTCAGTTTGGGTTGGAAGGGACCATAAAGCCCATCTAGTGCCACCCCCTGCCATGGCACGGACACCTTCCACTGTCCCAGGGTGCTCCAAGCCCCATCCAGCCTGGTCTTGGAAACTTTCAGGGGGCCAGGGGCAGCCACAGCTGCTCTGGGCACCCTGTGAGTGTTCACCCTCACAATTCCTTCCCAATATCCCATCTAACCCTGCCCTCTGGCAGTTTAGGTCCTGGCCAAGTCTCTTCTTCTTGTCCCTAGAGAAGCAGAAAGTGTGATTCATGCTGTACACAGAGAAATGCCCAAAAGCTCCCTGGAACAGCAGTCTCTGACCGTGGGTCACCCACTGGAGGGCAAGGCACACCTCAGACTCCTGTGCCACCACTCCCATCACCACCACCCTGCCCTCGAGCTGCTCCCCAATCAGCCAATCTGACTTAACAAACCTTGTGCCCTCCACTCCTCTGCCATTGGAAGGGAAAGCAATTTAAACGTGACACAACGGACACCAGAAAATATTCTCAAGCTCTTTTATTTTCCCCCAGAATATTATTATTTAATGGGTGGCTTCTTTGCTCCTCAGTGGGACAAACTCCCCAAATGGGCAAGTGGTCCAAAGCCTAGAGGATTCAGCTTTGAGAAACAGACCTGGGGAAAATAACCAATGACAAAAACCAGACTTTTTTTAAAATATGAATTTTTATTTGTTTTGGTCGGAGTTCGAGAGAGTGGGTAGAGTGGAAAAGCAGAGTGATTTAATTCAGTGAAGAGGTCTAGTCCCACCTTGTGTGCTACATCAGGAGGTTAGTAGGTGTCACAAGAGTCCTCCTCCTCCTCCACTCAACTTGCTGATCTTACTCATGTACTTCTTGTTTCTGGTGTTTTCTAATCTCTTCTCAGAACTTCACTGTAATTTTTTGAGGCGTTTTTCTGTCGCTTTAACTTACTGAAAAAGCTAAAAGCTGAAAAAAATGGCAGGACTAAAAATCCTGCCAATTAGAATGGGCCTTTTTTTTTCCTGTCTTCCAGCAAAGGTTGAAAAATACAATTCAAAAATACAAACAGGCATTGAACATTGCACCAAAAAGCATTTGAAACACAGAAAAAATCTCAGAAAGAAAGAGAGAGAGAGAAATAGAGAGAAGAAAGGTCACAGTTTCCATGAGAAATCCCTTAAGAAAGTGGCTACCAGCTAGTTAATAGTGAAAATAAAGTCAACAAAAAATTTTAAAAATGCATTTTTTTTCCTAGTTGTTACTTATTTACAACTGTAATAACAGGATTGTCATGCATTAAACTGCTGCCAGCTAGATCCTTTCTCATAGTGGTGTAAAGAAAGTTTCACAAGATGGAAAACAAAGCTGAGGACATACTGGGGCACAGTCTGGACCTGAGGCAGTGACAATGGTCGTGGTCTCTGATTTGCAGTGTGTGCTCTTTTTCAGGATGGGCTGCCCTGGCATGGTGCTAGTGCCACTCTCTGTACCTAAAGGAGCAGCTGGTGCCCTCACCTTCAGGCAGGACATGTGCCTGCAGCTATCCCCGAGTCAGTGACAGTGACAATCTGGTTGGTGAAGGGATGCTCGAGGCCACCTGGCTGGATTGGGGGGGCTGAGAAAGTCCCTTGTGACAGGAGAGAGGAACCCTTCCACTCTAAATGCAGCCTGGCAAAGGCAATGTGGCAGTGACTCATGTTTCCCAGCTCTGTCCCTACTTTCTGTGGTTGCAAAAATCAAATCATTCGAAGTATGACTGCTGTTCCATTTGCTGAGTGCCTTGCAGAAAGACAGGAGGCACTGACAGACTTTTCAGGGGAGACAGAGAGCAGCTCACAGTGGTCTCATCGAGCTGACAGGGCCTTCAAGCAGTGCTGAAGAGAGGAGCCAAGAGCCTTCAAAGTCTGTGGGAGCGCCCTGGCTCACACAGCAAACATGAAACCAGGCTTCCCTCTCTCGGCAGATGGGACTGGTGAAGTTTTGTGTAGAGAGATCTGCACCAGTGTGGAATGGAGGAACAGGACGATAGCCAGATCATGTTTTGTCCTAGAGCTTCACGAGCAAAAACCAGCACCAGTGCTGGGACCAAGCCAAACCCAAGACTGTAAAGCAGCAGAGGTTCCTGTGGTGGGAGGCAGGCACAGACCCAGGACAAGAATTGGTGACATCCTTCATTTTCCTGGCTGGGACACCACAAGGCCCTCACTGCTGACTGCTACAGCCTCTCTCCAGCAGCAGAGGAGGGAACAGAGGAGCTACAGGTGCAATTGCAGGTTCACTGCCTGAATGCTTCTCTAAGCCAGGGGAGAGGCAGGGCTGATGCTGAGGGAGCTGATGCTGGGTACCTCTGTGAGGGGCCACACTCCCTGGCCACCCAACACCTGTGAGAGCTGAGATCAGGACAGCAGCAGCAGCTCCTGCTGACACCTCCCACAGTGATCACACAGCCAGGTATCCCTGCATCCCACCTGGATGATCACACAGTCAGCTATCCATCCCACCTGGATGATCACACAGTCAGGTATCCATCCCACCTGGATGATCACAGCCAGGTATCCCTGCATCCCACCTGGAAGAGCAGAGAGCAGAGGCCCAGTGCCAGCACATCCCTGAGCTAGGCAGGAGAGGCCAAGGTATTCCTCTGGCCAGGAACAGCTGGAGTGGATCCCACCAGGTTTTGTGCTCCCTCCTGAAGCAGACTGAGGGTGGAGACCTCACACTGCACATTCCCTGGTTCTGTAATGGGGTGAGGACCAATTGCTTGTAGCACTCAGCTGTTAAAAAGCCATCTCAGGAACATCCCTGTGTCCAGGGCAAGACAAGGGCTGTGCTGGAACAGCTGTGACACTGGGGACTAAGTTTTCCTGAAAGACTTTGGGCAGCACTGCCAGCAGTGGCCTTGCTGCATGCAACAAGCCTGCACTGAGTCCCCAGAGTGGGGGGAGGCTCTTCTCTCTTGCTCCCTTTATTCCCTGTGCCTCCCAAAGCCCAGTGGAGAGGGTTCACCTCACTCTAGAAGATTTAGCAAAGAGAATGAGGGGAAGTAAAATAATTAAGTGTGGCCATTCTATATTTCAAAGACAAAGAGGTTTGATGTTTAGATGTAAAGAGTTTGTGAGCATAAATATACACACACATGCGTGTATATGTATATAAATATGTAAAAACCTTTGGCTGATGGAACAATAACAAGGTCAAACAGTAAATATTTATACCTGGAAGCCATCAATCTCATCCGTGCTGTGGCCTCTTGCCAGAACTACTTTCAGAAGTAGTTTAGCTTGATATGGAGAGGATTGGTGAGTTGCTTGGATGTTTTTTCTTCCTACTTTAATATTAATAGAGCGTTTATGTTTCCATCAATGTGTCCTTTGCCCTGGTTGAGCCCTCCTCAACCTCAACAGGAGTCATGGAAATGTTTCTCTGCAGTCTGCAACATCCACACAGGTGTCTGATCGGGTGGGCTGAAGTGTGGCCCCAGGGAGGGATAAAATTTGGGGAAGAGGGCCTGGAGTGGAGGCTGGCCTGTGTGCTGTGACAGTCCCACCTCAGCTCTCCACCACTCCCAGGATCAAGAATGTGGAAGGGAGGCACTAGCACATCCCTGACAAACCCTTCCCAAGGAAAGCCTGCTGGGAGAGCACCCTCTGTGCTGCAGAGCTCTCCTGGATCCCCTGGGAGAGGCAGCAGCCCCACGTTTGTGAAGGTCTCAGAGAGGTTCTCAGCAGAACAGAGGCTCTTCCTAGGAGACGTGTCCTGCAACAGGAGAAACCCTTTCCTGGGATGTGATGTAATCCTCCCCAAGGACGGCTGAAAGGAATCCAAGACATGGACAGCCGAAATCAAGGATAAGAAATGCATGCACCTGGTGTCCATAGGATGGGCTAGCAGGGACAGCCTGGGGACAATCTTGTGCCTGGGGTCTGCTCACACAGGGATGTCCTGCAGCAAACAAACCAGGAGCCTGCCAGTGCCACTGAGCTGGCAGGGATCAGGGCAGGGGGACTGTGGTGCAGCCAGCTTTGCTTAGGCTGAGCTGGGTGCACAAAGGAGAGCAGGGAAGCTCTGTCTTGAGTGTCCCATCCCTGCTGGGTGATGTTTGAGAAGCTTTCAAGACATTCTCTGAGGGTAACTTCATTTTTACCACCCTCAAAGACTTCCAATTCCTTCCTGGGAGAGTCTCTTCAAGACAGGGAAGTTTGGGCCTTGCCAGAAGAAAAGAAATACTGGAATCTTGAGGGTCACAGTGCCCACTGTCTGCACAGCTGTGGATTAGATTATCAGTGGTCATAATACAGATAAATTTCTATACAGATCAGCTATAAAAATGGAATCCTTATATGCTATCACAGCAAGCCTAAAACTCCAGTAATTGATGCTAGATTAGCTCTGGCCTGGCAAGCACTTAGAAGAAGCCCCCATCAACAGCCTCGTGTTAACTCAGAAGGAAAAGTCCTAATTTAAGTCACTGACAGTTTTATAAAAAAAGAACATTATCTTCTCTGTGATGTCTGCTGGCAGGAGATGTTAAACCACTTATTTATAACTATCTTCCCGAAATGCTTTCCTGCTTGGAAGCCAAACTAGAAATCCTGTTTGGTTTGTTGTCTTTAACCAAAGGATGCCGGTATTTCTGCTTCCAGCTGGCAAAGAGACCCAGAGCCCATGCCAGGCTTTGGTTGGGAATAGACTTGGCTTTCGAGGCGTGCTCACACAGGCACAGGAAGGCAGCCTTTGTCAGGCAGTGTTTCTGGAAGATGGGTGACATGGGCAAGCCAGAGCAGTGGGCAGTGTCCTGGGGAAGGGCAAGAGGGGAGGAATGTGGGGAGGGACAGGCAGGAATTCACCCCAACAGTTCAGTGAGAGTGATCAGATCACAGCAGGAAAGGAGGGAGGAGGCTCAGGAGCTGCCCCAGGGCTGTGTCCAGCACTTCAGGGAGACCCAGCCCCTCTCCTGAGCATCACCCCACAGCACTGAGCCCACCTGGCCTGGGCAGGCAGCAGAGGCAGCCCCAGGGTGCTTGGGCTGCTGAGAAGCTGATGGTAAGACCTGACACCTTTCTGTGTCCAGTTCTGGGCCCCTCAGTGTTGGAAGGACATTGAGATTCTTGAGCACGTCCAGAGGAGGCAACAAGGCTGGTGAAGGGGTTGGAACACAGACCCTGTGAGGAACGGCTGAGGGGGCTGGGGTTGTTCAGCCTGGAGATAAGGAAACTCAGAGGTGACCTTATCACTCTCTACAACTCCTGAAAGGTGGTTGTAGTCAGGCGGGGGTTGGTCTCTCCTCCCAGGCAACAACTGACAGAATGAGAGGACACAGTCTTAAGCTGCACCAAGGGAAGTTTAGGTTAGATGTTAAAAAGAAATTCTTCACTAGAAGAATGATTCCAAGCTGGAATTCCATGCAGAGAGGTGATGGAGCCACTGTCCCTGGAGGTGTTTAATAAAAGACTGGATGTGGCACTCAGTGCCATGGTTTAGTTGATGAGGAGGTGTTAGCTCATAGGTTGGACTAGATGATCTTAAAGGTCTTTTCCAACCTAGTTCATTCTGTGGCTCTGTGACAATTTATGGAGAGCTCTACAAAGCAGACACTAACAGACAGCGAATTGGCTCTTGGGGTAAAAGGGATTTTGGGGAATTCCCAGGCTAGCAGAGGAAACCACCTCTGCAGCAGGGCCAGCTAAGTCAGCTAAGTCATTGATGCAGTATTTAAACTTGCTGTAATTCCATTCGTACACATGACATACTCTTTGTGACCATTTTATTGTGTTGGTTTTGCTTGTTGTAGGGTTTCTATTCCATTCACTTAGGCCTGAGTATTATAGTGACATGAATGTTTTATGAGACACTCTTCATCTAGCTTATTTAAGAAAATGTTTCCAAAACAGACAGCTGGAGAGCCCACTGGAGAGCCCAGGGAGCAGAAGGGTGGCAGGAAGGGAGCTCACTGCTGGAGGGAGTGTGGGGGGTGCCTTGGGGGCCAGGGGCTTGGGGACACATTGAGGCAGTGATGGGGCAGCTGGGATGTCATAGGGGGGTGGCTGCAGCAGCTGCAGGAGGCCCAACAGGCAGAACCAGGTGCCAAAGAAGCCAGGATGTCCTCCCTGCCCAGCAGAAGGGCTGGGGATGGTGAGCCCTGCCCTCTGCTACTCCATCCAGTGCTGCAGGCAGAGCTCCTGGGTCTTCCCACCCACCAGGGAGCCCTTGGGGATGAAAGGCACTGTAGAAATGACAGGGTTTGGAGTGCAGATGCTGTGAGAGGGGATGTGGGCACAGCTGGTTTCCTTAGCAGCAGCTTGGGGGAAGGTCTGGTTCCTCCTTCCTGATGTTGCCGGCCATGTGGATGTGCTTGTGGATTCAATACCCTGGGACTGGGCTAAACATCCCCAAACTCCTCTCCAAATCTCAGCTGTGGGCAGGGAAAGTGGCTGCACTGCTGTTGAGCCAGTGAGGTTGGTAAGGGACAGGCAGGACATGCACCAGAGCCACCCACGCTGCAGGACAAAGTGCCCTGGCCTTCCTCACTCCATCCTGCTGCCCCAATGGATATTCCAGGTGGGGCAAATCCTGTGCCTTGTGCTCAGCCCTGCTCCTGCACAGGCAGGGGGAAGCTAAGCCTGGCACAGTGGCTCAAAGCAATGCTGAAGGCATCACCCTGGGGGTGCTGGGGGCTTGGCTTGGCTGTATGAGCCCAAAATGTGCTGGGGGCAGCTCTAGAGGGCAGCCAGAGGGTCAGAGGGACCCTAAGAAAGAGGGGGTGCACCCCTCTATGGCAGCAGGACTGTGCTATCCCAAGGAATCATCAGGCACAGGATGTCTGTCCCTCCTGTAGGAGGACAGTGTGCCCATGGATGCAGGGACGGATGGCTTGGATGTCACCACTTCGTGCTGCTGCTGGGAAAGGGACAAACACTGGTTTGGGTGCACTGTGGTGGTGGTCAGGAAGGGAGAAAAAGCCTCTCTCCAAGGCACTGGAGGGCTTTCCTTGGAAGAGTGTGCAGTGTTAGACTGAGTCTTACCTCAGTTTGCTTTGTGGGATGGCACCTGGCTCACATGGCTCTATGGGACAGCAGTGTCACCCTGCTCTCCCAAAGAGCCCCTTCTGCTGTTCTCCCGTGCTGCTGAGGATGCACCAGCTCACCAGGGGCAGGGAGAGCCTTGGGGACCACCTGTCCCCTGCCTCATCCCCGTGGCAGGTCCCACAGGGAACATCCTGAACTGGAGCAGGGATGTGCCATGAGCTGGACTTCCCCAGGCTGTGCTCCTCCCCATCAGCACGGCTTACCTGAGAGCAGGGAGCTTCCCTGCCTAAAGCCACGTGTGAGCACTGAGATACCAATGAGGGCTGCTGGGCAGCCAGAGGAAAGTGGAGCTGGAAGAAGGGGCTGGGACAGAGAGGATCTGCTGAGAAGGGTAGGTGGATGGGCAGTAGGAGAAAGTGATAGACCATCCATCTGAACAGGAACTCTATCTCCCAGTCCTCATGCTGAGTGCATGCAGCCCCACAGCTGCCATCTCCTCCAAGGCCTTGTAAAGCTTCTGCCTGGACTTCTTGACTGACTCTGAGAAAAATGATTTCTCAGCTAGGAACCACACTTCTGCTAACATGAATTGCCCCAGGAGTGCAGGATGCCAGCCAGCCAGGACTTTTCCCACCTTTCTTGTCTGGAAATAACCAACTGGGTTTGGTGAAGACAGAGAGGAAGAAGACCTGCAATATCTACAGGATGCTGCCACCTCTGCAATGGCTCTGGAGACCACAGCAGAGGTAGGTTTGCCCCAGCAGGCACTGGCCACAAGCTGGGTCATGCCAGGCTGCTCCCTTGTCCCTGCAGGTGACCAGCTCACCTGCATTCACAGCCCAGGTGCAGGACCCAGCACAAAGTGCCAGGCACTGAAGAGGAGCCTGGCTGAGTGACTGACACACCCTGCAGCCCAGGTGTCCAGGAGCATCCCTCATGCTAGGGCAGCCCAGCACAGAGGAGGAGGGGCCCCAGAGCAGCAGCCCCAGGGGACAGCATGAAATGGCAGAGGCATGAAGACCATGGGGACCACAGGAGGTGGCAGAGGAGAGGTGGCAGCACAGGGTGACTTGGTCAGATGGGTGACAGCAGACTTAAGATGTTAGAGGCACAACTTGTTATGATCCCTTATTTTTTTTTCTTATTAGCTTTCATCATCAAAGTAAACAAACCCAAAGTATATATGGGATTAAATTAAAACCACAGTTTTGTTTACATTATAAAAGAGTAACATAATAATAATAATAATAATAATAATAATAATAATAATAATAATAATAGTAAATGAGCAATAATTGAACAAAACCAGAAAAGAAGAAAGCCCTGGAGAATTCCTGCTGGGATGATGCTCACTGATGGAAGGTTTGTGTGACCAGCTCTATTGTTTGGGGATCATTCCCTTGATGGCCGACTCCCGGTTCACATAGGTGGCCCAGTAGACCAAGTTGAAAATGGCAAAGAGGACTGGGAAGACGATGCGGGACATCTTGTCTACCTTGCTGACGCTGTTGTAGGTCTTCTTGCTCTCGGGGAGCTTCTCCTCCAGGCGGGGCATCTTCGGGGGCACGCTGGTGGCCGTGGCAGTGGCAGCAGCACTCTTGGAGATGGTGGGCAGCCCGGGCTCCTTGGCCATGTTCAGGGCGTAGGTGGTGCCAACAATGTTGTAGGTGTTGTTGGTTTTCTTCGCCAGCGCCACCGGCTCTTTTTTCTAGGGGAGGTGGAAGGGAAAAAACAAACAAACAAACAAACAGAGGTGAAGTGGCAGAGAATGGCACAGGGAACGTTTTGTCCTCTGAGTTTACCTGCTCATCCGGGTGAGATGGTGGAGAAAGGTGTAAGGAGCAGAAGGCCAAGAAGGGAGGAATGTACCTCGTGAAAGAAGAATGGCAAAAAGGAATGACACCCCGTGAAGTCATCCTTGGGGAGGAACTGGATTTTCTGCTTGGCTGGCTCCTTCCTGGGTCAGGTGAGAGGAGGACACAGCACACAGGATTACAGCTTGATTTTACTTTGGTGGCAAAAAGCCATATTATGAATGTGGGCAACAGCATTGCAATATTTTTGCACCATATTTCAGTGCCCTGAGTTCCTCACAGGAACACCTTACAATTTAACATAATGATATTCAAATTGCTTCTGGAACCCTTTGGAGCACCTCACGACCCACCCAGGTAAGATACAGAATGGATGGAAGACATTTGCACCAACCAGGATTTCTGGAATGCTCAACACAGCGCTGCAGGGCAGAGGGAAGCCTTTCCTCCTGCCTTCATACCCATGGGATGCTGAAAATCACAGGAGGTGAGGGAATCCCTCCCACAGGGCTCTGGGGGACAGTATATGTGTTGCAGTGAGGACAAATTGCAGAGAGAATGGCCCTTGTGTGTCAGATGTGATGCACTGAAGGATGAGGGTGAATGCTGGAGACAGACAGTTCAGGTGTTCATGAGGATGGGTGGGCAGGAAGATGGACCTAGGGGGTCATGCTAGGTCTTGCCCCCACTCTGGGGATCTTCCTGCTGCTGCCAGGAGCCTGAGACCAGCTGCACTGTCTTGTGTAAAGCAACCCAAGCCTACACGGAGAAGGCCACTGAATGAAATCTGCACTCAGGTACCCCAGGGGTGGCCTCTGCTCCACCAGCAGCCACCACCAGACACAGTGGTGTCTCATGGTGGGACTCTGGTCTCTAAACTCAGAACAAGGTGTGCCTTTGGATGACTTTTTTCTGTTCAAAACCGACTGAAACACAAGGTGAGGCTCATCCAGGCATTTCCCAGGGCTGCTGGGCATGGTCATGAATGCTCCTATGAGGGAAGCACTTCAGGAGGAGAGAGTGCAGCCAGCAGGACCTGTCCCTGTGCTCACACTGCCCTGGGAACTGGGCAGCACTGGGAGCTGGAAGGGCCAGATCTGCCCAGCCTGGGCTCTGCAGAGACAGTCCTAGGGCTTTGGCTTTCAGTGCTGTACTTCCATTTGAAATGTGTCTACAGTCACCATGGATATTCCTGGTTACCTTAGGAAATGAATTTTCCACAGTGGTTTTCAGAGGGACACTAAAAGCAGACTTCTGTGCAATCTTCAAACCCCTCTCCAATAACACCACAGCCAGGCAACCTTGTAATAAAGCCAGCAATTACAGCAATTAACTTATTAGGAGGAGGTCTAGATGTCTTCAGACTCCAGACCAGACTAAACCACTGTTTGGACCATATTCATAGTACTTTATGGTCTTTAACAATTAACTGAGTCTGATTCTGCAGCCATTAGAGCCACATTAACACGTTCCCTCTGCACAGCAGATGAACTTTCCCTGCTAAAGAACTGACAAAAAGCAAGTAAAGGGCTAAAGATGTTTCACCTATTAAAACACTTAAATATGCTTAAGTATGATTACTTATTAACACACCTACAGGAGGCAATAAAATAATTAATAATCAGTAACGAGATGAAAAACAGATTCTTTTTCACAGAATGTAATTGGTAGTGAACTGTGATTATCTTAGTATTAATCAGCCATGTTATTCATTAGAGGAATAAGATGAGCACAAGTGACATGACATTTTCAACCTGGACAGCTTTCCTGCCCCAGAGTTTGGAAGGTGGATCTGTATAAAAACAGCTGAAATGGAGTAAAGTCAGGCAGATCTGGGTGCTGTGGGTGGTGACAGTGAGCTGCTGCTCCCAATAGTGTGCTCCAGAGACCCCAAACATCAATTTGGGCTTCCCTGGAGCTCAATCAGGCTGTTCAGGTAGAGCAGAGGCTTGGGAACCTTCAGGCAGGGCCTTTTCCCAGCTGCCCATGGAGTCCTCACCCTGGTCAGAGCTGGGGGCACCCAGAACACCCACACTGCCCACACCAAGACATGTGTGTGCTCTCGATGTGTTCTGCCCCTGAGACATCAGAAGAAATGGTTCAGCCTGTTTGCTGGGCTCTGCTCTATAAAGGAGTATTTCAGGCAAGACTTTGACAATCAAACAAAGCAAAATTTGCTTGTTGCTGTCAGCTGCAAAGTAGCCCCCAGCCCTCACCCTGCACCTTCATCTGTGAGGAATTCCACATCCTCCTGAAACAGAAGGAAAGAGTAGATAAACAGGAGAAACCCTCACATTTGCTTTGAAAACTTGTCCTATTTAAAACATCTATTTTGCAAAGCAATTCCTGCACTTATGGCCCTGTTAAAGCACAGGGAGACTGAATTGCTCCACAAAGATGTCCCCGTGCTGCTCTCCTGAGGGAAAAACTGTAAAATCTGGTGTAGAGATAAATCTGTTCCCTAGATAGTGCAGTCTGACAAGTTTTTCAACAACACACACACACACAGGAAAATAATAGTATTTTTTCTAAATATTCTTGTCTTTGAGCCTCTCTGCTGAGGAACTAACAACTGAACATCTAAATTATGGGAAGTACTGCTTCTGTCTATGATTGGCTTGAGATTTAGTTCTCTGTTCCTGCTCCTTGGCAGGAGAAAATTTGGATTGGATGCACCGTGCTTCTGACAGGCAACTCCGAAAGTCACCAGTGTCTGCAGAACTTGGGAAATCCAAGTATTTGTCATTCTAGAGCAGAATCACTTTAATGACTCCCAAGCATCTCCAGTCTCTGACATACCTGTATCCCATAACCCAAAGCCCAGCAGCTGCAGTTGCTGTTGCAGCAAAGGTATCACTTCTTCCCCACACCAAGCCAAAGTTCCTCCTGCAGCATGCCAGAGACTTGGTCATTCAGATTATATGGCACTGATCCCAATGGTCTTATGCTCCCTGGATCACCAGACAAAGAGGTTGGATGGTTGGATGGATTAAATGATCAGCCCAACACACCACACAGTGATGAGAGAAAGAGGGTGAAATGCTGCTGAAGAGTGATTCATGGACTGTACTGACGGTGCTGAGGACATAAATCACTTGCAGTGTTATCACAGAATCCATTAGGTTGGAAAAGAACTCTGAAATCCTCATGGAAATCAAGGAGATTGCAAGTGCAAAGAACAAAGGACACATGGGCTGCAGAGCATGACCAGCAAGGGGAAGTCCCAGCAAAAATATATTGCCCACAGTGAGGCAGACAAAAAGGAGAAGGATCTGAACCATCCTGAGCCCTAAAGACTTCAACCTGGTTGAAAATGGTGGCCTGTCAAGGTTAGTTCTAGTTCCTCTAGGATTGTAACAAAGATGCCACAAATGGAAAGAAACAAAGGGAAAAGAAAAATTATTTACAAGGGAGCTGGATCAAAGGGCAAACCTGAGAATTGCTGAAGAGTGGGTTGCACAAAAAGCCAGGCTTTACCCAGCCAGTAGAAAAGGCATCTCACTCACGTTTTTCTTAGTAAAAAGTACATTAAAAGCCCAGACCTAACCTCACTATGCACTGAAGAACTATTGTCTTACAACAAAAATAAAGATCCAGGATTATTGCACCATCCAAAGCATGTTCTATGTGTCTGACTGAAGATACTTGTACTTGTTTTGTTGCTTCTTGACACCCAGAATTTCCAAGCAATGTCATTCAGGTACAGATACAGAGCTAGATCAGGTTCTAAGCACAGACATGGCTTTGCAGGCAGGTTTAAGTGTCTTCCAAAATCCAAAGCATCTTCCATCCTGAGAAAAAGACAACACTTTGTGGAAAACTCACTGGTAAATGTCATCCTTGCAGTTTCCCAGCAGCAAAGTCACCGTTGCTTGTTCTCTCTTTGGATCCTCACAGCTACCCAAGAAATGACCTTGTTGGCTCCAGAGGTGGCCATTCTTGTGGCTGGGATGGTGGGTGGATCTCTGTGTCCAGACACAGCCCTTCTGTCCTGAAGTTGATTCTTTTCACAAGGTATTTTGAGGATGCTGGAAATTGGGAGCTTTGCTGGCTACTGAACCCACTCATCTTTCAATCTCTTTGGCCTCTCACTCATCTCACACCTCTCTGCCATCTCACACCTTCCTCCTGATGATGTTTTATTTTTAAAAGTCACCATTCCTTTCCTAACAAGTTTTCCTCTTTGGACCCGAGTACCTCTCTCCAATTTGATCTGCACTTCTAGGCTGGTTGCAGCCACTTTATCATACAAAAAGAAAATAAACTTCTCACCTACAATTAGAAATTACTGATGGCAGGCTGTAAAGGCTTGGAAAATCTTTGGGTCCAAGAAACATCAGTCAAACCTTATCAGAGTGCAGACTAAAGGGAGTTTTTAGTGACATCTATGGTGATATCTGCCTGCTTTTCTTTGGAGAACTGCAGAGAATGTGCAGAGTAACTGCCAGCTAGAGCCAGCTGTGGCTACAGCCAGAACTTCATCATGAGTTTGTGATGCAGAAACAATGAAGCAATTCACTAAGATCAGCCCAGCATTATGGATTCTACCTGCAAAAAAACCCCAGGCGTTCCCATCTAAAACCAATGGTTTGGCTGAGGGGGACAAAAAAAAGAATAACCACACTGGGGGTGTCTGTCAGCAACCAGCAGCTTTTCCACAGTAGTGATTCCATCCAAGTGGGATGGAAAGCATTGCTACTGCCTACATTGATTTTTGTTTTCGTGTTCATGCAACCAAACCTGGAGTGAGGATCCTTGCCATCACACCAATAAAGAACATTGCTTTTGGCTGGGGAGAAGGATCTCCAGAGACCAGGGCTCAGCCTGGGCTTGTCACTGGCAGTTTTACTCTTGACACAAACACTCTAAAATCCCAATAGTTATTCTTCTGCCTCTTTTTTCCTTTTGTGGTTTCAACCACCTGGCTTGTCAATTGTTTCAAGAAGAGCTAATTAAAGGCTGAAACTGAGCCAATGAGGCACCTCCATTGTGCAGCAAATTCACTGCTTGGAAATACTCATTGGAATAAAGATGGAAATCAAATATGTTGACACATGGTATTCCTAAGCTCCCCAAAAGCCCATCACTCTTCAGGGAGCTCTCTGAGCTGCAGAGACTGGGAGTGAGTTTGCTTCTTCAGTAAAGATCAGAGACAGCTTGAAAAAGCATCCACAAATGTGGAGCCCTTCCTGATTCTCCAGGCTGACACCAATTGCAGCAAAGTCATGGAGAGCTCCCCCTCTGAAACATTCCTGGTCCTGCTTTGTTTTCTTGTTTGATTATCATGTGCAGAAACATTCTGTGTGCTCTTGCCCTATTGTTTCAGCACTGTTAGTCTTGCAGTGCTGGGTCAGTGAATAAATTGAGGAACACACTGCTTCTAAGATAAACTGCAGCTTTTGAGCCCTTACTGCTTTTTCTGCCCAGTTCACATAATTGCCTCAGGCTGTGTGAATCCTGACTTTGTGCTGATTTGCCCATCCCTGAAAGGGACACCACGGCTTTGAGGACCTGTCCTGACTCTTCACTCATGTCAGTGACTCAGGAAAGGCTTCTCTCATCTCTAGAGGCCAGGTTAGCATCACTGTTCATGGTGGAAGTGGAAGGCCATCACCTGAGCCCTCTGGATGCTTCCTGCCCTGAGTCTGCTGCTCAGACCATAGCTGCAAAAGCAAACAGATAGACAGAGTCCGAGAAAGACAAGAGAGAGGCATCCAACACCCAGTGATGGCTCTGTTCACCTTCTTTGACCTCCGCACCAGAGAGATGACTGGCTGCTGTCTTCCCAAAAGTTGCTGCAATTCTGTCAGGTGTTTAACATATGGCCCCACAACAATTTCCAACAACACATTAAAATGCAAAGGAGAAAAATATAAAGGCTCCAGAACCAAGAACAAGGACAAAGCTGATTTTCAAATTGATTCAATAAATATAAACAAGGAGCAGCATGCTACAGTAAGCGATTTCTCTGTGCAGCCAAGATTAAATCAGTTCCGAGGCAGGGGGGCACGAGCAGGGGTAGCAGAGCCTGTCAGGATGAAGCTGCCAGAGAGGCTGATCCCGAGTGGGGAGGGAAAACGTGGGTGATGCCAGGCATTAATCTGCTGCCAGTTGGCATTTGGGATTGCTGGCTGCCCACCCACCCTCTGTGCCCAGGCTCATAGAGCAGCAGCTGCTGGCAGCTGCTGGCAATGGCACCAGTGTCAGAGCTGGCCAGGGGACACGGCTCAGTGGGTGTCCTGGGGCATGTTTGGGGTTTTTGGCATGCTAGCAACAAGGAATGGGGTTGGAGGGCTGGGTTGGGTTGGTTCATTGGTTTGGGAGGGTTGGGTTGGAAGAAAAGGAAGGAAACAAGACCACCAGCAGAGCGAACCTGAAGCATGGATGCACCCATGTTCCCTCTGGCAAACGGCCATACAGAGGACAGAGCAAGAGCCAGCAGCCATGCCTGGGTGTTTCCCTCCAGCTAAGCACACTCACCAGCCCCAGGCCATTCCTCCCCACCCCTCAAAGAACCGCTGCAGTCAGGACCTGGGCTGGGAAGGCAGTGAGTAGCATCCAGCCTCCCGAGTGCTGCGGGGCTGCACGTTACCCACTGCTGTGCCCTGCACAGCTCCCTCGTGCAGCGTTTCTTCCCCACCCCCTCCCCCCCAGCCTTGGCTGACCTTCATCTCCTGGGCCTCCAGCACCTTCTTGCCATCCCAGGCCCAGCTGCGCTTGGTGAAGTAGTTGACGGTGGCGAACTCGATCAGCGCAGAAAACACAAAGGCATAACAGACGGCTATGAACCAGTCCATGGCCGTCGCGTACGCCACTTTGGGTAACGAGTTTCTGGCGCTGATGCTTAGTGTGGTCATGGTGAGCACCGTGGTGACACCTGTGGGGGCACAGCAGGACGCAGGGATGTTGTGAGATCGTGCACTTTCACAGAATTCACAAAATTCACAGAATTCACAGAATTCACAAAATTTGCAGAATCACTGGGTTGGAAGAGACCTTCAAGATCATCGAGTCCAACCCAGCCCCAACACCTCAACTAAACCATGGCACCGAGTGCCACTTCCAATCTCTTTTTAAAGACATCCAGGGATGGTGACTTCACCACCTCCCTGGGCAGACCATTCCAGTGCTTGATACTCTTTCTGTGCAAAACTTTTTCCTAATATCCAACCTAATTTTCCCTTGATGCAGCTTGAGACTGTGTCCTCTCGTTCTGTCAGTGCTGCCTGGAGAAGGAGACCAACCCCACCTGACTATAACCACCTCTCAGGAAGTTGTAGAGAGTGACTTGTACCCATTTCTCTCAAAAGAGCTGCCGCTCCCTTCATGGAAAAGTAGGAGCCACATTCGTGCTGTAATTAAGGGGCAACTCACAGAATAACAGAGTAGGCCAGGCTGGCAGGAAGTCAGGTTCATAGAATCATAAAATCACAGCATGGCCTGGGCTGGAAAGGACCTTAGAGACCATCTGGTTTTACCCCTGCCACAAGCAGGGACACTTTTCACTGTCCCAGGTTGCTCAAAGTTCCCTCCAGCCTGGCCTTGAACACTTCCAGGGATGGGGCAGCCACAGCTTCCCTGGGCAAGTTTGTCCAATCCCTGCTCAAATCAGGGCCAACTTCAGGTTGCTCAGGAATTATTCTGGTTCAGTTTTGAGTACACTCAATGGCAAACATCTTCATTAGGATGAGATTAACCTTCCCCAAACTCCAGTGACTAGATCTCTGCTCTCCATAAGAGTCCTAGCTCACAGGGAGGCACCTGCACTGCATTCCTCATCTGTTGGCAGGTAAAATCCATGATGCTGCACCCAGCTCATCTAGAATATGTCATGGAGAAGCCTCTAGTTGCTTTTGCAACAAAATAAAAATAATAGAATGACAGTGAAAAGAAGAGCTGGATGGTCATGAACCTCAGGGAGAATCAGAAACTGGCCACTCATCCAACACAGCTCTCTCAGGGTTTTAGAAATAGTGTCTTGTGACCTGCATGGATGGACACCTGGGATCCTGGGTCCTGCTGTCAGTGGCCCAAGCTGCCAGAATAAATGTTACAATGATTTATCTGAAACAAATGATCTGTTGCAAAATATCTCTTAAAGCTTTTTTCATTAAAGCAAGCAGCCATTACTATCCATTTCCCCCCAGTAATGTGTTTTTCAATTAAAAATGCATTAAAAACATTATAAAAATATTGACTAATTTTCAGTTCCCTTAAGCCATACTCCTGGTAATTTAAGAGTTTCAATTCAATATTGTTGACAATACTTTCTGAGGGGCAGGGAAAAGAAAGGAATAAACAATTGGAGTTCTCATTATTTTCTTAATAGGAAAGCAAGGCAATTTGGGAGCAAAGACATTTGTCACACAGGTAGGTTTTAATTTTTCAGTCAGCTCTTGCCTGCTTGATCTGAGCTGCTGCTTGAGGAAACTTATTTCACTGCAATTCTCAGGATAACACTGGAGGGAATCACATATGATACCACATATCCCCTCTCTGCTTGGGGACTTTTGTCCAATATCCTCTCTGTTAAGTGGAATCTGCTGGGCAGTGTTATTTCCAGGATATCCAGTCCTGCAGCATCACACCTGCTCTGGGAGCGTGCCTGTGTAGATCCTGAACTAAAGGTCTTGACAGGAAAGCACAAAGCAATTCTGTTATTAAATGCTTGTAAAAGCTATTAATATATGTGCAGTGCCAGCCTGGCATTTTGCTTCAGTGAGAGGATCTGAAAGCAGCTGAAGGAAATAATAACACTATATTCACCATGCAGTTATGCTGCCTCAGCCCAGGAACTTGTTATGTGGAGCTGTGACCAGGGGCACATCAGCAATTTCAAAGGCAGGGCTTTAAATGTTTCCCCGTGTACCTTTCCTCTGCCCAGCTCTAAAGCCAACACAGATAAGCAGACACAGCCAAATGCATATAATTAGATGATCAATACCTTGATTACTGTTAATATTTATGGCTTGGCTTGTAGCAGAGACATGGCCAGGAGTATTTTTGTAGTGATTTGCAGGGAGCAGGCTCACTGGGAAGACACTGAAAGCTATCCTGGGGAATGGCCAGCAGCTTAGAAATGCTGGTCAGGGCCTGGCAAAGAGCAGCTCTGGTGCTCAGTGTGTTTCCCTTCCTATTTCCCTTCCTCCCCATCCTGAGAGGATGCCCTGTGCTCCCAGACTCACCAAAAACCGTGCGGGCAGGGACAGACTCCCTGTTGAGCCAGAAGGAGACCTGGGACAGGATGACAGTCATGATGCAGGGCAGGTAGGTCTGGATCACAAAGTACCCGATCTTCCTCTTGAGGTGGAAGTGTGTGGTCATGACCACGTATTCCCCTGCAGAGACAGCCAGGGAGGGACTGAGCCACGGAGCTTCCCAGCCCGGGGCCAGCTGAGCACTCCAGAGATCTGCCCTGAACACACTTCCCGGTTTTTCAGTGGGATTTCAGTGGGAAGGAGGGATGCAGGCACTCACAGCCATGCCATGCCATGCCAGGTGTGTGCCCCAGCACAGCCCCTTTCACATCACATCTGTCCTTTCAAAACACTTCTCTGAGTCTTCTTTAATTCACTACAAAACGGGTGTGGGACAAAGGCAAAGCAGTGTCAACAACTGGGCAATAAAATCTCTGGATGTTTTGCCCCAGCCACAAGGGGCCCCTGGGGGCCTCTCCTGACCCTGCTCCCATCCCAGGGAAATATGCTCTGGGTAAGATCCCTTAAGCCTGGAGACATCATAACAATGCTTTAATAGGATTTCAGGACACAGGATTTTATTTTCTCTGACAATCCTGACAATATCCCACCTTCCCCACTGTAACTATCTCAAAAATCAAGGCAAGTTCTGTTGTTAAAGGTCTCACCTGTGAACTGAAGAGGCAGCTGTTCCTATTTTCCCTCAACATCTTATTCCTCCCCTCAAAGCTTTGGGTATTTTGTTGGATTACTGTGCCTTTATGTTGTGATCGTGGCTCTGCTAAATCATTACACACAGGAGCCTTTAGCTTTCTTACCACTCCAGGTTATTCATCTGTACATTTTACTACAACTTAAGTAGAGAGATGGGCCAGATATTATGACATTTAGTTCCCTGGGCTCCCCACATTTCCCCAAGGGAGGTGAAATGAGTTGTTACAGACAGACACTATTAAAATCAAGTGCACCAGAGAGGAAATATCCTCAAATGAGAGAACTACTGGTGCATAGAGAAGGAAAAAATAAAAGGAAAAAAAGAGAAATAAGAGAGACACACATGAGATAACAGAAGCTATCAGTACCTGGATTCAGAGGGGAAGGGAGGAGCAGCAGATGGGAGAGAAAGATGATTAATATTGGTCATTAATCAGAGGAAACATTTGTTTGGGATAATCTTCTATTAGTTATGATAATATTTGTGCAAGCAGATGCAGTGAAAATCACACTGAACATTATGTTGCTTTCGCCTCCCCTGCCTGCAGTGCTTTCCTGAAGGGCTGGAAAGGAATCCAAGACAAATGAAGCCTCAGCACCACAAACCAGCTGGACAACACGAGGCAAATTTTCCACACAGCAGATCATTTTTAGATGCTTGAGATCAGTTGTCCTAAAGAACTGTGGGCAATAAGGCTCTTTCAGTGGAAACCACTGAAAAACAAACCCTTTACTGCCTCTTGGTGACTGCTGAAGATGTCACCAGCCACATTCTCCTGGCTTAGGAAGTGCTGTGGTCCTGGACTGCCTCTATAATTATTCCAAATCGTGGCATTCCAAGCCCATGAGTCCATCTCATCCCAGGAGGAGCTCAGCCCACATGGTGGTCCCACAAATACCTGTGCTGGATCGAACCATCTCTGTCCCAACCACATGGCCCAGCAGGTCATACTGGTTCAGGCGAGATCCACCCTTGGCTACTTCCACAGATTTATCCTTCCCCAGGGTCCAGGTGTAGATCACCTCTGTCTTTGTGTAGGCATCTGCAGAGGAGGGAGAAGAACGAGGTCTGTGCTTCTGCCCGACCTAAAATACACCAAAATTAGCCTGTAGCCAAATTAATCTTTGCTGTGCAACTCTCAGAGCCACATGGCTGAGCACAGCCAAGCATGGCCAGAGACCAAGGCAGATCAACAACTGTTAAATCAAATGATCAGGAGCGAGCTGGGGTTTTTGGAAGAGAGCTGGAGAGGGGCAGAGCTCTGTCATTGAGAGACAGGCTGTCCCTGTGATGTGCTGACTCTGCAAGGGCTGGCTCCAAGCAGGGACAGCACAGGAAGGCATCCAGGCCAGCAGGATGCTGGGGCAGCAGGACAGCCACAGCCCTGCCATGCCAGGGACAGGGAAAGTCCTGCTGGCAGCAGCTGGCAACAAAGGCTGAATGCAAATGGGGCTAAATTTTAGGGTAAAAAGTTAAGAGTATTTACTCTCACTCAAAAGCAGCCCTCTCCAAGACTCACAGATTTAAAGGTGGTGTCCTCTCACACCTAAATGCTTTCTGCCTGTGTTTGTGACTGAGCCCATGCTCTGTCCAATTTTTCATATTTTGTCCATATTTTTTCTAATATCCAATCTAAACATCCCTTGGCACAACTCGAGGTCATTTCCTCTCATCCTGTCACTGGTTACCTGGGAGAAGAGACTGATTCCCACCTGCCTACTTTCTAAATAAGTTTACAGAAAAACCATGGGTGTCTAACCCAGCCAGTCCCTCTCTCAAGAGTGCTTTTGGTTTTTCCAGTCCTATGGTTTTCCAAAAATTGACTCTCTCCTGACTCTGCTAGGAGCTATTTCTCCCCATAACACCCAAAATTCCTGTCCATACCAACTTTGCACCAGCTTTTTAAGCAAGAACAAGTTCCCTCAACCAAGCTTTCAGTTAATTTTTACCTACCACCTTCTCTTGGTGAAGACCTGAAGGAATTCTTTGGCTGGGGTCAGGTCATGCAATGTGTCAGGTCTGTTAGAGAAACGCCTCAGCTCCAGCTTTGATATTATTGAAGGATGGAAGGTTGTGTCTTGAGAAAACCACATTTCTGTGCTCTTTCTAAAACAACCACTGTTATCCCTGCACTGTGGGTTTTGGCAGACCTGCTCAATGCTAAGCAGGGGCTATGCAAAGCCTTGGGAGTGGTTTTGATGATCAGCCATGTTTCTCAGCAGGCCAGAGTGCTGCCCAAGCTCTCCTGATGCAGGCTGGCACCTCTCACCCCATGTGCAACACTCTGCTCTTCCAATCCCTCCTTCCAGCCCTCCACATGCTTCTGGAGCCCTCCATCCTCCTTCAGAGCTCTACAGAGCTCTGCCACTGCTCTTTCACCTGAGGGGAAACACCTCCTGCTCTACAGTCACAGTCCATCCACTGCCACTTTCAGCCTACCAAAGGAACCTGCCCACAGTTTCATTGCCACCATTCTTGATAATTCAGTTGTGTGTATATCAGGTTGTGTGGGACAGAAGGGTATCTGATGTCACACAGGCATGGCATGGATGCTTGGAACATGTTTAATGCCAGGCAGCTGCTTTGGTTCTGCTCAATGCCTCGTTTGCAATGCAAAATCCAATCCAAACAGGGACAGCTCGTGGGCATTTAGAGGAGCTGGTAAATTCAGCAACATCTTCTGCTCCCCTAGTCTCAGATAGCTGCTGTACAAATGTCCCGTGATGGTTTAGGAACAGCTCTCTGCAATGCACGTTCATGTCCCAGGGAGCAGGGGGATAGGCAAAGCCACCCCTTCACTGCACTTGGCCCGAGGGATGATGCAGGTGGGCAGCTGAAGCTCTCTGGAATGCCTGATGCCTTTAATTCCCCTGCAAATTCTCTGCCTTGCCCCCTTGAGGGGCTGCCATGGTGGCCCAGGACAGAAGGCCACTGCTGGGCCACTTGTGGGGAACAGCAGAAAATGGTCTGTGAGGCAAACTCAACATCCTTTGAGCAGCATGGGTCTGGCACTGGCATTGTCCTTCTAATTACAAATCTGACCCACTTTAGGCTTCTTGAAAATGAGCAGCTTCCAGCTGTTGATGGCTTTTTAGTGAAAACACTGGTTTAATCCCACTCCAACACAGGAGAGGTGAGCTCGGATGCTGTGTGGGTGCTTTAGAAAAAGTCACATTAATGTTAACCAGGGGCAGCTTTCTGAGCTCCCTGTCTCAAAACTCTTATCACTCAGAGGTCAAATCAGTAAAAAAGAACCCCAAAGGGTGTTCCAGCAGAAATACACACATTAATCTCTTTTCCTCACCAAGAAACATTATAAGCAATTAGATGTGGAGTAATCTGCCTTCCTGCAAGTTTTGTAATAATCCCAGAGTTTAGGCCTGAGGTATGAGATTTGATATTCCTCCTCACAAGGTCAATTAACATCAATAATTCATCCTTCTCTGAGGCTTGCTATTTTACTGGCCTTAGTGATGTCTTGTGGCAATGAGTTCTACATTTAATTAGGTGCTGCCTAAGAAATAGCTGTATTTTAGTAGTTCTGAATAATCCACTTTCATGGGTACAGTTTGTCATGAGGCAGAAGAGCAGATGCACATGATAAATATGATTTCCTCTCCTGCCAATCAAACTTTTCAACTTTGTCCTCAGTTAGCTCCCAAATGGCTCCAGGAAGTGTCAGTTTGGGAAGGCTGGGGTTTCTCTGGGGGTTACTGGTGTGGGCTCATTCTTTTGCTGGGGGTGGTCAACTCTCTCATCTAACACAAATACAGACTAAAAGTGGTGCTCAGTTTGTTGGACCTGGGAAAGGCTCCAGGCAGAGCCAGACTAGGATGTTTATTTTCACATCATGGTGAACCAGGGTCTTGGGGTTTGGCTCCCACTCATTTTAGGAACAAAACCAAACTAAATTTAACTTGCATATGGGAGAGATAAGGGAACTTCTATGGCGAGCCCAAGCAGCAGAGCAGCTGCAAGTCTGGGAGGCTGGGAGCAGCCTGCAAATCTCCCCTAAACCAGGAACCTTGGCTGCTGGGACTGAGATTCCCAAAGCTTCCAAGCCTTCCCCTTGAGAGCAGCCTGCCTGACAGACTGAAGAGGGACAAGGGGTTTGTAAGCTCCATGGGAGCTTGGAGCCAGAGGAACCATTCAGGTCTTTCAGGCTCTTCACAGGCTGGCAGGATGGACACCCAGCAGCTGCCACTGCTGCTGTCCCAAATCTGTCTTCCCAGCATCCCCTTGTGATGAAGGAAAAGCAGAACTCAGATTTATAATAATAGAATCATTAATGCTAGGAAAGACCTCTAAGATTATCAAGTCCAACCATTAACCCAGTACTGCCAGGCCCATGTCCCCAAGTGCCCAAATGACACATTTTTTGAACACTTTGAGGGATGGTGACTCCACCACTTCCCTGAGCTGCCTGTTCCAATGCTTGACCACCCTTACAGTGAAGAATTTTTTCCTAATATCCAATCTAAACGTCCCTTGGCACAACTTGAGGTTGTTTCCTCTCATTCCGTCACTGGTTACCTGGGAGAAGAGACCAATTGCCACCTGGCTACTTTCTAAATAAATTTACAGCAAAACCATGGGTGTCTAACCTCAGGGTTAAACCATGGGTGTAAGCCTGAATTGAGCACAGCTTGCTCAGTGATGGTAGGAATTGCATGTATAAAACACCAGAAAAAAAAATTGGTCACATTATCACTAGCAAAAATGAATATTACTGTTACTAAAATACTGTGTGACACCAGCCAGAGGAAGGACTGCTCTTCAGCTCTGCAGCACCTCCTCACAGAGGCTGCTTGGGGTACTTACAGCTCCCAAATTTCAGGGGGCAGGCATGCACATCCATTGGGAAGTCCTCCAGGTGCATGGGGCACTCGGCGTGGATGGTCAGCCTGCAGGACAAAGCACAGGGACACTCAGGGACAGCCCTGGCCCTTTTCCAGGGTGTAAACTCAACCCTATTGATCAAGTTCATCTTCACCCACTGAGTGCAATGGGGAGCCTAGGACTCCTGTTTGCTGCTGGGGCCAGGGGACACCTCATGGACCTCTGGAAAGCAGAGGGGAAGGGCTCCAGGGGCTCCCAGGGAACAGGGCTGACAGATTGTTCCAGGTCCAGACTTATGAAGCCACCAGGACACAACACCCCCTGTCCACGTGGGACACCTCATCCCACCTCCCCTGGCTCCTCCCTCGCTGGCAGCACTGCAGGCAGAGGATGCTGCAGGCAGGAGAAGAACTGGAACATCCTGGGGGTGTGCAGGACAACCTGTGCTTTCCAAATCCCCCAAATCCCCGTAGGATACCTTGTCAGGAAGCAACTTTGTGAGGGAGGCACAGCCAAAAAAGCAGAGTGCTGCAGAATGTGGGGCCAGGCACAAAAGGATCCATTATACAGGGCTCTAAAAAAGGGAGCTTGTGTTCCTTCCTGGAGCACTGCAGAGTGTGCAGCCAGGGAGAGGGAGCCAGGAGAGACAACTTCCCAGGAGATGTCTGAAACAATCTGCTCTGAAGAAACCATCTTGGAGAGAAAAAAAGGACTCACTTCTGATGGCTCAGCAAAACAGCAAACAAACCATGGCAGGAGCAACATGTGGATGCAAAGGGCAACTGCATGGACTAAAGGTGGCTTGTGCAAAAAGGTCAAGGAGCTTCTATTAAGATATTTTCCTTTGTCTAGAAAAATGTTCAGCTAAGTTATTCTTCACAGAAAATACCGAGGCTTAAGTAAAATGCAAAATAAACCCTGAAAAAATAAAGGCTTTGGGTCTTGTTTGCTAAAAGCAAAGAATAAAAATTGAAAAGAAAAAAAGGAATAAAATTTTAAAAAAGGTTATTTATTTCAGGCAGACAAACTTTAAATGATTCTAAAAAATAAAAAAAAGAAAAAAAAAGATGAGAAGAAGACTGCTTTTTAAATTTGGCATGATAAAATTCAGTGGACAAAAACAAACCCTTCACAAACTCCCTGTGGAGGAAACAAAGCAGAATGGCTGTGAGGTGGCAGGGGTGGCACAGCTGCAGTGACAGTGGCTGCATGTGGCATCTGGTGCTGTGAGAAGGGACACCCACACAAGGGCCCAAGGCAGCAAACCCTGCACAGCTGCTGCACTGGAACCTCCCCATCACCTGTGAGTTCTGCTCTGCCAGGGGAGCAGAGGAACCCTGGGGTTTCAGACACACATCCAGCCTCACCTGCAGCTCCCAGAGGGTTTAGGAAAGCTGGTAACCCCATGAGAGAGAGCAGAGGAGTTAAATAACAAGCAGAGGAGGAGAGTTGCTGTAACTTTGGTGGAGCAGAGCTGGGTGGCCCAAACTCTCAGGAGCCCCTGCAGCACTCAGAGCAGGGCATAAACCCCCAGTTCTCCAAGTCCTTGGGAACATCTGGCAATTCAGTGCACCAGAGACCAAGGACCTGGCCTGCAGTGAGTGTGCCAGTCCTTTCTGAATCCATGCCCATGGAGACACCATGTCCTGTGAGAACCTGGCAAAGAGGGGATGCTGACTGTCCTGCTTGCTTCACATCTGGCTCCAGCCTGGCTTTCTCAGCCAAGCCAAGAACCACTGTGTGCCCAAAGCAGCTCCTTGGACACAGATCACTCTCCCTGACTTGATGATCTCTTCTTCCTCAGCTGTTTTACATGAAAGAGAAGAAGACCTGACCTTTAGACTTCAGTCGAGACTCACTGAAGACTGACAGTGATTTTGACAAACCTACAAGCACAGTGTTGAAGTTATTTTCTCCTGGACACTCAAAGGCCATCATGAACAAATTGCTCATTTGCTCTGATGCCTCTCTTTCCCAATATGGATTTCAAGAAGCAGGTATAAAAACCTGGCAGCTTGGTGTGGACTTGTCTGCCTTGCTTTTCCTGTTCTGTTTCTTTTGTGATGTTCTCTTCAGCGAGCTCAAAATCCACTTGGGGAGCTCATAGCTGGCAAGCTTGTCAAGCATATTCTCACAGATCTTTGATTCTTTCTTTGTCTTTCCCAACTGGAATGGACCTTTTGGTTCTCATTTTGTCACTGTCACTTGTGTCAGGGAAATGTTGAGGCATTTCCCCTGCCTCCCTCAGCAGCCCACACCAGAATTTTCCTTTTCACCTTCTTGTTTTTTTTATCTGCTTCCATCATTGCTTTATTATTTCAGAAGATTCTTAGCTGCGAGTTCCCAAAGTTGGCTTTTCCAGAGGATCTCAGCTCTGACCAGTGCTTTCCTTCTGATGCATCCTGAACTCACCCAAAAAACCACAGAAAACTCTTCTCCATCCACTGTGTTGTCTGCAAGTGCTGGCTGTGACCGTCAGCCAGTCTGAATAAGGCTGAATGACCCCAAGGACTGCAGATTGTGGGTCTGGTGGGTCTGTGCCATTTAGAGCTGCCAGAAGAGCCTCAGAGGGGACCAGGACAGCAGCAGAGATGACCTTGGCCAAACCCTCCTATCCTCTCCAGCCCGTGGCCAACAAAAGCAAGTGTTGTTAAGGAAAGGAGACAACTTTTTATGGATGCTGGATGACTCCCTCTATGTTTGGGAATGCAGCAGCTGCATTTTAAATCAAAAGCCTGTTTTATTAGCTGAGCCAGCAAGCAATAAAACAATGAATCCATCAAAAAACCACTGAAAAAGCAACCTAATCTGCCACTTCTCCACCTACAACTGAAGGAGTTTTTAAGTCTCCTGAAATTAAATAAAAAAGAAGTGGCATCATTCCAGTGAGATGAGTCTGGTTCAGCAGTTTCAGCCAGCCACAGGTCAGCAGGCTCACAGGTAACACATGAAATGTTAAAATGTCAAACCACAAGGAATGTCTCTCCCTCCCCAGACAATTACCACAGCCTCTGCAGCATTTGGATTAAAGTGTTTATTGCAGAAATTCTCATCTCTGTCACTTATCCTGTGCAAGGGAGCTGATGGCCAGAGAGCCACTGTGTTTTCCTTCGTTGCTCTGATGGGCTATTCACATCCAGGAGCCCTGGAATGTCCTTAGAAAGCCTAAAGAGCACATAAAAAATAGCCAAGCTGCCAGAAATCACATCAGCCAGCAGTCACAGCCTTTGGCTCATCTGTCCCAGGCACCTGCAGTAACTCATGCAGAACTGTCTTGAAGCCAAACCCCAAACTCCTCGTGTTTTCTCTTCACTCTGCTGGCACAATGGCACTGAAAATGGAACATCCAGGACAGAACCTGTGTATTTTTCCTCTTTCAAAGTCACGGGAAGTCCTTTGAACTGCACCAACACAATGGCAAGAAGCGTGAATCAGGCTCGACATACCTCTGGCAGGGCTGAGGGGATAACAAACCTCTTCAGCGGCGTTCTCATGGTTACCGGGAGCTTAGCAAAGCCTTTGATGTGTCATTAGAGCCCCTGTCGTTACCTGCGTGCAGCTGCAGGATGAGCCAGGATCTCAGCCCAGTTTCTGGGACGCAAATGTAATAATCCCTCGGTGTGTGAGTGGTACAAAAACATGACAGCACCCTGCACGGCGGGGCTGGCTTTGTTTATGCCAGGGATACTGCTGGAGTTTTGTCCTGATTTCTTCTCCAGGAGGTTCATTAATAACCACAGTCAGGACGAGCAGTGTTTATGGTTTAGGCTGTGGGAGAATCTAGGTTAGGTTTTAATTGCTGGGGTTTGAGCTTGAAAGCCAAATTGCTTCTAGGATCCTCGTGCTGGATCTGGAAGCACTGATTGCACTTTCCATCCTCCCCCAGCCCCTGGAGATTCCAGCCCATGATGGCAGAAATGCAGTGAGATAAGGTGTTCTCTGAAGATTTCTCCCTCCTGGGACAGTTTCCTTTAAAACCTCTGCCTGCACAAAGCCAAGCCTGGAAAACAAATAATTTTTGTCTTTGGATCTGCTCCTGCAGGGAAAAGTTGGAGCAAATCTCATCTTGTTGCCTGCTTGTGTTTTTATCAGCCAGCCAAGCTCTGCTCTGCTTCAGTCTGTCTTGGTGATGTTTTCTGGGATCAGCCCTGGTGTGGGACATAGACAAAGAGCTGCCAGCCCATAGAGCCCAGGAGAGCTGGTGCTGGGTTGTCCCAGCTGCTGTCCCTGCCTAGAGGCTGCACCTCCATCGTGGGGGAGAGCTCTGCAAAGCCTGGAGCCATCACAGCTTCCCTGGGGGATGAAAAATCCCCAGCCAGTGAAGACACCCAAAGCCTTTGCTGAGGGAGAGACACTGCAAAGCTCTGTGATCTCAAAAAGCCCAAACACCTGAGCATGGCACAGCAGGGAGAGAGGACCTGTGTCCTATTCTGGGATTCCACAGCCCCTGTAGAGGGGCTGTGCACGTGTGCTGGGCTCAGCTTTCCCTCCTGCTCTGCCTCACCTGAGGGCTCACAGACCCTCCTTCCAAGGACTGCACATTGTCTTCAGCAGCATAGGCTCTTGAGGCAGAGTCTTTTGGCATGCAGTGATTGTGTCAGCCTGACAGGTAAAGAAAACATCCTCCAAGTGCATAACTTGAGCACATATTGTCTGGGAACCACTCTGACAATAACCACAAAGCCTCAACACGCCATTCTGACAGGCCCTGTTAAGAGCAGAAGAGCTTTTTAAAGCCTTGATTCACAAAGCTGAATCCCTTCAGCACAGCATTAAACTTTCACTATTTTTATATGCTTCAAGGCTGGGAAGAACCAGAACATTATCTATGTGCCCCACACAATCTGAGCCAGAGAATATGTCCAGAGATGGCTGGCTACTTTTGTCTCTTCCTTGTGTAATCCATGCACAATTCCCAGGTTGTTGCACTCAGGTCTGACACCAGAGCTTAGAGACCGTAGCTGGGCTTTTGTGAACTACTCAGATTGTGTAGGAGCTCCACAAAAAAGAGGCTGCAGAGGCAGGGCTATGTAATAAAACTGCACTTCCCGTGCCCTCTGAGGCAGGTGGAGGAGCAGGAAAGATGCAGAGGGAGCAGTAATCCTGGGGAGCAGAGAAATGCAGTTCAGTGCAGGGGTCATAAAGGTTGTTTTGTGGCCCAGGTGCCAAAGCCTGTCAGTGGTCAGGGGTGTGCACTGTGACATTGCACTGCTCCATGAGGAGAATGTGCCATGACCGTAGGAAATCTCTGGATCCTCAGCTACAGCTGCTGTGCAGCTCCTGGGAGCTCAGGTCAGTGATAAAGAGGCTCTCTCCAGGAGCTATAAATATTGTCACACAGGTGTAATTTTGCTGGATGCATGTGTCAGACTTGCTGTTCCACCAGAGCAAGTTCATCTATAACTGTAAGCCCTGACTAAGAGAAGTTGGCTTTCCCAGCAGGATAAATAGCAAGAGACGTGCCTCTAATTGCACATCAGCAGAGCTGATCCCTCAAGGATATTGGCTGGTAGAAGGGAAAGGAGCAGGATATTCTCAGGAGTCAAACTGCATGGCCAGGTATCAATCTAGACTGAGCCTGCAGGGGATCACCTGGGCAGTGCTGCCAGGCCACTGGAAATGTGGTGGAAGCCTAAACTCTCTCCCCAGCCAGCAGGGCACTCCTTTGGTATTTGCACTTTGCTGGATGTCAGCTGTGTGAGTTTGACTTCAAGGTCCTGCTCCTTCCTTTGAGAAGGACACACATGCACGTCCCTGGGCATGGGGGAGGACAGCAAATGCAACACTTGGACAGAAAACAAGAGACTCCCTTCAGCCCTTCCCTGGGAGGAAGTTTCAAGCAGTTAACAAGGGAGGGTGATATTACCATAATTTGACAGGGGAATTGAGGTGGGAGTGCCTTGGAATGGCAAAGCCAGGTAGGATTTGGTGACTGAGCCTGAGGCATGGTCCTGGCCCTGCAGTCTGTGCCCTTGCATCTTCCTTTCTGACACACCACTCAAAAGAGACCCTGGCTCTGAGCAGCACCAAGAGGAAGAAGGGGAATCATCAGATGCTCCAAGACAGACACCCCATCCTGGATGTGTTTGCAATCCCAGAGAGTCCTGCTCTGTCCCAGCACACTGTGGTCATCTGGTCAGCTCTAACCACAGGACCAGCTCCAGGACGTGCTGCCTGGAGCCCCACCTGGGCTTCACACACTGGATAAAGAAAAGAGCTCTGTGCACAAGAGCTCCTGGTTCTGTGCAATTCAAAACATGACAAAAGGTCTCATATCCAGCCCTCAGCCTCTGAGTGGGTTCCTCACCTCTGACAAAGCCTTAGGGATGTATTTAAGGGGAGGGGAGCACCTGTAAGAGGAGGTCCTTTACTCCCCAGTTATTCAGCAGACAGCTAAACTGAAGGATGGTTTGAGTTTATTTTTAAAAATCCCAAGACTCTCTTTTCTTCCAGAAGCTCATTCCCAAGAGTCTCATGATGCTGCTGCCATCCTGGCACCTGCCCAGCCCTGAATGGAAAAATAAATCCAATACTTTCTTAGTCACACAAAACTTGCTGAAGCTAATGGTTGTTTGCTGAATAAAGAAGTAGTGAAATGATTTAAAAGCTCTGAAATTGAGTCTTTTTTTCCCCCCCTGTCTTATGCCAGCAGCTCCTGTAATACTTTACAGTCAGACAATGACACAAAGTGCAGGGAGTGTGAGTTGTCTACTTGCAGGTCAGAGAGCTGGGAGCAGAACAGAGCCCTTAAGTCAAGCTGGGCTTTTCCCTTCATTTACCCCATCTGCCTTAATGTGAGATCATTGATGTGTGGAGACCTAAACCCCCAGGGCACTGGCAGGATTAGCTCATATTTGAGAACTGCTGCACAAAAGTAAGGCATTGTTTATCAATGCAGGCTGTAAAACTTGCTGACACCATGTAGATTCACAGCCAGTTTAACTATGAAGAGATGAAATTCTGCCTGGTCCTCAAAAACAGAGGTGAAAGTGCAGCATCTCAGCACACAGAATCCACAATGAAGCCTGTTATTAGGTAGGATTGGCTTGGAGACGGAGACAGAGAAAATAATTTTTTAAAACAAAGATTTACACCTTGCCAAAACCAACTCAATACCTTTCTTGTGCATTTATTAGCAGCTTGTTGTTTCATTTACAACCTATGGCTCCTGCAACCCTGGCTTCTCCAAATCACAGTTTTTAATTAGCTATTTGTTGGGTTTTATCCCTAATGATGTGCATCGATCACACAGATTTGGGTTTTTTTTCTTCCACACAGTGGGAAAAAACAACCCCATTGTATTCACAAGCAAGCTTGGTCTCATTAGATGTGTGAAATGGTTCTGCTCTAACATGCTGAACAAATTCAGATCTGTTCTCAAGCTGCTGGACAATAACAAATTCTCCCAGACTAATGTTCCCATACCGACATTGGATACCTGATTCATATCCCATCACAGGTCAGGAAGAAAATTAAACCAGGTGGCACATCAACCTCACAAACCATAGATCCCAACACTTCTACCTCGGCACATAAAAGCAAAAAATCAATGTGAATGATGAGGGAAAATCTACCTGTAAAAATGTGCCAGGCTGAGGATCAGAGATGGTCCATAGGTACGAAACCAGGAGAGCATGGAAAGCAGCAGGGTAGGACTCAAGTCTGCTAACAAGAGTTAGTGGAAGCGTGTATAAACCCTGCTGTGATGCACCCTGAGGTCCCTGTGTGTGCAGGGATTCCCTGGAAGGAGACCCAGCCTCACCTCATGGTGTACAGGAGGGTGCCATTGTCCACCAGGCGCAGCAGCTTGTTGGGGGTTGTCATGTTGTGGGCAACAGATTTCTTCCCATTGTGGAAGAAAGTGTCAGGAGTCCAGATCTTACTGGCCAGCAGGTTGTTCAGGGGAAGGATTTTCATGGGACCATCAAACTTCAGCCTTTCATCTCTCCAGGACTGCCGGAAAAAGACATCAATGGTGTATTCCTTTGGGGAGAGAGGAGAGAAAAATAAGTTGTGTTTTACTCAGCTCAAGAGGTGGAGTTTTCAGTCATAGACCAAACTGGGTTTTGGCACACCTTGGGTGGCACCAATTGTGGTGCAACAAGAAGCAGGGATTAACAGCAGTGCGGGACAGATGGGATTCAGCACATTTTGGATAATGACTTAGCTGTGATGTCAAAATGTGTGTGTCAGTGTTTCTGAGCACTGCAGAGAAGCTGCAGCACAGCCTACAGTGGCCACAGCTGGGGTAGCCCTGCTGCACCACCACTTCTATCCAGATGTTTCAGAGGAGGAAGGCCATTATGTGCAGCTACACAGGCATTTTAGAAGGCAAAAATAAAGATCCTGGAGATGGAATCTGGCCAGGATGCTGGTAATTATATCTCTGCTCATTAAAAAAAAAGAAATTGTCTTAATGTTTTTTTTGGTTTCTTTTTTAATTTCCCTTTTCTTCTTCTTCTTTTTTTTTTTCCTTTTTTTTTCTTCTTTCTGCCGGTGTAGAGATCCATTTCCTAGGCCAAATTCCAGCTGGGGCAGTTAGAAGTCACCTTTTTAAAACCCTGCAACCAAGGCCAGCTCCTCACTCAGTGAATGCAGTTTCAGAAACCACTTTTAGAGGCAGAGAGGTCTTTGGAAATCCTATCTGTCCCAACTGTTCTGCCTTCCCCCTGCTGCTGCAGACTCATAGTCTTTATTTATGCATTCCTGGAGACCGCAGGACCAACTAAACTTATCATTGTGAGTGATTTCTTTCCTGCAGCACTTCTCAGCAGCGCTTAAAAACTGCTGTGCATCACTTTCCTATAGGACAGAGAAATTCCTACAGGTTTTGCAGCAGATGGCAGCTGAATGGAAGCATCTCAGTAAATAAATCCATCCCTGCTCCCTGGACATGGAGACACCCCTGCTCAAATATGAACCTTCTGGATCTTGGCTGGGGAAGGAAAGAGAAATTCTACATTCTCACGGGCCCTGTACAAGGTATTTTGCCCCTTCATGGAAGTGAGCTCTAATTAATTATTTCTTGGGATAAACCCAAAGAAATGAGCCTGTGTGCAGTCCCAGGAGGTTTGGGAAAGGTCCTTATCAAGAGAAGAGCTCCCTCATTCCCTGTTCCTATTTAAAAAGTGCCAGACAAAGAAGCAAAAGAGTTTTAACGACTTCCAAGGTCCTGCTTATCTTCTTTAACGCTTAGGAATCGTTCCTGAAGAAAAGAGAAATCATGTTCAGAATCTTACACTCTTTTCTGTGCTTCTTTCCATAAAAGCATTATTCCCAACTCACCCTTTCCAAGGAGCACACTCAGTTCTGTGTTATTCTCTTCTCCACCCACAGAAGTGACTGAAAACATCAAGACTGACTCTGTCCTCAGAGTCCATCCACAAAACAAAAAAAATCCCCTTTAATTTTTGTTTTCCTCTGTATAATTCCCCTGGGACTGAGGCAAAGCTGCAAGAGCTCAGTCCCGAGGACTGGGGCGTGCGTCAGGTCTGATCAGCTCTGCTCTCCAAACCAAAAGAGAGATTAGGAGTCCCTTGGAGCACCTCAGTGAAAAGGTCTCCACGTCCTCCTCCTCCTCCACGCCTCATAAGCAGCTGCTCTCCCCCTCTCCCCACGGCAGCTTTACCCGCCTCTCCTCCATCACCGTAATTCCAGGCACTGGGATGTGCCAGGAGCCGCTTCCCAGGGCACCGAGAGCGGCGTTGGGAGGGGTGGGAGCACAGCACCAGGGAGATGCCAGCGGGGAAGGAGGGACTTCCACAGTCCCGAGATGAAAGGAAGCCCCAGAGCAGGATTTCCCCACACTTCCCGGGGAGATGGAGTTTCTCTCCTTTACTTTTAGCAGCAGAGCTAAAACGCTAAATTCGCTATGCATTTGTAAAATACACGGAACGAAAGCACGCAGAGGGGAAATAATTTATTATTCCTTAACTGTCTTCCTAATTTTAAATTCATTTTGTCAAATCACATTGCAGAGAATACCTTCCTCTTTTCAATACCTCATATTTTTTTTCTTCACAGTTCATTATACACACTCCCTTAATCAAATATGCTCCACCTTGGAAGTAATTATCAGACACTCCCCAAGGGCTACGACTGCTGAATATATTATGGGTCTCTGCTGTGGTAGGAAAGCAGAAGAGGGAGAGGGAGAACTCAGATGAGGTTCATAATCTTGATTACACTGACATCAACTTAACTTCTTGCCCTGGAGGGAGTGGTCTTCCCAAAGCAACATGGGTTTGAGTGATGGAGTGAGCAACTCCATGAAATGAAACACAGAGATTTTATTCTCCCCCAGCTCCTCTGCTTGCCAGCACAGGATTGCTGTGGGATAGCTGAAGAGATGTTCAGGCCATGCCAGCCCAGAAAATTCAACCCTTGCAGCTCTGGGGGGGCTGTGAGAGCCATAGGACACTGCTCCAGCCTGGCCTGGCCAGTGACAGCCTGCTCCCTCCCCAAAAATGGGCTCCGTCCATTGCACGGACTGCCACCAGCTCACCTCAGGGGCTGGACATGCAGGAGGGACTCAGTCCTGAATGCACAACTGTCCTCATGTGGCATCCTGGAACTCTTGAGCAACCACCCACAGCCAGCCCATCTCTGGGTGTGTGTGGAATATGAGCTGCAAGAAATGCTGTTGAGAAACCTCACTATTAATTATGCTCCACAATCCTGTGTTAATTAGAAGACAAACTGTTGTGGGAATACAAGCCTAAATTCAGACCTCAGGCCTTTTCATTAATAATTTTCCCTGAACATGTCCAAATAGTGCAATCAGTCCATGCTTTTTCTGTTTTCTCTTTTGCCACCCTTCTGGTTCAGGCACTAAGGGTGGTTTTATGGTGAATCATTCTCTCTGACACTGCCATCAAATGGGACCAGATTCTGGCATCCTCCTCTCTTCCCAAGGAGCACCTTCCTTCCTCCAGTTATCAACTGGCTTCCAAAAGCCCAAGCACATTTGCGAAACAGCTCCTGTCTGCCCTTGGAACTGAGATACCACCAGCTCTTTTTGCTTAGGAATATCCCATTTTTGCCCATATTGTCCTGGGATGAGGGTGGGACACATCCACAGCAGCTGAGGAAAAGCCACCCCTCCCCTGAGATGACCTACCATGTCTGTGTCCGAGACAGGGCCGAAACTCGTCACGTAAATGTCTGTCTTGACTTCAGTTACACTGTCTGGGACAAAAAGGAAAAAAAAAAGGAAAAAAAAAGCAATTAGAGAGCTGAATTTCCTTGTGCAGGCAAGGGTTTGAGGTTTGTTATATGGTGTTTGTTCCTGCTCTGCTGAACCCGCAGCATCGTGCTCTGTGCCCCAAACAACGGCTGATTTTATCACTCGTAATTGGGCACATTCATCTCTAGTGCAGCTCTGCTGCTTCCCACACTTACACTGAGGACAAATCTGTCCCACACGGCCAGACAATGCATATTTACGGAATCTGTGTGCCTGCATGATCCATACCTTGGTACAGATCCACACGTTTTCAATACAGAGGTAAGCCCTGATGCTTTGAAACTCCTTTTTAAGCTGAAATCCCTTTGTGTCTCGCAGCCACATAAACAGCCTAGCAATGTTCCAGCAGTTTTAGGGAACCCTGGGTTTGTTACAGCTCCAGGCTTATCTGTATGTAAAAGGAATCAATATTCTGATTGCCTTTTACTGCCATCGTGCTTGCTGTTCTCCTAAGTGCCTCACTCTCACAAAGCTGCTGCTCGCCCACATCACGTGCTGCGCCTGCATCCCGGGCTGAGATTCCCTCATGGATGCTGAGCAGCAGCTCCACTGCCCCTGCAAAGCCACAGAGCCCCACTGCCTGCCCAGCTGCTAAAACCAGGGGCAGTTTTAACCTCATCCCTTCAGATAACCTGGATAACCAGATAGCCACCAGCACACAGAGCTCTGCTTCCTGACTTGCTTGGATTTTGGCGTGTTTCCTAATTGACACCTCTGCTGCTACCCCACTTTGCAGGGAAATCAAGGCACAGTGATTTCCCAGATTTACAGTCCTATGCTCTGCCCACTGGGTTGTGCTCAAAACATGATGGATGAGCTGCCTTGAGTTCAGCACTCACTTCCCATAAATTCTCCCCACTTTAGGGATAGATCTTGCTGTTGTTGTGTGACATTAGCTGGCTCAGAGCTGCTCTCCTAATGAAAGAACCAATTTAAAGCTGCAAAGCAGAGTTCATGTTTTATGCACAGTACCCAATTTTGGCCATTGCAGCAGCCTTGCAAGTGGCCTGGATGTCCCATTGTTTAATTTAGTTATGGAAATCCTTCTGTCCCCTGAGAGTTATTTTGCAATACTATGAAGCTTAGGTTTGTGCTTCAAAGTTTTACATCCCAAAATAAGATAATGCATTCTGGCAGGGTTTTCTCCTTAATGGCTAAAATATACGTATACATGTCTTTAGTTATTATGGCTGAGAAGCTTTTGATGCAGCCCGTGGCTGATATTATTGTGCTATATAAGTAACCCCTGATCTTGTCTTGATGTGATAAAAAGAAGGTTAAAGAGAAATATGTATGCGGTACACTTTGTGAAACACCCAGAAGTCTAAACAAAATGAGCCCCTCCTGTAAGGCTGAAACAATCTGGGTATTCTCAGTCTCCCTCCAAACAAGTCCCCAGATGAGGCACACAGCAGAGAACATTTAGTGATGCGAGGCTCTTTCTGCTACCCCATGCTGTGAGAGAAAGCTCATTATGTCTTGGAGAAAACACAAAACTCTCCCTCCCCTCCCCAGCATTCATTCTGCAGCCATGGACAGCAGATCAGGAGTTGTGGCCACCCATGGCCAGGGAAGACAGTCCCCAGGAGGTGCAGGATGAGCTGTTCACTGCACCAGAGAGACAGGGGGTCATGGAAGGGTCTGTGCCTTCCAATGTGCTCTGCTGGGTCCAAGCACAGGGGAAGGGATTCAGTAAGTCAGGAGAAGACAAAAGGGCAGAATTAGTTTTGGACACCTTTTGATATGATCCTACAATCCTTAAATAAGCCTTTATGTCCTCATCATGCTGTAACCTGGCTGTCACAGAGCTCAAGAGATCCCTTCCTGACCCTTCAATCTACTGGTAAATCCAATCAAAGACAATGGCATTTGGAAACTTCAATAATCTATTAATAACTTATTAATATTAATAACTAATTACAACCCGTGTCTGAAGAGAATCCCCCATTTCCAGACTCCAGATTTACCCCCTGGCAAGGCCATGCAGCACCCAGTGAAGGGACAAGCTGGGGCTTCACCACCCCAGTGGTGTCCCTCAGCACTGAGAAAAATGAGCTTCCTGCAACTCTCATGGCAAAAACCAGACTGAACCCTCCCTGTTAATATGTGCTCCTAAGGGCAGGATTTGGCTGGGATCCGGAGGGATTTCTGAAATTAAATCATTGCTACGCAGGCAGGGATTTCAGCAGAGCTGGGAAATCCAGAGATAAGTAAAACACCAGCAGAACAGAGCAAGCCCCAGCCTCAGAGATTCACTTCCTTTGTGATCCCACAGCCCAAGAGCACCTGCACTGCTCCCAGAGCTGTGACTGTGAGACCTCCACCTGCAGAGAAATCAGGAGATGCCCCAGCAACCTCCCCACTCCTTACCCTCACACTGATCCACTCAGAGCCTGAACGAGATGAAACTGCATCTGCTTTTTCAGCAAGAGAAGCTGAGAGAAAAGCATTTCCTATCTCTGCTTAGAGACATGGCAGGGAAATTCTTATTTCCTGCTCAAGCCATAGATGTGCTCACACTGTAGCTTGGCTGTCTTGCCCAGTTCTCTGCAAAGATTTAACAATTAAGGACTGTATAGAGGGGTAGGCATTTTCCTTAGAACTGCTGCAGAACACAAAATGGCACTTTTCATTTCCTAATAGCATCCTTCCCCGTAATTCAATTTTTTTACCGGCATGAGTTGAGCCTTCAAGGCTGCTGGGTGGCAGGTGGATGCTGGCAGTCCTGTTTATAACCAGGGAAACAAAAATGCAACAAAAATGGGTTCAGGTGGGAAGCTGAAGCAGAGCAAGGACTAGAGCCCAGGTCTGGCTGCCCTAAGGATTGGCACAACACTGGCACGACAGAGCCCTTGGTGGGCTGCTCAAGCCCCTTCCAGCCACCCTGCTGAGCTGCTGCACCAAGAAAGCAAAAAAAGAGCCTGGAGCCAACACGGAACTGGAAGAGCAAGAGATTTTCAGGTTCAGTATTTCAATTGAATTTAGAGATCCAAGTGGCATGTCATGTTCCCAAGTCATTTGTTTGAGGTTGATTCTCTTGTCTGGGGGCTCTGCTCATTTATAGGCTCAGCTTATTCCCAAGTTTCAGCACAATCACGTTTCTAGGAACAATTTGGAGCAAGTGTGAGAGCAGAACAAGGTGCTGCAGGTCAGCCAGGGCTGTATCCCCCTGGGTACAGAGCCCACTCTCTGCCTGCCAGGCCATGCTGCCTCACTCCCACCTGTAGAAATCCCCCACAGCTGGGCAGATCTGCAATGCAAATGGCAAACAAACCAACCCTTCCCACGGTGTTACCATGGCACTTCCTACACCTGCCTGCTTTTGCAGAGCTACCCCTCTCCTCCAGGAATGTTCTACCCCAGATCTGGCTGCTCGTGTACAGCACAATCCCCCTGGCAGCCCTGAGGGGAGGGGCAGACCCAGCCCCCGCAGCCCCGCACCAGCAGGGTCTGGCACTTCCCTGGGTGTGCACAAGGTGTCAACCAGCAGCAGCTGTCGCTGAGATGCTTCAGGTTTCCCATTTCCCCTGTGCCTCTATCCGAGCCCTCCCCATCTTCCAGCCCCTGGCCCAAGGCAGACACCCCCGTTTCTCCTGCAATCCCCCCCTTTGTGTGCTCATGACTCCCTGTGCCCGGGAGGAGATAGCTATTATTTACAAAATGACTGAGTGCTATTTTTACTTGCTCCTTGGAAGCACCGGGAGCAGCGGCAGAGCTGGAACACGAATTCCGCCGCCTCGCTGCCTCTCCCCTCCCTGGCTGCATAGCTGCGAGTGATCCTGGGCGGGGAGCACAGGGGGCTCGTGTTAAACCTCCCTCCGCACACATCGAGTGCTGTTTATTCAAGAATCACACCGTGATAGCCGGGCTCGGCCAGCTGTGTGCCGGCTGCGGAGGTTCGGGGCCGCGCTGAGCAGGGTTCCCCGGAGGCTGTGCCCACAGCCGGGATGATGCGCCCACAGCCAGCCGGGGTGATGTGCCCACAGCCAGCCGGGATGATGTGTGTGCCCGCAGCCAGCCGGGGTGATGTGTGTGCCCGAAGCTGGGATGATGCGCCCACAGCCAGCCGGGATGATGTGTGTGCCCGCAGCCAGCCGGGGTGATGTGTGTGCCCGAAGCTGGGATGATGCGCCCACAGCCAGCCGGGGTGATGTGCCTGGAGCACGGATGATGTGCCTGCAGCCGGGATGATGTGCCTGCAGCCATCCAGGATGATGTATGTGCCTGCAGCCGGGCGCTGGGGGCTCCCGAGTGATGCGTGCTGAGAAAAGCAGGGGAGAAGCGGCTGCGGCTCCGTGCAGGGGATTCCGGGATGCTGCGCTGACGTCAGGGAGGATGCACAGCCCCGGCGCGGAGGAACGGGATGAACCAGGGGATAGGGAGCTCCTCCAGGCAGCTCCAGGGCTCTGCGGGGACCTAAGGGAGCTCGGAGTTGACAAACCCGACTGTGCTCGTGTTTGTACAGTCTAAGAATAGAGAGGTTCGGGAATTTCTGCACCCAGGGGTACAAACCCTCAGACCACTCCAAGTCAGCTCCTGGAGGGAGATATTTCTACGCTGGGCTCCGATATCCCATCTCCAGCTGTGGTCACAACCTAAGAAGGGCAGTAACAAGCTGATAGTGCCCCTTAACTCCCTCCTAGACAACTTCATTCATCCTCAACTCAAGAATTTCTGAGGTCCCCTTATTCAGTGTCCTCTCAAACACACAAAATCCTTTAGGGAGGAATCCCACCAGCCTGTGCTGAGAGCAGTGGCACTATGAAGAGAGGGGATGCAGCATTGCTCTCTTCCACATCACACAACCCAAAGTGACACCAGGGTGTCACTGTTATGTTTCAAAAACACCAGGATGATGTTTTCCAGCTAATTCAGCATCTCTGGGAAGGGAAACACAAGAAGTCAGCTGGTGCTACCAACTTCCACCTCATACCTTCCCCCAACTCCTTGCCACAGTAATTAATAAGCAGCAGAAGGTAATTTTTGCAGCTGCACACAGAACCTCTTTGTGTGTTTCATTCTTCACCTTCTCAGCCTCCCACTGGGGGAATTCAATTTTCCTTCCACTTTTAACCTCTGGAACAAAAGAGTTTTCCATGACCTTTGCTACAAGCTCCATGAGCCCACTGGAGCTGAGCTGAACCACAGTCTGGGGCAGCCCTTACCTTCAGAGGTGTCACTCTACAGCCCCAGCCAGAAACTCCACCCGTGGGTCCCTCCTCTCCCTCTGACAACTTCAGCTCCATCACACCAGGGCTGCCTTTCCCAGTCCCTAACTGTGGTTTTTCTGGTTTTCACTTTTAACCTGTGGTTCTGCCAGGTTACCTGTTAACCTGCCTTGTTTTGGAAAGTGGGAGCTGAATAGACTCTGCTTGCAGGATGAGAGGCACTGAAGAAGGGAGGGACGTCTCTGGGTGGTGTGGCATGTGGCACCTTCTCTGTAACGTGGTACTTGGGAATGCCAGGCCAGTGCTGGGAGAGGACAGGGAGGCACAAGCAGAGGGGTAGGTGCCCAAGAAGAGAGGGTGAACTACTGAACTACCTCTCTCCACAACGTAAAGCTGCAGAAATGGAGACATCTACATCACCAAGCACACACCAGAAAACCCTGATGTGGCTTTCACTGCTGCTCTCCTGCTGTGGGAGCAGTAACACTCCCCCACATACATCAGAGCTGCTTTTCTCGCAATTTTTCTTTTTCTGAGGGAGCTCAGAAATAGCAGCAGAGAAGGAAACATTTCAGTGAACATCACTGCAGTGTTGTTGATGCCTCATGGGCTTGTCCAGCCCAGCCAGGGGATAAAGCTGACTCCAAGGACATTGAGAGATCTCCTGCCACAAAAGGCCACAAAGCTGTGTGAGCTATTGCTGATGTCATGACCACAAACATCCCTACTGCATCTGGAGTGCTTCCACACCAGGTAACCTGGGAGCAGAGGGTCTGCTGGGGTCAGGAGGGAAAGGCTGGGGAACAGAGATGGCAAAAAGCCACGAGAATCTCCTGGCATTCCCTCCAGCCTCTGGGAAAGGGAGAGCAGAGCTGGAGAGCAGAGATGCAGGCAGGTCTCAGCACAAGCCCTTCTCTCTTCTCAGCTGGGTTATGACTTGGGGAGCTCAGGCAACACAGACAGAGGTCATGAGCAACCTCTTCAAACTCCCAGTCCCAAAGTAAAAATACATCTTTTCAGACATTGCTTGGCTGTTGCAGCACCCCAGCAACCTTCAATACGAAATAACTAGCTCGGAAGTGAAAGCCAAGTCTCCTATCACAGACATTCACCCCTGTCTGGCAGCTCAGCCCAGGCACCTTTCCCAAAAGTGGACAGCAGTGTGTACATGTTCTACTCCTGAGAAGAAGCAGCAAGAACATACACAGGATGTCTTGGCCCTGTCAGTGCCGAATGGCAGCCAGCAGGGCCAGGAGTGTCACCAGGGGGCTGGCAGGTGGCCCAGCCCTTCAGAGGCCAGACAGAGCTAACAGCAACATCAACTCTAATTCCCTGAACTACCTGAAACACCCACACTTCTCCAGGAAAATTCACTTGGGCGGAAGCATCACGACACAGCTGAGACCCCACAGGAAATCCCAGAGGTAGTTCTGCCCACCCAGACCTCACCACCTCTGATGGCACCTGCCTCTCTCTAGAGAGCACAGAGATGAGAATCAGCAGGGTCCTTGGGTGAGGGCTGGTGACCTGTGACAGTGTGGTTAAAGATGACAGGATGCTCATCTACTGCAAAGTGGGGTCAGCCAAGGACAGAGGACTGGGAAATCTGTACTCTGCAGAATAAACCACATAGTAAGGAAAGAAACAATATAAATGTCTGAAACAAATGTCTTATCTCAGCAAAAGCAGGGGTGAGTAAGAGCCTGCAGGGGATTGCCAACAAGACCTTTGGGTTGGATCCTTATCTAGCTCTGCCATGTCACGAATGATTTGTCTCACGCAGTTTTGCCCGGCTATTTGCTTGATTCCACAGTAACTGGGTCTGTGTAACAGCTCTGACACCCTCAGTTGTGCTTCCAGTGACTTCTGCAGGGTTATGATCAAAAGGACATCACATTTAGATGGGGAACAAGGCTATCTGCTGCTTGCCAGGAAAGCATCAAGCCTGTTTCCCCAATCCTGGGGTGCCGAGGCATTTTCTCACCCGCTGCTGCTGCTCCAATCCCCTGGCACTGCCAGCATTTGCTGTACAGCCAGTTCCCAAGTTGCTGCTCTGTGATCCATGGTGATTAATTACTACCTTCTCTCTGGTGTGATGGCACATCAGTGTCTACAATTGTGTGTCCTCCAGCCAGACTAGAGAGAAATCATCCAATCTGTAAACACAGCTACGCATGTGGTGTCACTTCCAGCAGTGCTTCTTTCCTTTCTCCCCTCAACCTGGATATTTCAGGGAGAATGAGGAGTTCAAAAGAATTTCAGGGGCTGTCTCAAGAGACAGCCAACAACGAAGCTGCTCACACGTGATGAGAGAGATCAGCATGGTCTGCAATTACATGTGCTCAATTCTTCAGCACAGATGAAGTGAGATGATGCCTGTCAAAGCCTCAAAAAGACAGCCTGCCCTGGCTCCCTTTCTTAGCAGGGCCACGAAGAGCTGAGGCAGGGAATAGATTTATTCCCTGTCTCACACCACATGCTGCAGATGCAGAGTTCTCACATGGCTGCAGCCAATGTCCTCTGCAGGAAGGAGCTGCAGGACCATGAAGTGACCCAGTTAGCACTTGAGTATGGCTTGTCTGGGATTTATGGCACACTCTCAGATGGATGTCTAATTCCTGGGCACAAACTCCTTGGATTGCATAGGGAAGATCAGGTGGATTTTTGGAAGAGAAATCCCTCAGGAGTCTGCAAATGTGCTGTACATGTGCTGGTGGCTCTGACCCAGGTCTGAGCTCTCTCTACACCTACACAACTCCATAACCATCAGAGTTTGGATGAAGGCACAACTATTGCTTAAAGCAGAGCACTCAGACACACTTTGTTCTTCAGCACAGTGCTGAGGGGTACAGGGGGCATCTGCTGGTTCCTTTTGGGTGAGTAACTGTACTCCCTTCCCCAGCACTTCTGTGGGGCTAACAGCACAGGTAGCCCAGTAGTCTGGTCTGACCTTACTGCACTGCCCCTTTGTCTCAACACACACAGGGTAAGGGCACTCCAGGCATACCTGACATGCTGGGTAAGTCCAGGTCTTGCTGTAGAAGGTGCTACAGGGATTTCACACCTCCTCCCATGCGGGTGAAAGGCATTTTTCACACTTGTCAAGAGTGTGGGGTGCAGGTTACAGCTCTATCCAGCAGAGCAGCCTAGGAGAGATGCTGCTTTACCAGCAGAGGAGCCAACCAATCCTCCTTCCCATCAGATCAGCTTTTCCTCCTTGTTTTTCTGATGCCTAACACCAGTTGATCCCAGCTAGTTACCTCTCTCAGCTTTGGGTCTTTTTCCACTCAGCTTCGTAATTCCACAAATCTTGGAGGGACTCCACATCTCAGAGTTATCTACCTTTTCTGTCAGGCTTTGCTCAGATCAGCCAGCAGGCTCTAAAGCTTATGGAAGACAAAAGGCAGCAAGATGGGTGTGATAAGCCTTTCACCATTAGAAGCCCTGGCTAAAAACCTACCACAAGGCTTCACAGAATGTGATTTAATTTAGCTTGTCCTCCCATTTATCCACGTGCACATATTCTTATCACCACATTAAGATACACATCCAGGCATTAGACTCAGGATATAGTACAAGTTATTGATAAACATCCAGTCCAGCGGGGACCGAAGGAAGAGTCAGAAGCAGTGACTGCTGGAGGGTGTGCAGCCATGGAGGCTTTATACACACCCCTCATTCTCACACATACAGACTACAAACAGAGCCTACAAATTAGCTGTGCTATTTTTGCCACAGACAGAACTACGACAGAATGAACAAAGCTACTGTCGTTACTATTTTAAGGACCCAGGACACCCTCAGATGCCAAGAAGACAGAGGAGGAATATGTATGTATGAGCATGCTTTTAGAGGTTCTGCAGAGCTCTGAGACCCTGTGGTAATGGAAGGGAGATGCTACATCAACATGTTTGTTATATATTATAAATACAATGGGAAAATGTGTGAATATAAATTAGCATGCATAATTTAACATACTCAGTATTAAAACCTGGCCTCGATGGCTAAGCCAGAGGCGCTTGGGAAAGGGAATCCCTGCTGGTCCCTGTGGACAGGGGAAGAGCAGTCAGGCAATGCCGTGGTGCCAGCTGGTACATCCAGCTGTGCCCTAAGGAAACCAAAGCCAGGAGAATTCTGCTGCAGGAGCAGTAATGGGAGGGCAAAAATGCCAGTCTGCTACCTCAGCATTGGGCAAACCCACTCCATGTTACCTGCATACCACCTGTGGTCTGCCTTGGTGACCTTATTCAGTTAATTCTGCCTTTAGGGATCAGTGACAGTGTTCTTGCTGACCAGTCGAAGGATCTTGGTGAGCAGAACCCTCAGGGAAAGACTGCAGAGGGCTCAATATGTCAGTGCTGTGACTGAGGTTGCAAACACAGGAGAGATGAGGCACCAAATCAAAGCACTGCTGTATCCCTCCACACATGAACAACCCAGCTGGGAAAACCAACAAGCTCATCCATAAGCTACATGAACCCCATGTGCCTCTGAAGCTTCTTCCTCAGGCAGACTGCCCCTCTCAGGTTTTTGCTTACTCCCTTTCCTAAAAACACTGAGCCTTTTGTTAACTCACTCTCAGCAAGTCTTTCTTGAACAGAAATCACCTCCCAACAGGCCACAGTTGCTTTGAGAGGAGTTGCAAAATCTTCAGATCAGTGCCAGTAACATTCTTGGTGTTTGTAAAGCAATTACAGAGCTCTGCAATTCATCAGGCAGATCCCCAGGAAAAAGATAAGCACGAAGGTGCAATACAAAACTGCTGTTGCCAACCTGATGATCATTGATAGACAACAGACAAAACAGCTGCGAAGACTGGAAAGCCAGGAAGCAAACAGGGGAATGCAAGAAAAACCAGAGAATCATTAAGGTTGGAAAACCTCTAAGACCAAGTCCAACCATCACCCCAGCACCATGACCATGTCCTCAGGAGCCACATCCATGTGTTTTTTGAACACTTCCAGGAATGGTTATTCCACTACTTCACTGGGCAGCCTGTTCCAGGCTTTGACAACCCTGTAAGTAAAGAACTTTTCCCTAATATCCAACCTGAACCTCCCCTGACTCGACTTGAGGCCATTTCCTCTCATTCTGTCACTGGTTGCCTGGGGGAAGAGACCAATCCCCACCTGGCTGCCCTCTCCTCTCAGGGAGTTGTAGAGAGCAGTAAGGTCTCCCCTGAGCCTCCTTTTCTCCAGCTCAGCCACTCCTGGTGCTCCAAACCCTTCCCCAGCTCCATTCCCTTCCCTGGACATGCTCCAGCCCCTCAATCTCCCTCATCATGAGGGGCCCCAAACCAAACAGTCTCACTCCAACCAAATGAGACACACACTGCATTGAATTTATGTCATTGCAGAGGGAGAAGGAAAAAAAGACATGTCTTAGTGAAGTGCATGAGGTTTGCAGGCTGAGCTCTAGGCTCCTGCTGCTCTGCACTGTGGCTCTGAGCATGCACTGAAGGCAGCTGTGCTGTGCCTCAGTCTCCCCATCTGCCTTTCAGCCCAATGCTGCCTGCCCCTGCCTCTGGCTGAATCACATTCCAGGTTGCTCTGCAGGCTGAGGATTGCCAGAACACGTGACCGGCTGTAGTGGGCAAAAAATGGAAATAAAAAAAGAGAAGAAGAAAGTGACTCCTGGGGGTTGCTGTACAGCTCAGAGGAAGGGCCCATTTAATTTTCAAGCCTGTCCCCCGAGGCCAACGCCAGGTACTGAGACAAGATACAAGAGTACCATAGCAGGGAGCAAAGCTGTAATTTGCACTCTGGTTCCCTTATCCATTAGCTCCTGGCTGGCATTTCCTTCAGCAGAGAACTCAATCAGCTCCTCAGACAGTGTGCCTCCGGTGATGCTGCTGGCATCCTTCACCTCCACTCCCGGGGCACTGCAGAAAAATGTTTTTCTTTCTTCATGCACCCCAGCATGGTGTCTGTGGCAGAGCCCAGCTCTGCACCGAGCTGTCTGTCCCCTGTCATGCACGGGTCACTGGGCTGCATGGCCAGTGCTTATTTATTGCAGCAATGCCAATACAGTGTGCAAATAAACTTATTTAATTCACACTGCCCAGCACTGGTCAATTTAGCATTTCCCCTGGGCTCACCCTGTGCCACCTCTGCCACACACTGAGAAAGGCATTGGGAAAGAAAGAAAAAGGAAATGTACTGGAAAACAAAGGAAAGGAAGAATTACACTGACTGCCAGGTGCAAATAACTCCTCCTGGCTTTGCTGCCCCAGACTTGCACGGAAGAACAGAGTCTCCAAAGCACAGGATAAACCTCTAAACACTCACTGTGCTCCTCCAGGACATCCCCTCTCACCTGCCTTCCCTTGACTCCCAGGAAAAGTCCCTGGCTGCCAAATGGGGCCAGCAAACCTGGCAGCAGTGGATTCATGCCCACGTGGCAAGATGGGCTTAGTTGTGCATTCAGGCTATTGTTTTATCCTCAGGTGAGAAAAACAATTTCAGAGGAAATTCCATTTTGGCTCTAAATCTCCCCCTCCCCAGCACTGTTCAGGAACCAGCGTTGCCTGTCCCAGGGACAGAAAGGCTTTTTTTACCACAGTTACTCACAAAAATTAAGCAACCGATATGGAATTGTCAGTCCTGCCCACTACATGAATTATGATATGCTGCATGGTACTCTGATACTCCCATCAGAGACAGGCAGAGGGCAGATGCCTCCAGATGTATGTAATTTTTAATTTCCTTTGCTGGGGAAAATGTTTTCTTGTTTTAGTGATGTATGTTCAAAGCGTTCCAGTTCCCATGGCAACTCTCTGCTTCCACTGGAGATGTCATTTTTCATGCCATCCCTTCAGAATTCGACATCTCTCACAGAAGTTTTGAAGAAATGTCTCTCTTAAATATATATTTATTAGAGACAGTGCCCGAGAGTGCGTTTTATTGACACGTTTCTTAGGTGACTCAGCCTACAGAGGAGAAAGCTGTCTCCAGAAATATGCTGCCTGCCAATCTGCCTTTCCTCAGCTTCTGTTTTCAACCACAACTCTCCCTCTCTTTTTCTGCCATGCAGTTATTTGCCAGCACCTGCTCCCTTTTTTCTTTTTCTTAAATTCCTTTCTGTTCTCATCACTCCAGCAAAGCAAGCACAGCAGGGGAGTGCCCAACTGTGTCAGAAGTGTCTGTGCCCATTCCCTGCTGCCACATTTGCATGTAGAGAAAACCCCAAAGTACTGCAAAATAGGGACTGCACGAGCCTCTCCATCCTGGAGGTGCAGCAGCAGGAGCTCCCTGCTCCTGGATGCTCTCCCTGTGCCCCTGGCTGGAGCTCTTTGGGTGCCATGTGCCCCTTGGGAAGGGCTGAGGGCATCCAAGTGCTCATCCTGCTCCCCAGTGCAGGACCCTGGGCATGGGGCTGCCATCCTGGCTGGGGGAAGGATTTGTGCCCCAGGTGTTGTTTGTCTGGTGCCACTCGGGCAGCAGTTTCAGTGGCCCATGGTGTTGTGGTGCCTCTCTGTGCCCCACAGGTGTGGGGCTGAGGGATGCTGAGATGGAGCCACCTCCCTGCACAACCCCAGCCTTCCCTGCCCCACCAAGGCAAGCTGCCTGCCCCTAACCATCACCCCCAAAATCCTGCACCCCTGGCTCTGCAAACCCCTGCAGAGAATGAGAGATGTAACATCCCTCCCATGGCAGCTTCCAGAGATTTTTCACAAGACCCCAGCGGAGAGTTTCTCCTCCAGGCTGCAAGGAGCCCCCAGCTCTGCTGCCCTCCAGGACAGGGGAGCCCCCAGGCCCTGCAGGGCTGCTCAGGTGCCCCCACTGAGCAGGATCCCATCCTGGAAACCCTCACTCGCCCCACCATCAGCATCTTCTGGCAGCTCCTCGGAAAGGCGGCCCCAGCGCCGCGAGGATCCCGGCGGGAACCTGCGCTGGAGATCCTTAATAGAGCTGTAATGTTACAGCTCCAAATTGCCTTCCTCCAGGAGACAAATCCAAGCGAGGAAATTGGTAGGAGCTGAGCAGATCTGGAGGCTGATGGAGCTAATCCCAGGCATGTTTAAATGCAAAGGCCGAGGGAGCCTCACTCAAACCCGACACGAGCGCTGGAGCTCACTGCTGGGTTTAATTCTCAGGTGCAGCCTGCTCCAAGGGGTGGGAAAAGCAGGGAAAATCAGAACACTGGGAGCAAACATCACACGCCAGCTTCAAAGTCAGGACCTCAGCAAAACCAGGCACCAGCCAAAGAGCAGCTCCTGTTCACCCCATTTCAGAAACCACGTGGATAAACATTGCTGTGGTCCCTTGGAGGAGTTTGGAAACATTTTCTTAGCCCAGCCTCAAGCAGGGACACACAGGCTCAGGGGACACTTCTTGCTGACTCCAGACTTCGCATTAATTGTCCCGTCCCAGCAGCCATTAATCAAACGTCTTCCACTTGCATTTTTATTGAAAATCAATTTAATAAAGTAGGTGGGAGTCCGCACGCTTCCATAACATCAGATAAATATTCATGGGCGCTTACACTGCTTTAGCTAAATGAGTTTTTTAAATTTAACTGGTGCAATTTCCTTGTTCCTTAATATATGGCTTGGCTCGCCCTTGTTCAGGAACAGAGATGAGGTGGGACTGGCTCACTTATAGGCACACCAAGGAAAACTCCTCTGCTCTGGAGCCAGCACCTTTGGGCAAGGATTATGTCACCAGTAATTGGAAATACCAGTGTTGGGGTCAGTGTCACCTGGAGCAAATCCCCAGAGCTGAAGTGGAATTCCAAAGGGCCACTTGGAGTTGAAAACTCATTTTCCACCACTGAGAGCATGGCTCCCAATTTTTCCTCGGCAGGTGTGCCCTTTGATTTCCATTTTCCCCCTCCCTGTTTAAGCAGCCATTGTGCTCCAGCAGCCAAAGCTAATGAAAATCCTTGGAAAATGCACCCCCCTGATGGTTACTGAAGGAGGTTAAAAGGCTTCCAGCTACCAAAACACACCACTCACCAGGGAAAGAACAGAAACACACCCACTCAGGATCTGAGAGTCCTTGGAGAAGGGATGAGCACCACGATCAGCATCACAGAGAAAATCTCCACCTGCAGCCCTGGGGAGGACAGGTTAACCCCTAGCAAGACTCCTTGCTGCAGCCCTCCTTCCTAAAGGCAGTTGTCAGAGCCAGATGGAAGAAAGGAAAAGCCTGACACATTGATCAAATTTAGGAGACAGGCAGGACTCAGACAGTCCCTATCAGTGAGAGATTTCACAGCATCTAACAGCTCTTTGTTAACTGGAGCAGTGAGGAGCTGCAGCTCCCAAAAAGCAGCAATGCAGGGCAATTCAGCCACTGATTCTTGTCATGTTATCCCAATGATACCCTTCTCTTGAAAGGCAATGCTTTAGAAATCCAGCACACCATCACTTTGCCTTTGTTATTAACACAAACCGACTTGTTTTCATCGTTGCAGCCCCGACCTAATTCCCCGTGCATGCGCTCCCTACAGCAGCTCAGAGCCCCGGACAGGATTTGCTTTCTCTGTGCTTTGATGACATGAAGGTTGTGACTGGCCCTGCAGACAGGCACAGAGAGCCTGAGCCCAGGGACAGGGCATGGAGAGCCCTCCGTGCCCCGTGTGCTTCCACCCACGAGTCACATTTCCCATGCTCCAGCTCCGGGGTGTGGGTGGTGTGAAGACAAACGGGATCCATACAGTGCCACCATCATCGCTTTCCCTTTATGCCCAGCAGCTACAGATGCAGCAGAGGTGGGCAATCCTCACTTTGTGATGTCACCAGTGTCTCCTTGCTCAGTTCCTCCCAAAACACAGCAGGGCCAGTTCTCCTGCAAGCCTCCCAGAGCACTGATTTCCCTGATTTCCCTGCTATTAAGACAGCAGCCCTGCTCTGGAGAGATCAGCCTCGCTGGAGACAAACTGCCTGTCAGCAAACAGCACTAAATACAGGGTATCATACTCCACAGATGGTGGCATGCTTTTAGTGTTTTCTCTCTTGGATGCAGGTCACACCACTAATGTCATCTCCAAACACCGAAATCCTACATGTGAAAAGGTAAAGCTTAATTGCCTTGAACAGCAACTCTTGTATTGATTCCAACATAAGGCCCATAAATATTAATACAGCTATATTTAGCCCCTTTCAATTATACATACAAAATTGAACATCTTTCTGGGAACAAATCAGTCCGGATAGGGCTTGGATTTTTTTCCTTTTCCCTTTTTAATGTGTTCTGCATCAAAATACTAATAATTCCAATAGAACCAAAGCTTTAAAAAACTCAAAACAACAAAACCAGTGGATGGAGGCAAAGTCTTAAAGATATTTTTCTGGCTCAACCAGCTCACTGGGCAGGTGTTCAGAGGCACTTTCACACTCCTAACCTTAGCCCTGCCCCACCTGGTCCCTATTTATCTGTTGATTCAGTTTCTTTCCTGGAGAGCTGCACATGGGCCCCACTGAAGGTGTGTTCCCAGAGGGACACACAGGGAAACTGCTGGAACAGGGATGTTCCAGGGAGGTCCCATCCAAGCATGGCCATGGCCACACAAAGCCTTGTGCAGTTAAAGACCTTCTCCTTTGTATAAAAATCACATCCACTTTACTGATTTGCAAATTAATTATACATCACTTCCCTTGCCAAAATGGACTTAATGGTATTGACATTACATGACAAAGAGGAGCTATCAGAAAGCTTCTCTCATAATGATGGCTAGATTGATCAGGGAAGAAGAAAGGAGATTTCACGCTTTTGTTTTTTAACCCTTCCTCATGAAAGCAAACAAGGCCCTTTTCTAGGAAAAAGGGTTTTCAAATTCTCAGGCAAGACCAGGTGCATCTCTCCAAAGGGAAGAGCTCTCATCTTCCATGCACAAAAGCCTGAAGTTCAATTCCCACATGTGCACAGACCCTTCAGAGAAAACACAGCTTGGGGGCAAAAAAACCCAACAGAGTTTGCACCTTCATTTTTTACAGGACAGTGGCCACAGCTGGCTAAAGTGACATCCACATGATGAGACAAGAACTCAGATGAGCGAGTACAAATGCAGGACAGCAAAAAACCCTGATCTGGCCTGTATGGGCCCAAAACTTCCTCAACAAGAGCTCTGAAGGACGCAGCGAGCCCTGTGCACAGGCTCTGGCACTCTACACAGCCAAAGGCTGTTCTTTAGGGGGGTTTGTTATGGACCTCAGACCCTTTCCTCAGCAAAGTTTCTCGTATCAGAACTGATCCTTCCAAACCAGAGCTGCCTGAAATGGCTTTTGCAATGTCAAAACAGTATCTTGGCTTTTCAGACACAATTTATTTCGCTCCAGTCACGAGTTGTTCCATCCACTGACTCAGCCTGAACTTTGTCATCAATAGGATTTTCCAGCAGGTTGGGAGGGGGGGGGAATAAAAATCATATGCTTCTTCCATGCCTGTTGTTCTCAATACTTTGGTTCGAATTATATCCTTCCAGAAGGTAAAGAGAACGGGGTGTCCTTTCCTCACAATGCAAATTGCAGATTAAAATCCCTCTCCAGGCTATACTCTGTGCCTATAATTGTCAGTACTCCACAAGCACTCGTTGGTTTTTTATTTTAATAAACATTAGTTGCACATCCTTCAGAGGCACAATTTTAAAGTTAAGTTACAAGTTAGTAGACAAAGAAATATTACAGGAAATTCCTGCTCCACCAGGTGAGAGCTTTGCCACTTACTGCAATAGGGTATTTCCCTCTGACTTTTAATAATCTTTGCTTAAGGGACCCTGCACAGTTTAGCCTCAGAGTCTTGCAGCACTCCCCAAAGCCCCATGCATCTTCCTCACAAACACTGCAGTATTTTTATTTAATCAAACAATAACCTTTAAATAAATGGAAGGGCATTAAGAAGCTAACAGGTCTGAAGCAGCAGCATTAATCCCCCCTCCACAGGGGGCTCAGATAGATGTGATTTGATTGCTTCTTCCAGATGGGTCAGGGCTGAAATTCACCACCAACACGATCAATGACTTTGCCTCATCAGACATAAACAATACCTCTGTATTACTACATGAACTGCTGCAAACATTTTATCCTCTAGCTCAACAAATAAAATAGCTGCCATTTCCTCGGTATTTGACCAGTTGTTTCACCACCAGCTTCCCAGAACAAACCAATTAAAGTTGTTTTTAAACTCTGTTACATCCAATAAAATAATCTTATTTCTCAATCCCTATCAAAGCCACATTATAAATCCTTTACATGGGACTGAATGAACGGAAATTCTAATAAAGGAGAAGCTGCCATAGTCCAACAGATCAATAAAGACATCCTCACAAGCAGTTTATAGCCATCTATAACATCATCTACTAATGTTCTTAAACCCATCTAACACATGTTCAACATGCTGAAACATCAGCTATTGCCTTCCAGAGTCATTATAAACAAACACCACCACCCTGTCTCTGACACATCCACAGCTCCCCCTCGGGCAGGGATCAGCTGCCCGACGTTCTCACTGCTTCACTGCAGGTGTCTGAGCCAGCTCTGGAGCTCTGAGATGTTACTCCAGTATTACTGGGGCAAAAATCCCCTCCAGATGACTTTCCTTTCCTAGAAAAATTCCTTGCCCCCCTGGGGAAAATTTTCTTGCCTACACACGTGGGTGCAGGGCAGGATCAGCAGCTCCTCACTGGAAACACACACCAGGGAAGGCATCAGCTAAAACAAGGCATCCACCAGAGCAGCAGGAACTCCTTCTCACAAATCACAACCCCACAGCCTGGGGGTTTGGTTGGGCTGCTCTGAGAGCCCAGAAGCGTGCACAGCAAGGACAGCTGGTGCTGGACTTTGGCCACATGACTGCCCTTTAGAGGGTGGCTGGGCACAGACCTGGCATGGTGACCCACTCACAGCTCTGCACTGGCACTGCCAGATGCCCCCAAAGCACCTGTGCTGACCCAAAGCCAGGTGTTTCACACCAAAAGCAATCAATCTCCTTCCACAATGGGTTCCCAGCCCCTCCCGAGTGCTTGTGACATCCCTGAAGCTTTGATACAGGCTTGTTGCCCTCAGCACATTCATAACTTATTTAAGAGAAGACTTCCACCCTTAGGCACAGCTGTCAGGGCCGTGTTCCTCGCCTGCCTTCTGATGTGTGCAAGGCTTTTCACACAGAGCTGTGCACTAGGGGTTCCAACAGCAACACCACTGGGAATGCTGCACCAGAGAGAAGCACCAGAGCTCTGCAAATCCATAGCAAAGCTGCCTTTGGAGAGCTGCCCCCGAGGGGAAGACAACCTTTCTTTAATTTGTTCACAGATCTTGACTTCAGAAGTTTGACGAGACAGAGCAGGGTCCCCGTTGCCCAGAAAGGTAAACAGAAGGAAACGCTGTTCAGGCAATGCCTCAGCTTCAAATTAAAACTCATCAAGGAAGCTCACACAAAGACAAAAATCTGAGATAAGACATGGATTTTGTTTCGTTTTTTTCCCTAAGAAAGGATCAAATTCCTCCCCGGAGTAATCAATACAAAGCATGAAGTCAGATCAGAGAGAAAAGATGAGAAGTTGGGGGAAGTGGGACATTAAGACAGAAAAACAGATTAAACACCAACCTGAAACCCTAGAAATCATAATAAACCACAGAGGACAACTCTGTTTGTCATCTCATGTTTCTCTCACACGAACAGCAGTTTGTGATCATGTTTATGAGGAAGCTTCATCACACATAGGTGAAAAACCTATCCACAAGTGAAAAGGACAATTTCAACATTTCATCCGGATTTTAGGAAATAAAAGTTCTGTAAATTTCAACCTGGACAATTTAACAATTTTTACCACTATTATAGGTTTATTGTACTGCAAACCGATTTCTTCTTGGATCCTGCCAGCCAGATAATGTCTTGCCGTTTCATTTTGGAAAGCACTGTACTTCCAAGAGAAGGCAGTTCTGTAATTTAATTATTCTGACTATTTCAGCCCCTCTGCCTTAATGCTCCCCCAGTAACAGACAAGCCGTTACCTGCAGGAGGTCAGGCCAAAATGACAGATGCACTGAGGTGTAGCACACCAAGCATCTCCTGAGAATGTCGCAACCTAAAGTGAGATGCTCTGAACCCAAATCCAAAATCTCTTGGCCATCAATACTTGAATTAGTGAAATACCAGTGGCCAGGCAGGGATACAGATGTTCCTCAGGAGCCATCCTGCCAAACTACAGCATCATTAAAAGAGCAGGCAGCAACATTGCACCGCAGAAAGAGGAAACGAGAGAAACTCCAACTGAGGTACGCTTTGCTGGCAAAATAATCATGGAAATACAACAGCAGGATAAATATTAACAGGTGGCTCTGGATCAAAACCATTGGCAAGACAGAGCTGACACAGGAAGGATAGATAAAAGGCACCACAGGTCCAGGTGGGCACCCCTGATCTGAGTCCTGTTGTGAGCAGCAGGTCCTGACTGCACCAAGTCCTGCTAGAGCCCAACGTGGTCTGGGAGGTGCTGACACCAAAGAACAACACAGTGGAGAAGAGGAGGAGGAGCCTGGGTTGTTTCACCCTCTGGATATACCCAGTTGGGAGGGTACAAACTGGGGCTCTCCTCTGCCTGGATGGGACCACCTCAGGGACAAGGAATGGGTGCCATGCCCTGTCCCCAGGGAAGAAGGAACCCAAGGGGTGAAAGGCCTTGTTCTGTCTGGGGAATTGAGCTGCTTTCATCCAGGTGCCTGTGTTTGCTGGTCCTGCTAAACCCCATGGACACTTCAGGAGGTTCCCAAACCTCAGCTGTCCAGAAGCCCCTGGCACAGAGCTGGCCTGGCAGGATGCTCAGCAGCCACCACCCCCTCAGCAGTGCTGAGCTGTTCAGGGACTCCAGAGATGCTATAGAAGCTTCAGGGAAATACCATGAGTTACCTTGTCAGTCATGCTGCATCCAGGAGGGATAACACTGATCGATCGCAGCCTGGCTGATTAACATGGTACAAATTGCTTTTTAATTGCAATTGGAGAAACTGGCTTATCTGGGGTGTTTACAACTCATCTTTTAGAAAACTGAGCAGCCTACTCTCTTCTGTTCCTTGGGGCAAAACCTTTCCCTCCTGGCATGCCCTGGAAAAGCCCAGCAGTTTTCTGGAGTGCTTCCCAGCCACTCAATACAGAGAGGTTGTCCAGCACTGCTCCAGATGCCCTCTGGGTTCCTCACCCTTACCCCAAAAGTACCTCAGGTACACCCCTGGCCCTGTGGAGCAGCCAGGCTCTGGCTGAGCTGCAAGAAACCCCTGCCTTGCTTTGCAAACAGCTGTGAAAGGTCCCACATGCCTCCCCCTCGAGCAGTAAGCTGCTCCCTGATAGCTCTACATTGCTAAAGGATATTTAAAGCATTCTTGAGGCTGTAAGGAAGGAATAGGCTGGAAATGTCCCCTCCTGTCCCTGCCCAGGCATTCCCAGGATGGCTCTGTTTCAGTTGCAGCACAACAGACCCAAATGTCATCAGTTAGGAGATGAGGTAGAGGAGGTACAGCTGTCCAGGGAGCACCACTGACCCTCGAATTCCCCCTCATGGTCACTGTGCTGGACATCACACTGGGCCTGTAAGGACTGCAAAGAAACACAGGGGAGTTTTGTACATCTGTCATTCACAAAAAGTCACTTGTGGTTCTTTCATCTGCATCCTGCTCTTCGAGCATCTCTTCTATTTGGACACAGGACATCTCACCCTTGGTCAGCCACTTCCACCTCCTTCTCCTGGCCACATCTCCTCTCTCCTGCTCTTGTGAGCTTCAGGTGCATAAATGAGGCTCTGCAGGGAGCCCCAGGAAGAAGAACCTGAGAGCTACAGACAGACACTTCCCACTGCAGCCCCTCCAGGCTGGGCAGAGGCTCTGTGTGACTTCACAGCTCCAGACCAGGAGCAGAGGGCCCTGCTGTCCACAGAAGCTCTCCTGGGACATTTTCTGATCCTACAAGGTTGGCCATGACAAGAGATGTCTCCATTCCCTTGGGGTCCATCGCTGTTCCTCTTCTGACTTAATAACCAATCTGCCCCGTGTTCTCCCAGGGGAAACACAGGTTTTCTGCTGACAGCTCCCCTCTCCTCCCCCACTCTGAGTCCTAGATGTTCTGTTTATGCAGCTACCCCTTCCCCAAGCCCAGACTGTCTTTCAGTGGTCATGAGGCCAAAGAAAAGACTCAGTTCTGTTCCTAAGAGGAATCCACTCCTGGCTCAGCTGGTAGAGACAGGGAAAAACCTCCTGCCAGACACTGTGACACAAATGGTCACGTCCCCAGTGCTGCAGGGTGTTACTGCAGAAGAAGGGGTCTGACAGCCACCTTCCCCTGCCTTTCTTTTTCTAAGTCAGCCTGGTCTGTGCTCACAAATCTCCCCCTTGCCTGAGGACAGCCTGGCTGGACTAGGTGTCTCCTGCTTGGGGCAGAAGCAGCAGCCAGGCCCAGGGCCACCCTCACCTGGAGCCAGGCTCTGCAGCACCAGGCACTCCTGAGCAGCCTCAGCACGGGTTTGCTTCAGCTCGTGTCTGCAGCATCCTGGTAGGAAGAGGAGCTCTGGCATGGCAGCTATTAGAGTGGGTGGCAGCAGATGGTGCAAGCAGAGGGGATAAGAAAATAAATACAAAGAGGCTATCTTGAGGGGAGAAGTCACCACATTAACACTCTGTTGCTTACACAGTGTCTTTTCCCAAAGTCTAAACAAACACTGCTCGGTTCCTGGCGCACGGGAAGCTGAAGGAGGGGACACGGTTGAGCACACACAGCACTGCAGAGCCCTGAGAGGTGCTGCAGCCCCAAACCCTGCTCAGCCCTCCATGTCCCAAATGTCTGCAGGGGCATCTCATCCAGAACAGGAAAACCAGCCAGCCAAAGGGCCTGCATGTCCTGCTTCACACAAATTACAATTTAGGGAACTCCATCCTTCCCACCTGCCTGGGTGTGGACACAAGATCACCACACCTGCCCTTTCCATGGACTGCAGGGTATTGATGCTCTTGCCTGACATCTTCAGAAAAGCAGTGGAAGACTTTCCCAAGGGAAATGAGGAGACTGCAGGGACTGCCCAGTGCTGTTTTACAGGAAAACCAATGCTCCTTGTCCATCACCCATCCCACTGCAGCACAGCTGCTCATCTGGGGCAAGGCAATCGCTTTCCCAGCCCTCACACAGCCTTGGACAGCAGGAGCTCATCTCTTGCTGACTGCCACCCCAGGCTCTTCCACTAACCCCAAACTCTGGAGTCTGCAGCAGGACCATTTCTGCTTCTCTGGCCACCAGCAGCAGTGGGAGAGGTCTTTCCTTCTAATTCTCCTCCTGAGAGACCTCCAAGGCTTCAGCCTTGGGCAAAACAACTGAAAGTGGGGAGAGCCTGGCTCACCAGGCTGCTCCATACACAGAGGACAACTCCCTGCCAGTCAAGACCCCCCAAAACCTGCAGCCCTCATCAACACCTCCAATCTGGGTCTGCCAGAGTGCCTCAGCAGGGAACATAGAGGTGAAAACAGTCTTTAAACACTCAAGGGCTGGCTCAGGCAAAGGCAATTTATTATGTTAAACACGTTATTAAAGGATCTAAAGCAACAGAGCAAAGATGTTCCAAGAAAGGTTTGAACTTCCCCAGCAAGGGGCTCCTGGGACTCCTCTTGTTAATACTTAGCATGGGCTTGTCTGCAGCTGAGCCTACAGTGAGCATAAATGCCCCCTCAGCCCCTGTGCAGAACTCATTTCAGTTAAATCAATACAGCCATAGGGGACACTTGAGGAAGCAAAGCTATTAGTGGGACAACAGTTAATTCTGGGGGAAAGAAACAAGCAACAAGAGCAATAAAGCTGGCTGATTGCTTATGCAGACACTGTAACCCTTTCCTGTCTGGGTCCTGCAGCACAGCAGAGATGAGGATGCTCACTGGAAAAGCCCTTCCTCCCCAGGTCTGGCACAGTCTCAAAGGGACAGCTGCAGGGCAGAGGGCAGTGGCACAGGGGTGGACATGGGGCTGGGAGGAAGCAAGGCTGCTCTGGAGAAGGAAAGTGCCATTCCAGGAGATCCCATCAGCATGCAAGAGCTCAGGAAAGCAGCTCTTGGCAGCAGGAAAATGGGACAACACGTGGTGACTCCAGCTCTGGGTGGAAACCATGGTCCAGCAGCACACCTTTGCTGAACAGGACAGCTCAGAACAGTGCAGGGACATCCCCCAGGGACACACAGCTGCCAGCACCTGAGAGGGCCACCTCTGCCCCAGCAACAATGCACCAGGAAACCACCCAGGCCCACATTCCCTAATTTCACACCTGTCTTCCCCACACATCTCCCCATTTCCTCCGCCCCCTTAGATCATGCTGACTGTAGCTGTAGGCATTCGGTGGGAAGGTGGCTGCCATGGCTTTTCTCTCTGAAGCACCTGAGAGAAGTGTAGGAGCTTGCAGAGCAGCTCTGCAGCAGCAGCAATGTTGGCAGCAGTGTGGAATGCAGCTCAGGAGGCAGCAGGGCCTGGGTGAGTGCCCGATGCCCAGAGCAGCACGGGGGGAGAGCTTGCCAGGTGACAGCTGCATGGGAAATCACTGAGAAGATGTGGAGATGGAGGCTCTGTAGCAAAGCAAACTGATTAAAAAGCAATGCCAACATGGTGGTGGTGAGCTGAAGGTACTGCAAGCTGCTGGTACAGAGCCACAGAATGGTTCAGGTTGGGAAAGGTCATCAAGTCCAACTGTGCACCCAGCACCATGTTCAGCACTAAGCCATGGCCTCGAGTGCCACAGCAACACTTTCAGGGATGGTGGCTCTACCATTTCCCAGAGAGCCTTTTCCAGTGCTTTACAACCCTTTCTGTGAAAATTTTTTCCTCACATCTAATCTAAACCTCCCCCGGTGCAACTTGAGGCCACTTCCCGTTGTCCTGCCATTTGTTCCCTTGGAGAACAGACTGACCCACACGTGGGTCAAACCTTCTTTCAGGGAGCTCTAGAAAGCGAGCATGTCCCCCTTTTTCTCCAGGCTGAGCTCCCCCAGCTGCTCCTCATCAGATTTGTGCTCCAGACCTTTTCTCTGGACATTCTCCAGCCCCTCAATGTCTTCCTTTCTGAATGTATCAGCATTTCTGAAAGGGTGATGTCTCTAAAACAGCAGCAATAGGTTCACACACACCCATTCCATCTAGAGGCCTATCCTTGCTCTGTCTCAGGCCTCCACTTGCACCTCTCAGCCCACGACATATCCAACAGCAAAACAGACTGAAAACAGGTAAACAGCCACAAACTGAGCCTGGCACTGATCAGCCTCCCCTCCTGACAGCACAGAGGTATTAGAAATAAAAGAAAATAATTTTTTGTTGCTAAAGCGACCCAGCTGTGGGAGCACCCGACTGACCTCCGAGCCCAGGCCTCAGGCGGTTGTCGTATCCATCCAGGAGCCTGTCCAGGATGCGTGTGAAGATGGTGATGTTGTCTTTGCTGTCATCCACGACGTCCGAGACGTGCTTCTGAGAGAGCCTGGCACGTGGGGCAGGGGGAAAAACCAGGGAGAAGTGTTAGGAGGGAAATCTGCACTGTGTGTGCTCCGAGCACTTACAGGGAGTGAGGGGAGGTTGGTTCCTGCTCCAGCCTGGAGGGCAGGATGGGACTCAGCTTTTGACAAAGTCATAAAGTCATTTCTTTATGAATCAGCACAGGGCATTTCTGATCAACTCCCCACTGTCCCCTCCCCATCTTTCCCCACTCAGAGCCAGCAGCACCACAGGGAGTGTTTAAGAGTCCTATTTTATCAAGGAGCTGCCCCAGCATCCCTTGCCTGCCCCTAAAAATGGGCATTTTCTGAGCAGAGGCTGTGGGAAGTTCAGTTACTCGAGTGCCACTATCTCCTTACAGGCAGCATGGAAGAAGTGACACCAGTTATTTGCCAGATTGAGCCATTTCAAAGATCTCTGCCCCAGGGAAGAGGGGAGACAGAAAAGTAAGAATTCAGTAAACAGGCTTAAAGCCTCATCATTAAAACACATACTGAACCATCTCTGCAGTTTGCTGAACTTTCCCTGTTTATAGAAACAAATGAATTTCACATTCCCATCTCTGCTCAACACAAGAAGCCTGGAAGCCCCCAAACAAAATGATTTCCTCAGAACACATTCTGCCCCAGGTGGAATAAAACAAGGAGTAAATTCCTCTAAAAAAGCACATCTCACTGAACAAAATCTTCAATGCAGTTTTGCAAACACAAGGGGCTCAAGTAATACATTTGCATTTTGTGTCTCCCTTTCAATCAACAGAAAAGGAGATTGTGAGTCCTTCTGGAACCACCTGCCTCTAAAAGAGATTTCAGATGACACAGAACAGCAGTGCTGTGGCTTCAAGCACAGCTTTCCCCAGCAGAAATAGCTGTTAGGACCAAAACAAATGGAAAGGCAGAAGATTAAGTAACAGAAAACAAAAAGAAAAATCTATAGAGATGAAGAGTTTTCAAGGAAGATGGAAGAGGAAATAAGAGAGAGACAAATGAGGCAAAAAAAAAGATTAAGAGGCACAAACAGGCAGTGAGATGGCTGAGGAAGCCCAGCCAGGCAGAGGAAAAAAGGCTGCTGAAACAGCTCAGCAGCAGCTACAGGAGCCCCTTGGGAGCAGGGAAGCCCTGACTGGCAAATTGGCACTAAAAGGAGAGGTGAGTAACTGGGGAGCACTGGCCAGAGGAAGACCACTAATGTCACAAACCAGAGGTGGTAGACATGAAATTCAAGGTTACAATTACCAAGGACAGTACCCATGACCGTCAGAAGTGTCACCCTGGGGGAAGAAAAGCCCCTAAATTGTCACTTTCTAACATTTCTGCCCCTTTCCTTCCCACCTCAGCCTTATGTCCTTTGATTTGTGGCAGACATTGGTTTCAGCATGCATCATGAAGTAAATGGGGGGAAAAAAACAACAAAAAACTACAGAAAAAGGAATATTATTTAAGGAGTTCAAAGCTTAATCCTGCTGCATCCCACCTGGTCAGACTGGTTACCCCTGACACTGCTGGTGCACCTGTAAATACACTGGGAGGGGTCAGTAAGGTGACAAGTACCAGAGCTGGCTTGGAGCTCTCTACCAAAGTGTTCACCCAACAGAAAATCCAGATTCTGTAAGATAAAAGAGGAGAAAAGTGTATTTCCTAGTAAAGAGGAAAAATTGAGAGCAGGGTATGGGTACTTTTAGAGTCAGGCTGAATCAATACTATTTAGTATGCTGCAGTTAATTGAAATATTCTGTTTTGGGCAATTCTGACATTAATTTTCATTGGCTTCATTGACCAAACACTCTGGGAAATTGCATTTCAAGTGCCTGAGGTCCACTTCTCCAGGGGCACATCCCACCTCTCACAGGAAACACTTGGCCTCTGTTTTTTAGCAAAGCAACACCTGGAGGAGTGGTCAAGCCAGAAAGTTGAGCCTCCAGGAACACAAGCAGGGTAACACAGTGCTGAAATTCCAGCTTCCATAGGGTGAGGCATGGTTGGGATAAACCTGACCCAGCCCTAATGCAACCTGCCAGATCCAAACATCACAACACCCCTGACATTACAAACTGCATCACAGCCTCCAAGATTTCCAGCTGAATAAAAATGCTGGTTTTTGGCTTTTCATCTGAACTTGAACTCCCTGCAGGTAAGGAGAGTTTTGAGAAATTTAACAAATGCCTGCAGTAATTAGTGGGGTTTCAATTGTACCAGCTTTCACTAGATGTCATGGTTAAAAGCAATCTGTCCCAGTGTCTGCTGATGAGTATATAACCCTCTATAACTTATGAATAGCTAGCATGCTCATGAAAAGCTCATTCATTAATGTTTTATAAGCTATCTTTAAAAATTACCCATCATATAAAGAGTGAGAGAATGGATTTTTGTGAAGGAACTCCTGGCGGAGGCTCAGCCAGGTGATGGGAAAAATGAGTTTACAAATTTCAAAGCTGTTTTACTTAGCCTGACATTTGAGGGTTTGACTTCAATGTGAGCAGTGTGGGATTCACTCGGGAGGTGCTGGGGGAAGAGCAGTGTGGGCAGGACAAGGGAAGGTGCAGGCAGGGGAGAGCCAGCAGCACCTCTGCCTTGCACCGGATCTGGGCTAATAATTCCTTTCCTAGGAAAGCTCTGGGCTGCCTCACCTCACCTCAACATAAAGCTAAAGCTGCCCTTTAGCAAGACATAAAGGAACTGCAAAGAGATGTGCGGGATCAAGGTTTTAAAATAATTAAAATCCTTTAGGCAGGAAGAACGGAGGTTTACAGCAAATTTAATTAGGGTAGGCTTGAGGAAAAGTCATTACCTTGCCACCTGTGCTCAGGCTCTCTGGGGAGCTGTGCCACATCAGCACAGGGGTCCCCTTGCACACAATTCAGGAAGCAAATCCTCCTGGGGACCGATATTCTGAGCAATCCCTGCGTGGCAGGAGGTGAGGGAGCAGAGGCTCCGGTGAATACGTGATGGGGAGGAGAAGCAGGGAGGAAGGGAGAGCTGCAGGCACAGGGGACAGCCCCACAGCCATTGTGGGGGGAGAGACCAGTGCCCAGCGCTGACTGTGCCTGTGCAGAGGGGCAGGGTCAGCACTTCCAGGCAAGGCAAGCTGCAAAGTCAAATCCAAGCAGACAAAGCAGAACAGGCAGGACAGGGCGGGAGGGGCAGCACCGACGTCTTTTCATGCATGAAGATCCTTGATCGTTTCTGGACTTCTAACTCAGCAGACAGCATTTCAAGGTCCGTATCTGGCACTCTAAAGGCTTTTCTAAATGTTTTATAGAAGTCATGTATTATTTGCTCTTCTCTACCTCTGTGCAGAGCTCCTCCCTCCCCACAGCTGGCAGCATCTCCTTCTTCCTTCCTCGAAGGGCTCCCGAGCTCACCCAGCAGAGGCTCTGGCAGGATGCAGTCACAGACTAACAGGCTTTCATCTCCTCCAGACAGCTTCCAGAGGCTGGGAAGGTGAGGCTGGCAGCAGCACTCTCCTTGCCAGGACAGCCAGAGCCTGCATACCCAGGCACAGGAGAGCAGCAAGCCCAGCCAGGGCTGGCAGAGAACCCTGGTGCTGCAGCAGGTCAGGTGTGCTGCCTGTGTGTGTAAATGGGTCTTTACACCATTAACAGCCAAACAGATGAAGCAGATTGATTTTCTGTTCTTTAAAAAAGTATTAAAATATTAAATGGGGTGGAGGGAATCTCTCTTCCAGGTTAAAATTCAGGCAAGCAGAGTCCTTGCCCGGAATGAATTGTGCAGAGGCCAAATCTGAAAATAGGTTTTGTTGCAAAAAATGCTGACAACTGATCTCAGTGAGAGCACCTCAAATAATGCCAGTGTCAGCCACGTTGGGGACTGAACAGCCCCTGGGTGAAAGGCTTGGGGATGGGGACCAGGGGAGGGTCAAACACAGCAGAGACTCTTTAGACCTTTGCCCTGGACTGCTCCATACACATACTGACCCCAGGATATTTAAGTTCAGTAAGAGAACTGCAGCTCAGCACTCACCACCTTACCTAGCATCAGCAGGGAGAGCCAGAAGCAGGACCAGGACTCCAAGGCTGAGGAGGGAGAAGGGCCCCATTCCTGAGAGCCTCAGTGCCATGGTGTCAGCGTGCAGCCACTGCAAAACGAGCCTCCAAAACCTGCCAGGGAGGGACACAGGGGAAAGAAAGGAGAGAAAAGAGATTTTAGTTACTAGGGAAAAGCAAACAGTTCTGTTTTTCGTGTTGGGCAACAGTCAGTATTTCTGGGGTCCTGTGTTTGAAATCTCAGGAGCCAAAGGCAGCATCCTGCCCTGGAGCACTGCTGGCCCTGGGGAAGCTGCATCACGGGGTCAGAGCCAAGCAGGTACACACATCAAAACCCTCACCCCACCCTCACAGCAGATCCTGCAGCTCCACAGGTGCTTCAGCAGCAAGTGCAAAGCTCCCTTTCCAAAGCAACCACGCTGGCTCTTCTTCCACCCGTCCCTTCCTCCACCTCACCCGGCAGTCTCAGTCACAACCTGTCCCCAGCTCACCTGGTGCCTCTGCTACCTCGGTGACATCCACACAGCAGAACCACTTGTAAAGTCTCAAGACCCTTTTTTTTTTCCCCAACATCTTTTTCTAGACAGTTAAACCTCATTTAATTCCGGTAATGACACTGCCAGAAATTGTTATTAAGTTTGACCACCGAGGCCCAAGGTGGTGGGAGCACTCGACGATACTACACTTAGTGTGCTCAGAGTTTTCATTAATGCTCAGTTTTACTTTTATTGTGATGTTATTGCACATTTAACTGCCTTCTCCTTTTATGTATCTCATTATGTTGATGCACCTTGGAGCAGCACTGCCAAGCAACAGCCTGGATAAATACAGCTTGTCGTGACATCTCCCCCTCACAACGCTCCTTGTGTGGCACACAGGGGATCCAGCACCAGGCACAGCCAGCCCCACTCTGAGCCCCCAGAGCCAGCAGTGAAGGCTCCAGTCAATCACAGCAGGCAGAAACCAGGGCAAGATGCTGGTGCCAGCCAAATGTGACCTCCGGATTTCTCCACTCAATGCTGCAGAGCCTCAGGCAGCTCCCTCCAGCACTGAAGGAGGTGCTGGCTGCAAAGCCAAACCCCAGCACCTGGATGGCAATTCTCAGCCAGCTGAGGCTGCTTCAGGATGGGCAGGGGAAGTGTCTGAGTGCTGCCAAGGAGCAGGGGTTCTGCACAAGGATGTGGGAGAGGAGAACTCCCAGCAGAAATCCCATGCATAGGGCTCAGCCAAGCAGGATGGAAACACCTGGAGATCACACATGGCTCAGTGTGCACCTGGCTACCCCTGCCCCTGCAAGAGAGGAGGAACAAGGCCAGGCTGGGTCCTGTGTTTTATCACATTTCTGCATTTAGCTGGTCTCCCCACAGCAGCGTGGCCCTACAGTCTCCCTGGAGGCTGTGCTTGATCCTTGTTTTTTAGCTCCAGGAGCACACGAGCTGCCAGGCAGGCAGAAGGGAAGAGCCAGACGCCACCAGCCCTCACCACCCACCCCAGCTTTTGTTCTGGCAAGATCCTCACTAACAGCAGGCACGGGGGGGGGGAAAACCCAAACCAACCCAGCATTCGGCCCTAGTTACCTTTACCTTCCTCCCCATCAGTCACTTAAAATCCTTGCAGAAATTAATGCATGGATTAATTTAGGCACAGTGTGCTCCTGCTTTGTTAATCAGGATTCTACCTGAATGCACCCTAGGGAAGCTCATCCTCACACCAAAGGAGGTGCAGGAGCCTCTGGCATGGACACACCCACGGCCCTGGTTTGGGATGGCTCCTCTGGCTCTCACCTCCTTCCAGCTGAGAAGGGACACACAGTCTTGGAAATTCAAGTATTTGCTGTTGAAGCACAAATTAACTGGCTGAACATCTGTTCTGTGGGAAATTCCAACATTTCGGGGAGATTAGTTCCAAATCACGACAAGGACAGATAAAATGTTGATTTTTCTTACAAGGCAAATTCAAAACTTCTTCAATAAGCAGCTTCTCAACAGATTTCCTTTCAACTTTTCCCTTTTGTTTCATTTCAACTTGCATATTATACAACAGTATTTAATTTATTTTTTTCCCCTAAGGCAATTTCAAATACTAGCCAAAAGCAAAAAAAAAAAAAAAACATAAAAAATTAAAAGAATCATTGCTGTCTGTCCTCTCCCCTCCCCAAAACACCGCTGAAAATTTTCACTGAAATCAACGTTTTCCCACTCAACTGCTGATTTCAAAAAATGCTTTGTTTGGGCAGAATTTGCACAGCCAGCAGACTTTTACCAGGGACCCCCACACAAAGGAGGACACTGGATTTGCAGCATGTGCCTCCTGGCTCTACAGGAGCTCTTGTGGCTCCTTTAGAACATTAGGGATGATCTTTATCATATTTGGTGAAACCATGTGTGGGGCAGATTATGAACCAACAATGGAAAAGTGAAGCTAAAAAAAAAGAGTACCAGAAAATGGAGGAACAAGGTAATTCAGAGGGTCAGGAACAGTGACAAAATCCAGAACACCTTCCATGTGGGTGTCCTGTCTGTGCCAAGGAGCTCTTAAAAACTGCATTTTCAACAAACCTTGTCCGTAGAGTTTTCCTTCAATATTATACAGAGATGAAGGTTCATTTTCTACTTTGGATAGTTCTGATGAGAAAGATGCTAGCCAAGGACAACAGGGGTGCTTGAATTAAGTCAAATTTGTGCTTCAGTCTCATTTTAAGCATCAGAACGAGGTCTACATACCTCCACTGGGAGAAAAATCTGTTTTCACTACTTGCCCAAGTAGACATTTTGCTAGTCAAATACCAGCTTGTTCACACTGAGAACATCCCCAAAATGGGGACTTGCTGTGGCTGCACTTAGGGACTTGGGAAGGACAACACAGCGTGGAAAACAGCTTGGCACTGTTTCCTACCACTTTCCTTTGGTTCATGCATTGCATTTTTCTCGGGAAGCTGGATAGAAGAGGCTGCAGGGCATTTCCCTCGTTCTGTGGCTACTTCACACTTGGAGATGGATTGAGAAGCAGAGCCAGTCCTGCTCATCACCCTGCTGCCAAGCAGGAAACGTGTTGGAAAGTACAAGGAAGCTTTTGCAGAGGAGATTTCACCATTCAGACAGTTTAGGGGATCATCCAAAGCTCCCTACAGCCAGATCCTAGTGTGGTTCCCATGGCACAGCAGCTCTCAGCATCACTTCTCCCCTTTCCTGGGGCCCTTGCCAGCCCAGCCACAGACACACACAAGAACCCAACTGGTGCAAGTGCTTTAGAAGTGATGCCTTAGGTTTCAGCTTTTATATTTCTCAGAATCTCTGCTGCTTAGTGTGTAACTCTGAAACTTCATACTAGGTGTCAGTAAATTCTCTTCACAGGGTAGTTGGACAAAACAATCCCTTTCTAGCTAGAGAATCAAGGACAACTGGTATTCAAAAAGCAGAAACAACAGTGAGGGAAAGGGGGCAAGCCAGGGGGCTGAGACTTCATAGCCTGGGGCTGTGGTTGGATAATTGACCCCAATATGGAGATGAACCAAAACTTATAAAAGTGTAAAAACTCGTGACCAGGATCCATCTTGGATTTGATTTGGGTACAGCCCCAGCCAGGCTCTTGCACTACCCAAGGTGTATCCTTTCAATAAATACCAATTTTATTCCTTTTACTCTGCCTAGTCTCTGTTCCAGGTCAGCCTTTCCAGGCAACAGAAGCCCAACAGCTACTGGCCACACAGCCTCCCTAATAAAATCAGTTTGTAAAATAACTCTTGAGGTTTCAACAGCCCAGTAACTGAGCTCCTCAGATTTTAGCACACGAGAGTAGCTCTTGGAGAGGATGCTGATGGCAGAGCAGGCGAAGGAGTCCCTCGGTGCACAGGGAAGGGATGGGAACACCCACGAGAGTGCCTCAGGAAAAGCAGCACTGGAGCTGCTCCAGCCCGTGTTGGGGCTGTCCTCGTGCAAGGCTATTCAGCTGTCACTTCCCACTCAGGAAAGCTCTGAATCAGCCAAAGCCTTGATCTGAATACCTGCAGGGATCCCTGATCCTCGGAAAGGGGAGGGAGGATGCAGGCAACGTGCATTTAACTGCATGTAACCAAGCGAGGGTTTAGGAATGTTAATTGGTTGTTAACAGCCTCAAAGATGAAAAAAACCCCAAATCTCTCACTAGGACTTGCTGAAGGGAAAACTGCACAGTGTCCCTGAAGAAAAAAGTTCAGAATGCCAAAATTTTCAAGCTCAGAAAAGAGTGGTACAACTCTTTAGATTGACCCCCCTCTTCCATAGAAGTTAAAGAACATCTCCCCAGAGCTTCTGGTTCTCCTCTGTGTCTGTGCAAGATGGAGTCTGGAAAGATGGTGTGTGTTCAGAGCAGCCCTGCACTTCTTCCCTCCTCCATCTGTCCATTCCTCACTCCTTAATGGCACACTTAGCAAATGCACTCAGCACTAATTGTGCAGTTGCTGGTACCCTCCACAGCTGAATCCAATGCAGATTTTCCAAGGAGCCCTGCTGACAGTCTGCAGCTGGAATCCAGCGATACTTGAAAGTTCACAACACGTGGGATTTGGCAGGTGTCTTTATAACCACACACCTAAGGGCTTCACAAACATTCCCACTCCTCTCCAAGACAATCTGTCCAATCTCCAGAGTGTCGTAGCACAATGACACTCCAGGGAAATACAGTTTTCCTGTTGGATGTGCTGTGAACAAGAAATTGGAAAACCCTTCCTTCCTTCCTTCCTTCCTTCCTTCCTTCCTTCCCAGCAACATGCCCCTGCTCCCACGGAAGAGGGTTTGGAAACCAAAAAAAGTGCTGGAATGCTGGAAATTCCAAATCAACAAGGTACCCTAGTAACTATGCCAAGATTGGGTATCTCCTGACTTGGCACACTGAGCCTGATCTTCCCAGAAATTCTTATTCTAGAAACCATTAAATATTCTGAAGTGCCTTCCTAGGAAAGAGTGATTAGCACAGACTTACTGCTGACAAGGGAGAGACACAGAACTCTGGAGGTGAAGACTGGAAGGTAAAGTTTGCAAAAACACCTGAGAGAATGGCCAGAGAGGGGAATACTGCAAGCACCAGAAAAGAAATGAAGGCAGAAGAGGCCCATAAACCCACCTGAGCACGTTTGTGAGAGTCACATGAGTATCTCACTGAATTACTGCCTCCTGGGAAGATGCACAGCCAGGGGAACCATCGGATTCACTCAGCAATAGTCTCACCATGCAGACAGCATTCAGAAACAGCCCAAAGGACAAATTTGCCCCAGCACTGCACCCGGAGATGCTGTCCACCTGTGGTGTTGTTGGATCAGCATCTCCACAGGCATGCATGGACACCAGGGGCATCAGCTGGAGGGGTGCAGAGCACTGACAGGTCCCACTCAGCCCCAGCACCTGCAGCAGCTGCACATCTTTTGTCAAGTTGGGTATCTCAGGGAGGGCTGTGCAGTGAGGAGCTGATGCTGGGAGCCAGATGGAAATCAGACTGGGAAGAAGAGGCAGCCTCAGCCCAAAAGCCCAGATAAAAGCACTTCTGTGCAGGAAGAAGAGGGTGATCCAGACCCTGGTGGTGTCAAGCACCATCTGCCCACCTGCACGGCAGCACAGCCAAGCACAGCACTGTGACCTCACAACACCTGCATATTTACCCCCAAATTCTGCAGCACCTGCATAGCACAAGAAGCTCATTAAAGCCCTTCCTCATTGCACTGGAGCCTCTCCAAAACAGGTTCCAGGCAGCAGAAGAGGTCCTTCAAGACCCCTCAAGGATTGCAGAATCATCCAGCCTGCACGGGCTGGGCTCTGTCCAGCTGTCCCTGACCCTCTGTGAGTACACTGGGCTTCTGGTGACCACTGCTGTGCCTCTTTAATGCTTCCTTCAGCAAAGCTCCAAGCTCTCTCCACAGGGACAGCAGCCAGCAAGTGCTCAGTGCAGCAGCAATAAACACAGACGAGGCACACGCTGCCCTGTGTCCCTGCTGGGGAGGGTTTTCTTCAGTTCTGAATCACTCCAGCTAAAAAGGAGGGACCCCTGGAACAAAAACAGCTTTTCATTTGAGGGCAGGGGCAGCAATGAGCAGCCAGTTCATCTGGAAGGCCAGAAATGGCTGAGTGAGACACTGTGGTGTTTCACCAGACCCCTGTCTCGCATCTCTTCGCTTTCCAGGTTGTTTGCATCCCTTTGTTCTGAAATGAGCTCGCTGGGACGCCCGTGTGCGCTGCACGGCGCAGGCACAGACACCCAGTTCAGCAGCCCAGCCCTTCCAGCTCTGAGCTCTCCCTGCACCAGCCAGCACAGGGCCAGGCTGCCTTTGGGAGCCTGGATCCAGCCCAGTGCTCTGCTTCCATCACCTGAGGTCGCCTGGATTTCTCCAGCTTGCCTCTAGTTCAGCGCTGGCTGGTGCTGTACAGATGCTGCTGAAGGCCAGAAGCTGCTACAGTGTTTTAGAGAAATCAGAGACCAAGAAACAGGCAGCAACACCTCCATCCACCTGAATCCAACTTGCTGTTTGCCACCTACTTAGAGAAACAGCCCTGGCTCGCAGCGAGGCAGAGGAACCACACGGTCCTCGACTCCTGAGCACGGAAATGTTTATGCTCACCTAGCCAAGAGGCACACACTGGCTCGTCCCTGCAAACACACAGGCACTGTACAAGCTATAAACAACCTTCCCGTGAATCTGCCACACACACAAGGTACGAGGCACACGTGATGGTTATCGAATGTGTTGGCTGCAGCTCTGCAAGGGATGCCAGCAGAAGAAGACACTTGGAAGCAGAGGCACCAGGCAAAGAAATTAAAGGTTTAGATCAACATGTAAACCTTGGGAGCAAGCCTTAAAGTGGATTTCTTTGGTAAGTTGTTCTGCTGGTAACGAAGAAATAAGGTCTGTGCCCAACTCCCAAACCAGCTTTAATTTTCCAAAATGAGAACCTGCTTGACAGTTTTTCCTCATCAAAACAAAATTAATCCAAGTATTGCATCTCTCTACTCAAAAATACATCCAGAGGGACTGTAGAGTGATTCACACCCACAACTGCTATGGGAAACCGTTTGCACTCATAGTGTAACAAGCCAACACTGATTCACCCACATAATTACAGGCAGACACTGATTCACAGCTACTGCAACTGCAGACAGACTGACTCACAATCAAAGCAACTGCAGACAGACTCAGGCTCACAATCACAACTGGAAATACAACCATGCTGACAATATCCACGATTCTGTGTGTCTGCAATTCCATGTACACACCATCCTCTGGAAAACTGGCCAGCAGTGCAAACACTGTGCACCAAGCCCCGTGTTTTTTTGCTGGCGTTTTTAACCTTCACCCCAGAGCCATCTTTCTCTTGCTGATGGAACAATCTCCACACCTCAGCAGCCATCCCTGCCCTGGCAGTGCCTGCAGGAGCCCAGCACCAGTGTCAGAGCGTGGCCCCAGGAGCAGATTGAGACACACAGTGCACTCAGGCACGAGGAGTGTGGATGGTGCAAGGCATCCCTGTACATCCCCTCTGATCCACACATGGCTGCGCTGACTCCGTGCTTCCAGAATATGAGTAAATGCAAGCCAAGTATAATACATTTAGCCCATGGGCAGAGGAGATGGCAAAAGACTCACCACTGGGCAAAAGCCTGAAAAGCTGGATTATTTACTACACTCTCTGGCTGGGTATGTAATTATGTCAGTATTCAGCCTGGGTATTGTGCTACTTTTTGTAAACAGTTGGCAGGAATACTCTGACTGAGATGAGGGGCTGGCCTCTGTCTCCAGTGTTGAGAGAGGCAGGCTGAAGAGGACATGGTCTACTCAGACAAAAAGAAACTGAGGTGAAAGAACACATTAAGCAGGAAAAGGCGAAGGAGAAGCTGAGAGTGAAGTGGGACAGGTGGCAGTCTACAGACAAAGGGAGAGGAAAGGAGAAAGAACAGAAGGAGAAAAGCTCCATGACGCAGACTTGTGATAAGAAGCTCCAAAGCGAGGAAAAGCAGCAGTCCCCCCGTGCCGAGGGTGTCTGGCAGCAGTGCAGACAATGCATCTGTGCCTCCCCACGCACCGGGCTCAGCTGCACACAGAGAGCCAGGAGGAGATTCCAGGGGAAAGGACACAGCAGCCTCCAGGAGAGCCAGGAGGAGATTCCAGGGAAAAGGACACAGAAGCCTCCAGGCGAGCGTGTGCCGAGGGCCCAGGTGCAGCCGCAATCCCTCCCTCCAGCTGCTCGGAGCTCTCTCGGAAAGGAGCAGCAGGGTCAGGCTCCAGCATTCCTGCCTCTGTGCACTGCGGGGCACCCGGGCACCACGGGCACAGGCTGAAGGGCAGGCTGGCCAAACTCCACCGAAACAGCATCACCTCAAAACCCCTCAAAATCCTGCATCATCCAGGGTAAGGGAAAAGTTAAGAGACAGACTACAGAAAGGAGAAGACTTGCCTGAACCACAAGTAGCATCTTCTAGTTGTGGGCTGGTCCTGCCTCAGCACCTGCTGGGTTCCTTCTTTGCACTCCCCAGAAGGGCACTAAGGGGATGGAGAGGTGAGGGAGCAAACCTGCTCTGCTGTTGCCATCAGAACAACTCGGGTGAGCAGCCACTGGGAACTGCTCCTGCCAGCCCACAGCAGCGGGAATCTCACCAGAGGGTCCTGGTTCTGTTTCTGTCTGGGGATGCTGCTGCATTTGCAGCCAGTCAGCAGCAGATTCGAGGGAGACACTACAGATGCAATTGGCCAGGGAAATGAACTATTTGTTCAATTGTACTTCTCTTGTCCAGGCGAGAACCATTCTGGCAGAAGGCAGAGCGAGGAACAATGGATAAGTGTTGCAGTGGGGACTCTCTGCCACTTAATTGCTTTAGGCTATTCCTTTTTTATGATCCATATCTCAGTCCTAGTAACTCTGGGAGAAGGAGAAAAGACCTAGACCTCTTTTCCCCTGTCCCCTCATACCAGCCTCAGAAACCGCAGCCCCCAAAACTCCTTTCCCTCCCCAGCCCAACACAACATCTGTGCCCATTAGGCCTGGCAGCAGGATTCAGGAGGAAATTTGACTTTGCTTTACTACACCCTTCTCCCCTCTCAGCCCTTTCCCTGCATTGCCCGTCCGGCTCCAGCCCGTGGGGGGGTTCAGGATTGTCCTCTTCCAGGCATTTCTGCCCGCAGCCGCTCTCCCCGTGCTCCAGCCGGCGGTGCCAGGCGGGCGGGCTGGATGCCGGGCGGGGAGCCCGGGGCACGGCTCCGCTCTGGGGCACGGCTCCGCTCCGGGGCACGGCTCCGCTCCGGATCGACACGCGCGGGAGTTGCCGCGGGAGCAGGGATGCTCCAAACCCGCCCGGCCGAGCCCCTCCTTCCCTCATCCCTCCGCCTATTGTCCGCCGACCCCCAGACAACACCCAGGGGCCAGCGCAGCCCCCGGCAGCCCCATCCCATCCCCCGCGTCCTCCTCCGCCGG
>VWZS01009420.1:798466-837837 GCA_013397075.1 Rhabdornis inornatus | reverse complement strand
GCGAGGCAGACAGCGAGGGAGGGAGGGGAGCAGCATCCCCCCGCCTTCCTCCTCCTCCTCCTCCTCCTCCTCCTCCTCCTCCTCCTCCTCCCCGCGCCCCGGAGGAGGGTTTACCCACCCGCTTTGTGCCGAGCCGCCCGCCCCGCGGCGTAGGCAGCGGGGATGGGTCGCTGTCGCTGCCGCTGCCCCGGTTTGGGGCCACCTCCCCGAGCGATGGATGCTCCGGGGTCCTCCGCCCAGCCCCGGCCTCAGAGCACCGCCATCCTTTCGGCGCAGGAGGATGAGCAGAGCAGGGCTGGCTGCTCCCTACCTGTTGAAGGGGGGAGCTCCTGGAGGCGCTGATGCTCCTGCGAGGAGGTGGGCAGCACCCCAAGCTGCCTCCACGCTGCCAGGCCTGGCCGAATCCCGGGGCAGGGAAGTTTGGCCCACAACTTGGGGTTGCCGAGGCTTATATCGCAATAAAACGATAGGCAGAGGGGAACGAACACGGGGAAGGGGAGAGGGGGAAGAGAGGTTAAAATGCAGCAAGGAGTAGGCAGCGGAGGCAGGGGCAGAAGCGGTGTGGAATCTCAGGGATCCCAAACGAAGGGCTGGCCAGAGCTGGCTGGGCTCGGGGAGGTTTTGCAGAGCCACACGGCAGCGAAGCTGGGAAGGCGAAAGCTGACAGTGAGGCACACTCAAAATATATTGTCCCTGCAGAGCTCTCCCTGCTCAGCCGCAGTTGACTCCGAGGTACGGAACCAGCCCTCCATCACTGAGGGTGCGGGGTGAGCATCACTGCAGGCACTGCTGACCCCCCCAGAGCTCCTCCATAAAATACTCCTGGTTTTGAATACTTAAAGTAACATGGAAACATACTTCAGGACAAGGGCCCTCAAGGCATGGGTGATTAAATCCAATTTAACTGTCAGTTCTCTGCATTGAGGTATTAGAAAATGACCCAGTTCTTGCTTCCAGGAGAAAGTTAGGGGCAATCATGGTTCTACCTCATCCCTGCAGACCACAGCCATCCTGACTTTGGTGAGATAGGAGTATTTATCATGGCATTCCTGGACAGTAGGAAGAGAACCTCATCTCTCTTTCAAAGCCAAATTTCATCTCCCTGTGATCTGAGGATTGTCTTTACTAACCCATCTATCCCGGTGTATCTGTAAGCAGTAGGTTAAATTCCAGCAGAGTTCTGCTTTCCTCTGTTGGGCAGGGGCCACAGGCAAGACCTGGGGAGCTCACAAGATCTGAAGACCAACATCTCGAACAAAAACTGGTCACTGCCACCACAATCAAATCTGCCATGTTTTAGACCAGAGCAGGAAGCATCTTTAGTGTTACTGCAACATTTGGCTCACTTACAGGAACTCTGAACCACCACAAACCCTAATCAAGATAAGTTTCTCCAGCCCTCAACATCACATCCAACCCCAGACGATGGAGATTAAATACTCAAAATACTCACAGGACAATTTTGCAGTAGCAGCAAGACCTTCACGTTTTTATTTTCTGTTGTCTGCAAAATATTTTGCCTGAGCAGCAGAGACCTTACTTTACAGATCTCGTGTGGACAGCCAACATTTTAATTGTCCTTAGACTGTTCACACATGAGTGACAGCACTCAGTACATGGTGTAGGGCTGTTGCCATTTTAAAAAAAGTCTGTTTCTGCATTGAATTCCTCCTGCCATAATAAAGCATCACTCAAGAAGACAGCTGTGTGTGCATGCCAGCAGAGGAGGTTTTTGCTGGTGTCCAAAACTAGGACAAACCATAGGATCATAGGAAAACTCTTATTGAAAGAGATTTCAGGACATCAGCAGCTAATCCAGTGTCCTACTCAGGGCATGGTCAGCTAAGGAAGAGCCGTGTGAGCAACACAATTTGGCCATAGTTCTTCACAGAGAATTCCTGCTTACATCCACGTTTCCTTCAAGCCACCTCTTCTGTTCCTCACTTATATGCTTGTGAACAAAAGAGTGTTGGCAAGGGAACAGGGAAGAGCCCAGAGGGAGCCCCAAGGATCTGGCCCACCATCTCCCCACTGGCAGGTGTGCTTCACTGGAGAATACACCAGGATGGCCAGACCCAGACAGGGGACCTGGCCTACTCAAGGGCATTGAGGGCCTTAAGGCTGAGAGCAGAAATCATCATAATACTTGTTCTTCCTCTTTTCCAAACTGATTCAGCTGCTGGCATGAGCTGCCTTGGATATGAGAAGAGGCATGAAACAGAATCAGTGAGACAGGCATATCCGGAGACAGAAGTGACTCAGGATTTTAAATGGCTTGTATTGAAGAACATTCCAAGATTTACACATTTAAGTACTGCTAACAACAGTCAGAGGCAGTGAAAACCATGCTTCTCTTTGAGGCCTGTTCTTCCACAAGCAACAGTCACACACACTTCCCCAGGAGCAACATCTCTCACTCTGCTCCAAGATGCCTTCACCAAATGCTGCCTCCCCTGCTCAGAGTCTCTGACACTGCCAGCAGCCTGAACAAGTCTTGGGCATAAGGCCCTTTATTGGAAGGGCTTTCCCAAGAATCTAAAAATCAAGTTGAATCACTCCCCTCAGCCACAGCACAGGCCAGGTTCTTACAAAGGTGGGGAAGGGACCAATTGGAGTCAGAGAGAAAAGAAAGCACCAGATGAACAATGAGGTGCTAAGAGCAGAGCAAGAGGTGCAGCACCTAAGAAAGGGACAGCTCCCAAACTAGGAGGTCTGTGGATAGCACTTTGTAACCCTTCCTGCCCCTCCAGATGTGCTGATCCACACCATAATCAGTTCTTGCAAATCCTTGGCAGAGCACCTGGGCACCACAGCAAGGTGTGCTTCCAGCTGCCAAACCATTAATCAAAATATCCACCAGTCAAAGCCCTCCTGGAGTAGAGAGGCTGTGCCAGAGATGCCAAAAATCTTCATGCCCCTCATGATTTGCTCACCCCACCTGTTAGCCCTGCAGAGACATCAAGGGAGGCTGTGGAAATCTTCCTTTATCCCAGCCAGTGCTGAAAACTAGCTGACCCATAAGGGAAGTGAGTGCTCCCACCATCTGGACAATGCATGATGATGGAATTAAAGACATAAGGGCTATCCAGCAGTAGCACAGGAGGAGTTTGGACAACAGGGGATGCTGTCAGGATGGAAGGAAAAGGCTTTGGCCAGGGAAGCAGGAATTAGGTAGCTTAAGAAGTCCAATTTTAGACAACTTTTTCTCTGGGGGTATGGGTAGTGTTATCAATACCTAGTTGTAATTGCTTTGATCTCTGCTCTATTCAGAAGTAAAGGTAACCCTTCATTAAGACTATCAGCCCCTGTGGATACATTCATCAATTTAAGAGACATAAAAACATCTTGTGAAACCTGTAAGCAATTATCTTTTAATGCATCTCTCCATCGTAAGGCTTTTAATTTCTTTTTTAAACTATCTAACCTCTCCATCTCTGCCTTTACCTGCTGGAACATCTCCCTGAACTCTGGCACAGTCCAGGAGCTCCTGGCTTTGAGGCAAAACCTTTCTTATGGTGATCAAGGTTAAAATGTGGCTGTCACCATATTATTGAAAAGTAATCTCTTACAATGGAAGTACAGCAGCCTGGGAATATACCTTGCTAATAATTAGCAAAGCCTTTCCCTCCCATCAACCTGCTCAACAAGCCAGAATAAAAGTCTGCTTGATTTCAGGTCCATGCTGCAATGCCCTTGAACAGAATGGAATTGCAGATTTGAGCCCTTCAACAGCAAAGCAGGAGGGTCCATTCTGCAGGTGCCAGTTGGAGCAAGAGTTTAGGGATGTGCAGCAAACCTCCAGGACACACAGCTCTTGGGGGCAAGTCCAGGCCATTCTTCCCAAAAGCCAAAGCCAGCATCCAAGGAAACTGGCTGCAGTTCTGTCGCAGGGAAGGGCTGAGCCAGGGCACAGCTGACCTGAGCCAGCACTGAAAGGCAGCAGGGCAGTGTGCTGGGAGGGACACGTCCCAGTACACCAGTAACACCTCCCACAGGGGCACTGCGAGGCACAGAGCCACTCCAAGGATCAGAGATCATCAGCACGGGGAGGGCACTGCAGTTACAAATGTCCTGTTCGGGCACTCGCCTTGGCGTGGAGCAGCTGGCACGTGGAGAAAACAGGACCCAGTGCTGGCACAGCGGAGTTCTTTGTGCCAGTCCTGTGTGAGGGGGTCCCTGCAAGCTGACATCCACTTTGGAGCCCTCTCCTGCTGCCAGCGGAAGCAGCCAGCCTGCAGACAGGCAGCCAGAACAAAGATGTTCCTTTCCCTGGAAGCCGCTGGTCATTCACCGCCAAGGAGCACCACGATGATGCTCCCAAAGAGCTGGGACAGGAGGGCTCTTTTCTCCCATTCCCTTCCACTCTTAAAGCACTCGGGGACAGCTCGACAGCCTTACAGACCAAACTCTTGTCCTGCTCTCCCGGTGTCACCTTCTCTCTCTCTCCATCCCCACGTGGCAGCTGCCCCTTCTCCCCACCCGCCCGCTCTTTGCAACCGGAGCAGCGTCAGAGCCGGCTGCTGCCGGTGCTTTATTAGCCCATCTCCATGGCAACTCGCCTCCAGCTCCACTCGGAGAGACCCCCGGCTCCTCTCTGCCATAAATCTGCCACCCGCTTTCATCCCTCGTCGGACTCGGGGTCACGGCTCGCCCTGGATGCCACTGTCCCAGCCTCCAGCTGGGGCTGCTGTTTGCCGTCTGTGGCACCACATTTTCACCCCTCAAAGTCTAATATCCATCCAAAGAGGCAGCATCCACAGGCTGGTGGCTTGGAGCCACCCACACGAACCAGCACGGAGCTGGATCTCTACTGCCCTTGGGCAGAGTGCAGGGACATCCCCCAAAACAGCACTGGGCTGAGGGAGAAAGGCACAATCTCCTTCCCCTTGGGAAAGCAACTGCTGCCCCTCCATGTCCATGGTGAAGCCCTCAAAGCCTGCCCTGAGGGGACAAAAGCCACCTAAAATGCTGTGCTCTCCCTGGTGTCCCAAAACAGCTCAAGAAATGCTTTAGCCCATCACGGCTCAAAGCAGGTGACTACAATCTGCTGGTCCCCACAAGAACAGACTTCTCCCACACACTTTCTCCTCATGGGAAGGGGCTACATGCTCCTTTCACCCTCTCAGACACACAGCAAAACCTGTTCTTGCTGCTGAAACTCCCCCATCTAAACCTCAGAAAACGGAGAGAGCTTTCACTTTGCATCCCACGTGTTATGCAGATTGTCACTCCGCCATAAATTCCAAGCACCTGATAATGCTGGGACTAAATCCTGGCAAGACAAATATGAAAGTGGCTCTTGCCACCAGAAGTTTAGGCAACTGAAGAAGCAGCCTGGCAAAGTAAGTGAGAAAAATTATCATTTTCAGAAGCAGTTGGGACTGTGCTGGTGGGAAGGTGATGGGCTAAGGCACAGCCACCCAGTGGCTAACCTGAGGTCACTCACAATCCACAAGCAAACATGCACTAGTGGAAAAGATATTTTCTTCCTCTCCTTTCCACGTTCCCTGAGAAGAACTGATTGATATATCTACTGGTATATAATCCTGAGGGATGCTTGCAGTGTTTCTACACAAGACCACAATCTTTGTTGCCTTAGATGAGGGTTCCAGTGTATCTGAGGGTTTAACAACAGCTCAGGCATGCCCAAGGAAACCCAGTAATGACCATCAGGATGGCTGTAAATTTTCATTTCACACAGATGCTCAACATGCACACCAAGAAAACACCTCACAGAGCTAAAAATCCCTTCCTGTGAGGCACTGCAGAGCTCAAGGGCTGTGTCTAGGCAGATCCTGGTAAAGCAGAGAGCTGGAGTCTTGTTTCTATGACAAAACACGCCATCCAAATCTCCAGAAGCCAGGTCCAACTACACGGAGAGGTACCAGAGCTCTTCTAGCAGGGGGAGCTGTCTCGAAATTCAAAAGTTATGTGCTGGCAGTGGAACAAATTCATAAAAGCTAATGGGCCTGAAAGAGACAGTATTTGTCCTGCAGTCCCTTGGCAAGAGCAAAAATAAACCTGGAGAGAAAGACCTGTTCACATACTCCTTGTTTTCTGTTCTGCAGCTACAACAGCAGCATCAGTTCAAAGATCCCCCTGTGGAGTCATAAGGTTTTCGATGCCTCAGCATTTCTATTTCTGATGTTGCACATGCTTGTCAACTCCAAATACTCTTAAACAATTTAGATACCTAACACCTAAATTAAGTGCTTATGAAGGCTGGCTTTGAACGTCCCTGTTTGTGCTTGGCTTTTTCTGATCCAGGGTCCTTCCGAGTTTTTCTCTGCACCCACAAAGCTGTGAACTCAATTTTTATTCAGAAGGAATCGAGTGGCATGGAGCCAAAACGTAGAACTTGAAACAGGGCCAGATATGAGGAGGTTCACACTAAAAATTGCTGGGGTTGACAACGCCAGCTGAAGCGTTTGGAAAATGCCCTCTGTTCATGTTTCACACAATATGTGACACCATGTCTTCCCTCCTCTCCATCATAGCTTGATAAACTGAGCTCAGTTTGTATCAGCAGCCTTCTGGCACAAAAATGCTGTTGAGCTTTGGGTGCAAAGGCCATCAGGAGAATAAATGCCCAAGGAAGAGTGAGCTCTGGTGCACTCAGGACCTACCACATCTGTACTCTGAGCTTATTTCTCTCCAGACAGCCATCTCAGGATCCCCTCCATCAAGCAGGAGAGTCACCCATGCAGTGTGGTTGTGGATAGAGCCTGTCAGCAGCAGAGCAGAAGATTCCCAAAGACCTCAGCTGAACCTGCTGTTTTAACAAGAGCTCTAAATGTCACCACACTGCCTGTGCCATGGTCCCTGGAAGGGTTCAGATGTTGTCATGTTTGGTGAAGTTTACAGGGAGCACAGGAAGGCTGAGGCAATGCCTAACAGCCAGTGGGCTTTATCAGCTCTAATTAGCTGAAAAAAAACAGCAGAGACCCAGGGAATGAGAGCTCTTCATGATATTAAGGTGGCTGCAAGGGCCAGGCCACTCCAAGCCCTGGCTGCTGGAGCCACCCTCATGGAAGCTGAGGCTGACCCAGCAGCTCAGTGGTTAATGAAAGGAGGAACTTCTTGATGCCGAGAATGGCTACCTAGAACAGAGGCTGGACAGAGTTAAAAGAATAAAGTGGGTGTTTATCAAAGACCTTTAACAGGTACACCTTGGGCAGTCAAAAGCCTCCAAGGCTACACCCAAGGTGCACGATGGTCACGAGTTTTTTTGGCAGATATAAGTTTGGTCTATTTGCATATCAGATGTTAATTGTCCGATTAGAGCTTCAGGTAATGAAGTCACATTCCCCCAGTTTGCTTCCCCTCAATTTATTTTTGTTTATACTTTTTGGGGCCTAAGGCTGTGATAGTGACCTTGGTTCTCAGGCCTGGAAGGATTGTTCTGTCTGACCAAACTGTGAAGAGAGCTCACTAACATTCTGTATGGAGTTCAGAGTTATTCACTAATGCAGTACAGGACCTGAAAAATATAAAAGCTAAAAACTTAAGGCATAATTCTCAGAAATGGTTTGTGTGTTAGCCTGTCCTGGCAGAAGGGCACCAAAAAAGGAGCAGTTCAGAGCCCCAGGACTCTCCTGTTATGCCCACAGGTCCTCATGCTGCACCATCTGCACAGGGCTGGCTTAGCCATCAGTCCAGCTCCTGGCCTTCCCTAACTTCCCCCAGACTGGTGGAGATCCCCACTCTCTGGAACACACTCAGTCACACGTATTAGAAATACCAGCACCAGTTTGCTGCCAGAACTGGGCCAGCACCGAGGCAGGCACGAGGCTGTGGGTCCCAGGAACTCCTCCCTGGCACAGCACTTGGAGGATCCAGCTGGAGCTGTGACTACAAATGTACAGCATACATACAAATGTATGTACAAATGATCATCAGCACTCTCCCAGGGCCTGCCTGCTTCAGGAGGGGGTGTTTGGTGCAAACAGGTCACAGACAAACAGCCAGGGGAGTGGTGCATTTGGTGGCAGAGCAGAACAGCTCTGCACAGGAGGAAGCACCACAGGGCACGGAGCCAGGCAGATGTTCTGCTGCTCTCAGTGCCTGGCAATGGGATATGGAGCCTCTGGAAATGCAGCCTGCCTCAGCCAAGTAGGAAAACACAGACCCAGGGACACTCCAAATGAGAAAAGAGATGCTGTAACTTCCCCCAAAGCAGCAATGCTCACAACAGGCCAAGCTGTGTGATCCAGAACAGCCCTACACAGCAGGAAACCCTGGAGCTGGTTGGGCTGTATGGTTTCAACTCCACATCCCAAAGCCCACCAGCATTCAGTACTGGGAAATTGAAAACAGCCACTTTTCCTATGTCTTCTCCCTCCCACACCAACTGAAAACAGTTTGAATAAGACAACATTGGTCAAAGCTACCAAAGATTCAGGTTCAATGATTCACCTTCATGTGAGGTGCTGGGCTACTCTGGTGACCCCACAGCAGCAGCCAGGATGAGTCGGGGTCCTGGCTCTGAGTGAGCCCCAGTGCTGACAGAATTCACCTGCAGGGCTGGATATGCACCCAGCAACATAGAGAGCACCATGCTGCAGCATCTGAGCACCAAATTTTGCAGGATTTACCAGAGTTAGCTTTACTTTGTTCCAGCTGACAGGAGGGGAGAGGATAATAATGGCCAGGATCCCTTCAGCCTCCCCCAGCCCAGCCAGCCCCACCATTAGTGGGGAGGGCTCCTCCTGTCTGGGAGCCAATGCACACAGCACCCTCTTGATTTGTAATTAGTGGAATAAGACTGCTCAGTCAGCTGGGAAATCTGCCTGAGTAAATGACATCCTCAAGTGCTTTCTAATCCGAGGAAGGCAGCCTCTCACTTCACTGAGCTAATGGGCTGCAGTGGGGGGCACCAAAATTTCTCCAGTGGACCCACATGCTCCCAGGAACAATTCTTTAGCTAATTGTCCATGCCAGCAGCCCCAGCTTGTCACCTGGGAGTAGCTGCTAGGTCCTGCCAAGAGTTTGTGTCAGTAATTAATCGGCCTCAGCCTCACAGCACTTGCTCCCTCCTCAAGGCATAAACTCTTGGAGGAATGGTCCAGGCAGGGAGGACTCTTGGGTCAGGGAATATGGGAGCTACAGAAAGCCCAGGGGCAGGTTCAAGGGCAGCTGCAGTGCTATTTCTGTGGGACAGGACTGGAGAACTGAAAGAACAGAGGCTATGAGTCAAGGCACAGCACCTGGCAAGTCACACACTGGAATATTAAGTAAAATAACCCTCTGCCTCATCTCTTTTAAATTCAGGTGCACAGGGGAATCCATCAAGGTAATTTATGGTGTGTAGCTCTTGAAATGCCAATCAAAGGAAGCCCAGAGTAACAAGTGTGTTAAAAGGGACCTCATTGATCACTATCTCCACAAACATGGGTTTAATTCCTTCAATCCCGGTTAATCAGGCTACTTTGTTACTTTTCTTGCACAACAGATCAGTGGGAAGCATCAGGCATTAGCTGTGCAACCCCCAGAAAGCTTCCCTGGTCTGGAGGAGGCGATGGAGGCGGTGTTTGGGGATGTGGAACAGCTCAAAGGCCCTCAAAGAGCCCCAGACAGAGCCTGTCTGTAGGACAGGGGGGTTTTCCCCTCTTCCAAAAGTGGAAATTTCTCCGCATGCAAACCACCAAGATTTTGGTGAAAACCTGACCGTTAGCAGATGCAGAGATGATAATTAGGAAGGCAGAAAGGAAAGAGAGAGCTCTGTTGAATTCCAGAAGCCCACAGCCCAGTTCCACAGGGGGAGCAGGCTCATGTGTTCTACCAGGAGCAGCAGAGGGGACCTTGCTCCATGGATTTGCAAATCCATCCAACGTGTCAGGAGCTGTGGCAGGGAAAGAACCACCCCTGCAGCTTCTCTCTCCACCCCCTAACAACACAGGCTGGGTTTCCCTAGATCTGATGTATTTTTGCTCTTTGTTTGCCAAGGAAGCCCCTCTGACCTTTTTGCATGCACTGATGTGCTGCTGCATTGCTGTGAGCTGTAACATCCTGGCAAGCTGGAAAGGGTCGAGATAACAGGAGGTAATGCACAGATCAGGACTAGATCTGGTCTTATTAAATATAATAATTACCGATCTGGAAGAGGGAATAAGCAGCACATTAATTAAGTTTGAAGAGGATCTGAAACAGAGGAGCTGCCAACAACAAAATTGAAAAAAATTATATAAAGAGGAGGGGAAAAAAAAAATCAAGTGGGAAGAAAGCAGAACGTACAAGAAGAAAAGACACTGAAGAGAAGCTGTGGGGGAAGGAGGAGGTTTGGCTCTACTTCACCCTAACCACCACAGAAGCCCTTTGCTTATTTCTACCTTCTTCCACAAAGCCAAAGCAGCCCCCAGGCAGAAAAGGCTTTGGCAGACCATTGGAGGAAGAGAAGCCCTCCCATGTTTTTTACTTGAACAGTATTAGGAAGGAATGGTGGAAGCTTTGTCCCCAGATGAGAAAGCTTTTACCAAAGGGCCATTTTGTCAGCCTGCAAAGATTCATCCTTTCAATGAAAAAATTCAAGCTTTTTCCTGCAGGGCATGGCAATAAAGTTCAGCAAGGCAGCCCTGCATTCAGCCCAACACAACATAACTGCAAAATTTCACCCCTTCCTATTTTTTTGAGGGTGTAGGGGTTTAGTAAAGCAGTCTCCAGATGCCAAAGAAGCCAGGGAGGGGCATGCTGTAGGAAAGCTTTTCTGAGCAGCAGGGTAGCCTGATGAGGCTACAACTTCTCCAGGACTCAGAAAGTCCAAGTGATCACCCTCAGGCAGGCATGGACCCACGCTCCTCAGTCACACTGCAAAACAAAAGGGCAAACTCCCTGTCCCTGCCCTGACAGTGGCAGCATTTTCAGCTTCCCTGTGGCTGTCTTCAAGCAGCTCCACATTATGCACTCCAATGCAGAACACTCTGTTGAGGATTAGATCTACATCCAAAGGTGATGTTACAGCTGGCCTGCCCTGGGATTGCCAGTAGAATGACATCACCACTAATTAATCAGCCTCTGTACAGACATTTCTCAAATCCCCTGGATTCAAAGCACAGCAATTAGTCACATATTCCTGCAGGAATTGCCACCTTCCTTTTCTCTTGCACTGCTCTCCCATCTCTCTCTGACATCCGTGCTCCGTGGTTGTGTTGCCGAGCCAACCCGAGCATCGATCCACGAGGAAAACGATCACATGGCATTGCCTGACGTCCATATCATTATCCCTGATAGAGTGTTGGCCAACAGCACTATTAGCAGGAGCAGAAATGCCAGGGACAAGGGGACATATATTTCCCATACTGCTGCAGGGGGCTGGACTCCACTCAGCCCTGAAGCAACCTGAGTGCCCTTCAAAAAGAACACCCCCAGTGGGAATAAATCTGGTTTGGGTGGAACCAGTGTCCAGGTGTGGCAGGTCCTGAGTGCAGAGCTCACTCTTCCCTTAGGATTTATCCTCCAGCACCTTTGTGCTGCTGTTTGGTGCCAGCTGCAAACTGAGCTCAGCTTCTCCAGGTGTGATGAGAGCAGGGTCTCCTTTGGGCTGACAAAGAAAGCTGAGGGAGGTGTTTGGAGGGGTGGGAAGACCTGGAATAATTGAAAAGGACAAGAAGGAGTTCCTTGGCTGATAGCTCTACCTGTGAGCACAGGGATTTTGGGATTGGTGGAGGAGGTAAGAACAGCTCAGACAAGACCACACTGGTCAAACTCTGGGCTGAAAACACAGGACTTTGGGTCATAAAGAGCAGCCAGAGCACGTGGGGAGGGGACCAGAGCCCATAAACACTGCGATGGCCACAAGTGTCTGCTGCCAACAGCCCGTGAAGCCTCTCCAGAAGCAATATCCACCAGGTCAGAGAGTCAAGCTCTGCAATCAGGAGTGCCAGGATTCAGAGCAGCCCCGCTGCCCTCATACACAGATAAAAGAGCAGCAAATTACGAGAGAGTTTAATTACAGAATCCCCTTACCTCACCACAGCACCTCCAGCTCTTGCAGCCAGCCAGATGCATCTGTCCCAGATGGAATTAGCACAATGCAAGAGCAGCAGCTCCTGTTTACAGGGAGCTGCTATTTGTAGCTGATAACGAGGGACAAACAGCAGACAGCCGTGAAGCTGCAGGAGGACACAGGATGCTCCTCTTGTGATGGCACATTGTGGGAGCAGGTGCTGCCTCTGGCTCTTGCAGAAGGATTTGATCCCAAGTTTCCATAGGGAGCCACTTGCTTTGGTTCCCAGAGGTGTAAGAGACATCCTGGGTCTGACTTACAGGTGTGCCAGGCACCTCTTACTCTTACTCAGGGGCAGCTGCCCTGCAGAGAACCCTCTGGGGTTAAGTATTCCAAAATCATGACCCCAGAGATCTGCAGCTTGACAGCCAGAAGCATCCAGTGCTCTCCTGCTTAAGCTCTGCGTGTCAATTCTCACAAATTTAAAGAGAGGCTAAAAATAACCTGTCTTCCAGTAGTGGTGGTGTGAAATTAAATTCATTACCATGTGTGAAGCACTCTAATACAATAGTGATGAGTACTACCGAGCAAAGGAGCAGATTGTACAACAGGGAAGAGAAAGAGCCCTAAAAGCCACATTGAATGCAAGTGCTCCGAGAGGCAGAGGTGCTGGAGAGAAGAGCAGTGGGGGTCACATAATTGGGCTCTATTGATGCATATGCACAGCAAGGGGTGGGGTAGGGTAAGAGAGGCAGGTTCAATTTTCATCCCCCTGAACTTCAGGCTTCACTGCTGAAATGTTTCAGTAACATCAGGATGCATAGCAGAGAAAAGCTTGGCAAAGAGCAGAAGGTTAAAAATTTAGGGGAAAAAAACAAACAAAAAAAGCACAAACAAGAAAAACTCGGCAGAAAAACAAAAGCAAAAAACCAAACAAGAACCCAAGCACCACAAAAGGAAACTTTTAGGCCAAAAAGACTAATGAAATCAAGGTAGAGAATGCCAGGTTTGCAAAAATGCTCAGCTGCTAAAAAGGAAGCACAACATCTTGAAAAGGCTGATCCAGGAGCCAGTACTTAATTTACTCTAAAACCCTTGGCTGTAAAAGAAAGATATCCAGAGTGTAGAGGTGAGGGGAGAGGAACAGCAGGCAAATAAAAAGGTGGAAAGGCACACCTATGAAAGCAGGGCTGACATCCTAAAAGTTGTGTGAAAGCAGAGTCCAGACATCCTAAAAACCATTAAAAGCACACCCAGCAAGCTCTGCTAACCCCTCCTTGCACTGCTACACCAATGACATCTCACCACAGGCTCTGGGGAGGAATTTTCAGCCCATCTGATGCCTTTGCCTGGCTTGGATTTCGCAGCTGTGGCTTGAGCAGCAGCCAGCTGTCCTTGGCCTGCAGCCCACAGCAAGCACATCTGGAACAGCTGGGGATGGCCAACTGCTGTTGGCCAGGAGAGGTTTCATCATGTGGATTTAATATTCTGCATTCCATGGGATGTTTTTGATGGGGAGAGTGGAACAGCCACACTTGCGGTCACCTGGGCAGCTTTTGGGTGGCCTCTGCTCTGCAGCACATGGAGCACTGCAAAGGCTCCCTGGGCCACTTACAGCTCTTGGCTTCCTCAGAGAATTTAGTCCTTCCGACCTGAGGCTCCTGCAGGCAGATTGCTTTCCATCCCAATCAGCCTCAGCTACTTTGGTTTAATTCTTTATGCCCCATCTCCAGAGCACCTTGCCCTGGCCACCTTTGTTTTCCAGTATTTTGTCTCCTGTTCCACTGGATTTTTTACCTTCCCGCTAAAAAAAAAAATACCCAACAATTTTTACTTTAAAAATGTAAAATGAAACTTTTGAAAAAATTGCATTTTTTCTGTAGGGTCTTACGTATCTACTTTAAGCTCTCTACAAACCAGACCAATAATAAAAGAGATGATTTTTTCAAAGGAAACAGAACAATCTCTTTCAGCTCTTTTCTCCTTTTTATCCTTCTATTTTCACCTGAGTGACAAGTCATAATATTTGAGCAAGTAGTTACTGCCTTAGTCCCTTTCTTCACTCCCATTTTACCAGCCTGAAAAGCCATGAGGGGTTTTCATCACTTTGAGGGAGGTGGAAAGGCCTGGCAAGTCTTTGCATTAGAAGGTTAAAAAAATAAGCCAGAACAAAAAAAGCCTTTTCAGGTGAAAATGGATGAGAAACCACCCCTTTGAACCAGATTCAACTCTTATGCTAAGACATTTGTCTTGGAAAAAAAAAGAAAAAAAAAAAAAGAAAATGAGGGCTTAGTACTTGCTGCTAAAGATACTTTTTGGACCAGGGCTGATAATATCAACCAGTTTGCAAAGTAAAGAAACTGCAAAGACAAACCTCAGAGCCTCGGGAGCCAGGCAGGGCTGAGCAGTAATTGATGCAGAACAAGGAACAGCCCCAGCCCTGGCTGTGAGGGTGGGTCTAAGGAACTCCCCAAATCCATGAAAGGTGTTTTCCAGTGGGACTGAACACCTGGGAAAGTCCTCAGGTGCTGGGAGGTGACAGCCTGCCCCAGTCCTTGCTGCTGTAACATCTTTTGGTGAGACCTCACCTGCAGAGCTGCCCTCAGCTCTGTGATCCCAGCATGGGAAGGACCTGGAGCTGCTGGAACCAGTCCAGAGGAGGCACCAGCATGGTCAGAGGGATGGAGCAGTTCTGCTGGGAGGGAAGGCTGGGAGAGTTGGGATTGTTCAGCCTGGAGAAGAGAAGCTTCAGAGTGACCTCATTGTGACCTCCCAGTACCTGAAGGAGCCAACAAGAAACGTGGGGAGAGACAATTGACAAGGGATGGGGTGACAGGACAAGGGGGAATGGATTCAAACTGACAGAGAGCAGGTTTAGATTGGATATTAGGAAAAAATTCTTTATTGTGAGGATGTTGAGGCACCAGAACAGGCTGCCCAGAGAAGCTGTGGCTGCTCCATCCCTGCAAGTGTTCAAGGTTGCACAAGGCTTGGAGCAACCTGGGATAGCGGAAGGTGTCCCTGCCCCCTGTCCAGCGGGGGGTTGGAACGAGATAATCTTTAGGGTCCCTGCCAAACCAAGCCATTCTATGGCTCTGTGATGGGAACAGCTACACATTTTCCTGTATTGCCAAGGGAAGTAAAACCACACCTGGGAAGGAGTTGGGTTGTGCAGGGCAGGACTTCTTTGCTCTGGCACTGATCAGCAGCAGAACACCCTGTGTCAGACCTAGGAAGAGGCATCCCTGAGAGGGAGCTTGCAGAGGGATTCCCTCAGCTATTCACACCCTGAGAGCCTTGGCAAGGCTCGCTCTGGAAGCTGCAGCAGTACAGATGCTGTGCAAGCTCCCTCTGGGCCTTTTAGACAGTGCCTGACTCAAATGGAAATCAATGTGAGCCTGGAGTCAACTGCTCCGGAGAGAAGAACCTCTGTGCTGTGCCCAGCCCAGGCCAGCTCTGAGCCCAGCCCAGCTCTGAGCCGAGCCCAGCTCTGAGCCCAACCCAGGCCCGAGCCTTGGGTGCTGTCCCTGGCACAAAGGCACTATCCCAGAGGGGTCCAGCACAGGAGCCACATCCAGACTGGGCTGGCCCCAACATGGTTCTGACCAGCCCCGGCACGCCATGGGGAATGAGTGTCTCACAGAATATCCCAAGTTGGAAGGGACACACAAGGATCAAAGTGTAACTCCTGGCCCTGCTCAGGACACTCCAAGAGTCACACTCGGTGCCTGAGAGCATTTTCCAAATACTTCTTGACATCTGTCAGGCTGGTTCTGTGACCACTGTCCAGGGGAGCCTGTTCTAGTGCCTGACCACCCTAAAATGTGACCTAAACCTCCCCTGACACAGCTTCAGGCCATTCCCTCGGGTCCTGTCACTGTCACCAGAGAGCAGAGGTTGGTGCTGTCCCCCGTGAGGAAGCTGTAAGGCTTCTGAGGTCTGTCCTTTTCTAGGCTGAACAGACCAAGGGACTTCAGCAGCTCCAGGCCCTTCACCATCCCTGTAACCCCCTTTGGACGCTGACAGCTTTACATCTCATTTACATCGTGGCACTCAACACTACCCCAGCACTCAAGGTGAGAGCAGAGTGGGACAATCCCATCCGTGTCCTGGCTGGGGCTGCTGTGCCCGGTGCCCCCCAGCACAGGGCTCACTGTCCCCCCGTGTTCCCCAGCACAGGGCTCTCACTGTCCCCCCAGCACTGGGCTGGACAGGACTGTCCCCCCAGCCCAGGACAGTCAGTGCCAGCTCTTGCTGTCCCCTGTGTCCCCCAGCCCAGGACAGTCAGTGACAGCTCTCGCTGTCCCCCTTGTCTCTCTGTCCCCCGTGTCCCTCAGCCTAGGACAGTCAGTGCCAGCTCTCTCTGTCCCCCGTGTCTCCCTGTCCTCCGTGTCTTTCTGTGCCCCGTGTCCCTCTGCCCCCCGTGTCCCCCGTCCGTTCCGTGGGGTCTGGCGCCCCCTGCCCGCCGCAGGGGGGAGCGACAGCGGCCCCGGCCCCGCCGCAGATTGCACAGAGCCCACAGAATCCACAGAATCCACCAACTGGGTCGGAAAAAACCTCTGAGATCGCCGAGCCCAGCCTCTGCTGGATCACCAGCTTGTCAACCAGACCATGGCACCGAGCGCCACGTCCAGTCTTTGCCCAAACACCTCCAGGGATGGTGACTCCAGCACCTCCCTGGGCAGCCCATTCCGATGTCTGATTACCCTTTCTGTGAAGAAATTACTTCTGGTATGCAACCTAAACCTCCCCTGGCACAATTTGAGACTATATCCTCTGATCCTGTCCCTTGTTCCCTGGGAGCAGAGCTGACCCCCCCCCCGGCTGCCCCCTCCTGTCAGGGAGTTTGTGGAGATTGATAAGGACACCCCTGAGCCTCCTTTTCTCTAGGCTGAGCCCCCACATCTCCCTCAGCCTCTCCTCATGGTACTTGTGCTCCAGACCCTTCCCCAGCTTTACTGACTCAGCAGCTCAATGTCATTCCTGGACTGAGGGGACCAGAACTGGACACGGGGCTCGAGGTGTGGCCTCAGCACTGCCCAGCACAGGGGGACAGCCACTGCCCTGGTCCCTGTTCCTGATGCAAGACAGGAATAGTAACAGGTGACAGCTCTGCTTGGGTACCTGGGCACAGCTGGCTCATGTGCAGCCCCTGCCAACCAGCACCCCAGACCGTTTTCTGCTGGAAAGGGATCTCCCTTTTCCACTTCCCAACCACTCTGCCCCTGCCCCTAGCCTGGAGCACTGCACAAGGTTTTTGTTTTTGGGACAGGCCCCTTTCAGCCCCAGCCCACTGCCAACAGGTAGCAGCAGCGACCTGGGTGTGCAAAAACGCATCTTTACACATATTTATACCTGCAGAGAAGTGATAGAACAGCAGGCAGGGAGCTCCCCTGATCTCAGAGCCACTCTCCAGACTCCAGCAGAGACAAAGCTCTCCCATCAGATGGACACAGAGCAGCTTCCCTCACTCCTCTCCTTTTACACAGGACTTCTGGCAGCCCAGGGCTCCAGAATATCTTTGCAAGACTGACTTGCTCATGTGAAAAGCTGTAAAACAATAGCAGGGCCACCTGCAGACACTGCCACAGCTGTTGAGGTCACCCAGCACATTCCTGGTGAGCGGGCATGCCCACAGGAGACCTCTGCCTTCCCTTCCCAGCTGAACTCTCTTTTAAACTGAAGCTTATTCAAGCATTTGCATCCCAGTGATGCATGAAAGTGTCCCTCTGCAGGTAAAGTGACTGTAAGATGGTATTTTCATGTATCTGGGATTTTTTTTTTCAAGCTGAGCTATGGATAGTTCCTTCTTCAAGCTGCTGCTTTTCAGTAGATTTAGAGCTATAAGCTCTGCTGTTCCAGCCTGTCAAACCTCCCCAGCAAGGTAAGCAGCAAAGGCAGGGGCTAAACCCCACCTGCAGGTCTGCAGAAATTCTCTCCCCACACAACTGTCCCAGCTGGGCACCTGAGAAGTTGCTCGCTTTGTTTTGGAGGGATGGAGAAGTTCCATTTCCCTGCACCTGTGCTAATTCCCTATAGGTATAGAAGAAGAGATTACAGCTGACCTCTCCCCTGATAAATCACAGTTGTACTAATTACTAAAAAAGAGGCATAGCTTTGCCCTTAATAAGTGTGATGAAAGGGGTGGGTTGGCTGGTTGGGAGGATCTTGGAGGCAAAGGGTCTAGAGAAAGAGGACCTGGAGGAGGTAGAGGAGTCCTGAGGAAGAAGGAATGATCCAGGAACAAAATAAGGAAGAGAATGGCTGCTGTAAATTATCTGCTGTGAGGTCAGTGTGAGTCTGGTGGAGTCAGAGTCTGCAAACCAATACTTGCAGCCATGGCCCAGCAAGGAAATAGCCAGCATTTAGAGTCTGCAGTTGGACCCTACAGCAGGAGCTTGCTGCAGTCAGAGTCAGGATGGCCAAGCTGTAAAGAAGAATAAACCAGGACTCTTTTCATGTTGTTGAATGAGAATCTGTGTCTTGGCTCATTTCTACCCCTAAGGAGAGGTCTGCTGCAACAATACCCCACAGAAACTGGCAGCTCCTCTAACCCTGACACTGCTGAAGAAAAGGCTCCCTCACAAAAAAAGCTGTATCCCTGCAGCTCCCAACCAGATCTAGGCAGCAACTCTGCCCCAAGCTTGGGCTACCACAGACAAAACATGGGCTCACTGCTCTCCTCAGACTCACCCTGTCCCACAGGCAGCAGGGCTCATGGATTGGGGTCAGTCCCCTGCCCTCAGGGTGCTCCCACACCCTCTCTGGTCCTATCCCTTTATTTGCACCTATTTTAACCCACGGGCACAGGCCCTGCACCAGCCATACCCTGCTGTAAGCTCTGGAGAAGCCCCATAAAACTGTGGGGTTTGCTTTTCTTCCCCGCTAGAACTCCTTGGCTACTCACAGCTTTTGGGTTGAAAAGCCTTGGTTTCATCTCCAAAAGGAAGATCATTTTTTAAGAACTGTTCAGACAAAGTGTGACATAACAGGATATCTATTTCTTGAACAGAGCTGTTTCCCTGCATTTGTTTGAAGTCTGACCTGATTATTCTTGCAATTGTATTTTTAATGCTCATCAGGTATCCTTGGAGAAAATGGAGAGTCACTTTTTTTAGATCATGCATATGTAATCAGACAAACAAAATATAGCTCACCTGCTCCGTTCTTCCCCTCTACAGCAAAAAGCAAATCCTTAACCATTGCTCCAGAGAAATTCAGATGGGGCAGAGCACCAGTTTCTGACCTGCCCTGGGCACTTGTGGTGCCATCTGTCTTCATTGCAGGGACAAATGCCACATATCCCTCATACTGGGATAAACAAGAGTAAGTAGTTCCTCTACTTCTAACGTGCACACAGTGCCTTCCTCCAGTATTGCTCTCACATATTTCTCTATGTTTAATCTAGATTTGCAAGGTGGGAAGTTCATCTCCGTGGGTACTTTTAGTCTTGTTTTATACAGTTTAATAATCCCTGTCTGGACTGGGCAGAGGCAGGGAGCATCCCTCGTGGTTGGCACTCTGCAGTTGTGACCTTGCTGCTGAGAGGAGAGAGGCACTCACTCAGTGATGCTGCAGCAGGGCAGCACTTTGTGGCTGGGTCAGCCCCTCCCTCAGGCAATTGCTGACAACAGCTCAGAGCCAGCCCAGTATGAACCTGGGACATGGGCTCCCACCTGTGAGCACACCCCAAACCCCTCTGGTATGAACCTGGGACATGGGCTCCCACCTGTGAGCACACCCCAAACCCCTCTGGTATGAACCTGGGACACGGGCTCCCACCTGTGAGCACACCCCAAACCCCTCTGGTATGAACCTGGGACACGGGCTCCCACCTGTGAGCACACCCCAAACCCCCTGGTATGAACCTGGGACATGGGCTCCCACCCGTGAGCACACCCCGAACTGCTCTGGTCCAAGGCTCAGCGTGTGCCACAGTTCCAGGGCACACAGCAAGACACACAGAGGTGTCCTGACATCAGGAAATTCCCCCTCCTGCAGCTCAGCTCAGCCCCAGCCCAAGGTGAGGCTTCATTTCCCAGCTTGGCTCTGAGCAGCTGCTCCACCACAGACCAACATCCTCACCCCATTCCTGCCTCAGCACTCTCTTCCTGCTGGGAAACCACCCAGCCAGGCAGGGCTGGGCTCGGGCTCAGCAGGAGAGCAGCTCCACCCTCCCATCCCAGCAGCAAGAGCCACAGAAACCCCTTCCAGAGCCAGGTCAGAGGCAGAAAGTTTGAGCTCCTGCAGAGTGCTGCCATAAGCAGAAAGCATGGACACAGGCAGTCTCTGCACCTCATCAATCATCAAGAGGGGGCAGAGAACTAGTCACCATCTCATCAGTTAATTACAACTGTTAATCATATTTTCATTAACCTGAAATGAAGCTGCCAGCATTGCCCCTCTTTTCACCCCATGCCCCAGGTCCCATTTCTCAGAGAACAATTCTCCTCCAGGCAGGACACACTCTGTCCTTCACAACACGCATCTGACCAGCATTTCCAGACCCTTTTATTTTGCCTCTTTTCCACATCTCCACCCCTTCCCAGGCATCAGCAGGCACCCATACTGCCTTTGCCATGCAGAAGATAGGTTTAGCCCCCTCATATTCTCTCAAACCTGCTCAGGATGGGTTCCTAAGGTCCTGCCAGGTCTATGCCCTTGACTGTCACACTTACTGCCACACTGAGCTTGTTGCTACAATAACATGCCCCATTTCCCCCTATTTTTTGAGATGATCTGGTCTATAAGCCTGCTCCTGTAAAGCATTTTTAGTTCTCCACGTATACCTGTAAACAGAGCTGGTGATGCCAAATATTCCATGGGACAGACAGGAGGGGCAGGAAAACCTTGACCTGCAGGGCAGCAGGTCACTGCCCAGTGTCAGCTCTGCACCTTCCAGCTCTGCTCCTGCTCCCCCATCAGCTTCTACTCCTGGCTCTCCATGAGGAGAAAGAGTGTTGATTACTGTTAATTGAAGACTTTGGGTGCTACAGAGAAATAATGAGCAGTGTGACATTTGAGGTCCCCTTTGCCTCTGCTGTTACAGCCCTGCCTGAGGGGACAGCTCACTCTGGGGTGAGGCAGGGAATCTGCATTCCCAGGCATTGTCTGCTCTCCTTCCCTGCTCCAGCACTCAGCTCCAGACCCCTTTTCCAGGCTGAGCCATCACACACCTCATGTCTTTGTGTTCCTGGGAGAGCAGGTCCTGGGCAGAGCCATCCCCGAGGCTGCCAAGCTCCAGATCCATGGAGCAGCATTTACCAGAGGCTGGGGAGAGGAAGGACAGGAGAGCAATCACAGAGCTGCCCCAGACCCCTCAGGTGGGGAGGTTGCACCTCTTCCTCCATTTGCTTCATCTTTTTATCCACTCCTAAAGTTCCAGAGAGAATTCAGCTCTGCCTGCACCACTCCCTGCAGGTCTGGGAGGATGTCAGGAAGCCAGCCAGGGAAGGGAGGAGAGCCAGGACCAGAGGCTTCAGGCTCTGCAGTCACTTTTGCCTCCCTCTCCTCTCTCCCCCACCCTCCAGGAGCCTCAGATGTGCTAAGCAGCCTGTAAAGGTGTTAATGGGGAATGGATCACCCCTGCCACAATTGTGATGCACCATGGCACCCAGGACAGAAATGAGATATAAAGTATGTACTTACTCTCCCAGTGTGAAAACTGCTGGGTTAAATATAACCCAGGCTCGCTGGCTCCAGGAAGCGTGGCTGATCTCTTCATTTGATGGCAGAGTGCTTGCTTTGCCAAACAGCCCTCAATCCCCACAGAGCCAGCAATTCCCCCTGTGCTAAATGTGCACATTTACATTACCAGGTATGATAGAGGTGCATAAATTGCCTTCTTTATAGATGTATATATATTTCCTTGTAAGGTGTCACAACCCAGCCTCTCACCAGCCAAGCCACGCTGTTGTTTTTTGTCTGATTTGGTTTTTGATTAGGCAAAAGTCACACTGGTTTCTGCAGGTGCAGAATTGAATGAAGGAGGTGCAATGAGGGGTCAAAAAGCCTTCAGCACCTCCCTGTCAGCCCAAAGCAAACAAGACACAAGATTGTTACTGGTTAGGACCTGTGGCAGTGTTAAAATTAGCATCTGCCTTCCACTAAGACTTCAGCCAGATTTTCTCTCCCTTTTGTGACTTGTTGGGCCCCAGACAGAGTCTTGGAGTGATAAGCTGCATTTTTAATACACCATCCCCCTGACAGCATGGACTGCTTGGCATTCACCCCAGGCCACTCCAGCCCCATTCCCAATTTTCCATCTCCCACCACAATTCCCAATTTTCCACATCCCAGCCCCATCCCAAAGATCATTTGTAATCCCCTGGACTGGAGGGACAACTCTGGACATCCTCACCAGCTCCCAGAGAGAGCTGAAATGCCAAATGAGCACTCCCAGGAGCTGCAGACCTGCTCTCCCAGCTCAGCAGCTCCCACACCTTGTGCCCGTGGTAGGACACTGCAGGTGCTCACACCATCAAAAATGGAGCTGCAAATGCAAAGGCCTCTAAACTCAGCATAAAGCTGGGTTAGTGTGACCGTGGGCAAGGAGAGGGTGAGAAACAAGGCTGGCTTGGAGGCTGGAGGAACACTTCTCTGCCAGAAGTGACCTCCAGAGTTTGGAGTTAGCCAGGGGAAAAAAGTCATAAACCACACACTTTTAATGGCAGGGGTAATTAAGTACTGCATTGCCTGCTACTGCATTCCATGCCTGTTTGCATAGGATCTTCTGTTTACAAGAGATCTATAAATCAAAATACAACCCTTCTGTTTGGCCTTGCCAAACACCTCCTCTGGCTTCATCCTGAACATACAGGGCTCATCAACTGAGACGTGTCAACCAGCTGAAACTTCAGGATACCCTAGATAGAAAAAAAAACTTATTTAAATTATCCCTTCTGGCCTCAAACTCCATGAGCTCAAACCTTCTTTGAGCCCTTATCAAAAGTGAAGCCACTTCTTGTACCAGCCAAGCTAGCTGCCAGCAACATAAGAACACACCACTCACCTTAAAAAAGCCAGCATTAATATTTACTAACTGAATGCAGGCTGCAGAACAGCTCTTATCTGTGCTGTTTAATTGTGCCAGCTTTAAGAGCAGCCCAATAAAGGCATGTCAGCAAGGCTTCTTTTTTTAAAGAGGGTGCCAAGGGATCTTGTTGTAAGTGAAGATCCTGGAGAAAAGCGAGGAGATTCATTGCATTAAGTGTGTGGTATAAAAGTGGGTTAGACAGAACTGTCCCTGGGGGCTGGCTCTGCCAGTCACCTGGGGAGAAGAATCTTTCAGAGAAAAGCCAAACAATCCTCAGTGCTACCCAAAGAATTTGGGATCGTGGTCCTTTGCCAGCCTAGTTTATGTCCTCAGCAGGGAGCACAGGGTGGGTGGGTGGCACCCTCAGCCCCCTCTGCCCCTTGTCACAGCTCAGTGAGGACATTCCACAGCCAAAGGCTGTGACTGGCAAGGGAGCTTTCCCACCTGACCCTTCAGATGCCACTCCTGGGGTCACATCTGCACCACCATTGTCACTGCTGGCACCAAGGTCCCTTCACAGGTTCCCTGTTTAACTCCCTACACCCCACACTCTCACTGCCAGACAATATTTTCTTACTGGCTCCACTCCATGTTTCCCCAGGCAGAGTCTCACATCTGGTTCCTTAATTTCAATTGTGGCACAGCAACACAACAGCTCAAGGCAGGGAGGGACCCCAACAAAGCAACCCCTGGGCTTGTCTGCCCTTGCAGTCTGTGCACCCATTCCTCACACACCCTTCATGTTTCTCTTGGTCCAGTGGGGATATTTGTTCTGGGGTCCTTTCTGGTTCTCCAGAGCCTCTGGGTGAGTGCCACAGCCCACACCCCCATGGCACTACAGCTCCAGCATCCCCTGCCCTCCAGCTAATCCAGACCATGTCTGGAGAAACCCAAAGAGCAGCTTCCAATACAGCCCAGCCCATCTGGAAGGCCAAGGCCACCCAGGGCATTTCCCAACTTTCTTATGTCCATGGTGTTTTTATATCCCTGCTTTTCATGGCCCAGCACTGAGGCATAAGCAGGGCAGGCTGCAGCATCCCAGAGCCTGCAGACTTGCTGCTGGGAGAACTGGGAAGCAGCAGAGGCTGATTAGCCTTGTTTCTCCAGGCTGGAAGAAGAGCTTTGAAGATGCAGGCAACAAAGGGGAAAGTTTCAACTCACCTGAAGCGTTTTGCTAAAAATAGCTGCTCTTCCCTCCATCACAAGCTCACATTAGGCTGCTGTAGTATTTTAAAAGGGAGGTTATAACATATAACAGCTTCCTCCTCTTACCTCACTGGGTCTCTGAGCAGCAGCTGCAGCACATGCACACATTACAGCATGCACAGCACCCTGGCAACCAGGCTGCTCTCAGGGCTCAGCAAGTATTAGGTCCAGCTCAAAAAGCAAAACCCAACTCATTTGCTACGGGGCAGTAATTGCTCATGTCCCCTCAACACTTTGCAAAGGAATCACAAATCTGCTCACTGCAGGAGGAAGTAGGCTAAAACAAGAGGCAGAAGCAATAAACAATCCCTAATTGCAGCAAGGAATGAAAAAACCCAGGCTCTGCAGTGCCTTAGACCCATCTCTGAGGGCAGCTGGTTGCATTGCTGACACTCAGTCCCTCATCACAGTCCAGAGACTCTGCCCCACAATTCTGCTGCCAGGATTAACCCAGCCTGACCTGTGAGACCTCCCACAGCAGCACAGCACCTATCAATCAGGTATGTGTAGTATAAATCTAATATAGCAATACAAATATGCTGATTGTGATCTGCAGGTGATTAATTGAAGATGATGGGATGGACTCAGAGGCTCCCTCCAGTATCACAGGTGGCTGCTGGAGGCTGGAGAGGAGATGGATGCTGGCAGCAGTGCCAAGGTTGCTGCTCCCAGGTACAGATTTTGTTCCTTCTCAGGCTGGGAGTGCCCTAGGTGAGCACGGCACTTTGATATTCAGTGCTTAGAATAATTCCTCAGCAAACACCCCATCTGGAAAGCAAAGTCTTCCTCTCTCCTGCTCTGGTTTTGAAACAAGATGTTTTTGCAGGAGGCTTTTAAAGTCATCCAGTCTGCTACAGATCACCAGTGGGAGATGATGTTTGTGCTAATGCTCAACTACATCTCTTAGGGCAAAGGCCAGTGAGAAATACTGCAGGAGAGCAGAGAGGGAGGGAGAGGAATTCCCTGAGCAGAAATTATTTTGAGCACAGAAAGCTGCAGAGCAGCATGGAGCGAGGCAGAAGAAATTCAGGGGGACACAAAAGAACAGAGGAGAGAGGAAGCTCTGAGGATTCCTCTGGGGGGGAAAGGAGGTGGGATGCTGCTCAGGGGGCCGTGTGTGTGTGTGGAGGATCCCTGTCAGGAGCTGGCTGGGCTCAGCAGAGCTGCTCCCTGCAAAGGGATTCCCTGTGCTGCCACGATTGGTGCTGGCACAGTGACGAGCTGCTGGAGCGGATTCCTCTTCCCTGCACATCCAGCAGAGCTGGAGGAAAACAGCAGCTCCATCCCCCTCTGCTCCCCCCAGAGATAGGGGATTCCTCCCTCTGCCAGCAGCAGCACCAGGGCTGAGCACTCACACAAAACCACACAGCCAAGGAAATCCCTCGTGAGGGGGTTTGTTCCTCTCTGCAGGATTTGGGGAAAGGGGCTGCACCAGCAGAGCACTGAGGAAAGGATTCAAAAATTCAGTTCCTAATGAGAGCCAACACATCAGCTGCTGTGACTGAGGCCCCCTTAACCATGGGAGGGTCCTGCCTGTCCCCACAGATGGGGACACCAGGACACCAGCCAGTCTTGCAGAGCAGTCATGCTCCTGCAAGGGAGGCAGCCCAGGAGATTTGGGGCCAGGGCTCTTCCCAATGACCAACCCCTCCTGCCTTTTTACCCTCAGGAGAAAAGGACACAAGTGTCTCCTCACCTATTCAGATCATGCCCAACCACGTCTGAGTGCAAAATATTGGAGCCTAAACCCTGTCTGGAGTTCAAGGCGTGCTTTAGTGACAGCACTGCTCTCTGACATGGACCTCCATGGTGACCTTAGAACATTGCTCTTTCCTTGTCCCTCTTGCCAAGGGAAACATCACCTTCACTCTTACCTTGAGGAGGGATTAGGAGCAGGAACTGGCTCATGCTCTGCCCACTGTGAGGTATTGCAATAGGAATTACACTGTAGGCGACTCAACTGGGACCTTCTCTCCAAAAGTACCTCTGCTGCCTGCCTCCCTCCTTGGACATGAGCTGCAGGAGGGTCCACAGAGAAGCTCCCCTGTCTGTGCTGGGGAAGATACAGGTGGACATCCCACCCCTCAGGTGGGGCTGGCTGGGGCAGGTGGAGCCTGGTGATGCACTCAGGGCTGTTTCACAGCTGTAACATCCTAGGGAAAATCTCTTTGGGGGTGAGTGTCCTGCTAGTTGAGCATTTCCAGGTGTCACAGGTGACTCTTCCCAGAACCAGCTCTGGCTCTAGGCTCTGGTTTGGGGAGGAGCAGCACACAAAGCCCTGGTGAGGAGCACAAGGCTCACAGAGCCATTGCAGAGCTGGATGCTGCTGGAGGGGAACCTCAGTGAGCCCCTGCAGGGGACCTGAAACACAGCCTGGACAGTGCAGCCCTGGCCTGGGAGAAGCCAGAACCACATTGAAACACCCCTTGGCATCATACCCTGACAAAAAGCAGAAGGAATTTTTTCCTGGCGTTAGCCAGACCCGTGTGGCACTGTGTGGTTGTCACACTGTCCCAAATTATTGCAGGTGGATAGCACGTGCCTGCCTGCTGCACTTGGGGACAAACTCCTTTGGGTTGGGAGGTCACCCCTGCAGTGGGAGCAGGAACTTCTGCAGCTGCCATTTGTGCAGGGAGTCCTGATCTCACCTCCAACATCCCAGATGGAAGCAGCAAAGGTTTTGGCTATGCAGAAAAATCTGCTTTTTTAACCCCTCTGCCTCTTCACTCCTGTTTGCTCCATAAGGAATACTCTGCATGAGTTCTAGTGGTGAACAAGAATTACTTAATGCTTGAAAAGCCCTGGATCTTAAACCATTTTAAAAATAAAAAAGATAAGTCAGAGTTGCCCTCTCCATCCTGCAATGGAGAGGGTAAAGTAGTCCAGAGTGTTGATGAGAAATGTGGAACATCACAGCATAAACAGAGTCTGAGCCTCCTGCTGGAACCCCAGATCCCTCTCCACTGCCTGCCTTTGTCTCCACAGAGAGAGATACTGGCAGGAGATGGGGGATTGTCAGGAAAAAACGTGGTTCAACCCTCTGTGCCCCTCTCCCTGACAGCCGGGTACAGATGATGCCGTTTTTCTCCCACCACAATAACTCGTTATTCAACTTGGCAGCACAAGGTGGAGTGAGTGAGTGAGGGAGGAGGGAGGCACGGAGACAACGACGGTGTGCGAGGTTGGCATTTTTTAAACCTATCAAACATTCCTCGGTGTTGCCGGGTGCAAGCTCCCGCTCCTCGGCTCCTGCATCCCGCGTTGCCATGCCAACAGAGCCTGCAGCCCCTGTGTCGTGAGGGACCACTCCGCTCTCCTGGGGGCTCCTGGCAGAGGGATGTGCATGTGCCTGGCCCATTCTGACTCTAACAAGTGCATTCTTTGGTAATTTCTCCCCAGAGCTTCCGGTGCTGGGAGATGATTTACCCCTCTCCAGCTCTTTTAAGATGCCATCACCAGTGCTTGACTTAATCAGGACACCCTGGCACGAAAAACAGCCTCTCCTGACCCCTGCACTTCCACTGTGAGTTAGACATGATAAAGCAAAGAGCTTTTCCAGTGTCCTTAAAGCCTGGAGAGTGGTGGGTGTAAATGTGAGTGGCCCCACCAGGACACATCAGAGCCCCTCGGGGTGTTGGCTGACTCCAAGGACAGGAGAACAGTGGATTTGCTGCCTGGTCCTGAGGTCACACCAGTGTGACAATGTGGGGATGTGGCACAGGGCCTGTGCTGGGAGAGAAAGCAGGAACACCTCAAGCAGCACCTTCCTGAGCCTGGGAGAACAGGAATCCCCTTGGATCAGGGCTGTGTGGATGGATCTCAGTGTGAGGGGGGGGTGGGCTGGATCTCCAGAGCTCTCTTGCCACCAGTGTTTCTGTGATTGGTGTCTGGGCATCACAAATTTGTTGGTTCAGTTTTCTCTGCAGAGCTGGGTCACCATTGCTGTGAGAATTATGCTGGCAGTCTGGGAAACAACTTCACATCCAGGAGCTGGAATGGTGGCCTGGGAAGCAGGCTCAGAAGCTCTTCCTTCTGCTGGGTGGGTGCTGGCTAAGGCATCTCAGGTGCAGGTTCCCTGGGGACACGGGCATCCAGCTCTGTCTTTGTCCCTGGCTTGCCTCTGCAGCCTGTTCCTCATGGTTTTGTTACAAAGTGCTTTGTCCTCTCCAAACGTGGAGGAAAAGCCTCCCCTGCTCTGGGGAACAGAGACTGGAGCAAGGGAACAGCAGAAATACAGGTCAGCTCACTTCAGTGAGGGTGGTGGTGTGCTGTGCCTTCCTTTAAAGAGGAACCAAGACGATGCAAAGGCCTGAATTGAGCTTGAGCTGTGGGGTTTTTAGGCTTGGCAGTTCACTTCCCTTGGGACCCCAGGGAGGGCAGCAGGGGGATTTGCTTTTATTCAGGCAAAGAAACAAGCAAAAATGCACCACTGATAGATATCTGCCAGCCCACTGTGAGTAGCTGCTGGCTGTGGAAAATCAGGACCAGCCAAACGTGTAACTCAGATCCTGGTGTGATTCTGCATGGCCAAACTGTGCCTGTGCTTTAGCCCAGCCCCTGCTCATCTCCCACAGCCTTTTGGGGTGTAGGTGAGGGCCAGAAACACCAAAGCAAGCCAAGAAAGAGGTGGTGTCCCCATGAAAACCATCACCAGTTTAGGGTTTGCTGGGTCCCAGAGGTCCCAGCTCCCACCTGCAAGCCTGCACATCCCACAGGAAAGCTGAGCACCGTGGCCACTCCTGCCTTCCTGCTTCCAGGAGGGAAGGCAGCTGCCTTTCCCTCCTGGAGGAGCTTTGCACAGAGCAGCTTTGCAGGATGCTTTACACTTCTCCTTCCCGTTGCTTTGTTCTCTCTCCTCCCTGCTGCTTCCTTGGAAAAGTTAATTTCCCCTATGGACTTTCTTTAGATAGAAACATTCCCCTGTCAGAGGATTTGGTGAGCACAGAAAACATTAGTTTGGAGCCTGAATGGAAATAATTAGAAGCACCTTTTGGTGGGGAAGAAATGGGCACACACTGAGAAATCTTGCACCCTTATATCCATGTCTGGGGTCACTCTGTGTATGAGATTTGTTACATTGTTTTCTTTCTCTTTCACTCTTTGCCTCTTTTTGTTTCCCTTTCTTTCTCTTTCTGTCTCCAAACAGCTAAAGGTGAAGCACATTCGGATCAGATGTGGCCTGGATTTATGGCAACAGCTTCCCAAAATCTCCTGTTCCAGCTTCAGCTCACTCCCTACCACCTTCTGCAGCAGCTGGCACCAGCAAAAAGCAAATGTAACATGTTACTAAAGTGTTATATCTCTTTATGCACTCACCTTAGGCTGGTGCTAGCTGCAGCAGGAGGTGTTGGGTGGTGGAAAATCAGATGGTTCAGCTATTGCTTCAATTATAGATAGCTCTGCCTGGGAAAAGACTTCTGTGCCTGAGAAAAGGCAGTGGCGTGAGAGGGACAGCAGCCTGCTAAGGGATGGCTGGGAGAGGATTCACAGGGAACACGCTGTAACCCTCCTCTGCCCACATTTTGGAGTACTACTCTTGAAAAAATAAAGAGATTTTCCTTGGGAAGCTGAGGCAAGGGCAGCAGTGCAGCTGACACCGAGTCAGTGTGACCAGAGCACGTCCTGGGCTCCAGCTGCTTCTCCCTGCAAGGAGCACCAGCCCCCAGGAATTCTGCCTCCCCTGCTGCTCTCAGGTGCTCTGCTGAACCTTAATTTTTAAAGAGAGAGCAAGAGGATTAATTTTCTCAGAAAACACGGTACAAAGTGGAGATGTTCTGCGGAGACAGAATGATTTTTTTCCCCTCCATACTCATGATAGAAAATTGTAATAGGCTTTGTTCTGATGAGTGTTGAAGCACTTACCAGGGTAAATTTAGTATTGCCTCCTATTATAAATGACAAGGAAGGTACAGCTAAAACAAAAACTTTATCCTGACAGTTCAGGAGCGGCTGTACTTAGATAAAGTATTTTTGCTCATCTTTTCAAATTGGGATAAATTAACTGCTGGGTTTGGAATTTTCTGCCAGGTCAAAATCCTGTTACAGCACTGTTTATAGTCAGACAGGGTGAAAAACCACCAAAATGGAAAGTAGTGAGGTAAAAGTTTTAATTATTAAGAGTCTAGAGCCGAGAACATGGAAATCACAGCCCATCACAACCCTACTGCTTCCTCACCATGTGAATGTGAACAGAATTCCTTGTTTTATGTGTCCCAGAGGAAACATGGATGAATTCCTCCTCCTGAGGACACTGCGGGATGCTGTGGGTAGGCTAAAACAGCAAAAGGGAAGCCAGAGGGTGGCCAAAGGGATGGGGATGTCATTTTCTGCAGTGTGCTCTGTGCAGGGGCAGTGTTGCAGTCAGGGGAGTGGTGTGGAGGGCTGAGCTCAGCCACCATCCTGACCCAGCGATGAAAATGGGCTGAAATGTGAGCAGAGAGAACTGGGGACACCTCACTGTGGGACAGAACAGAACCTCAATAAATTCCTTGGGTGTGTCTGGCAGGGGGTCCCCTCAGCTCCGGATGCCAATGCAGGGACAGATGTACAGAGAGATTTGGGATTTTGAAGACCAAAATAATTTGGTATGGATGGAAAACACTTATTTCCTTGTCATTTACCCTGTTCTTACATTGTTTTCTTTCTTTCTTTCTTTCTTTCTTTCTTTCTTTCTTTCTTTCTTTCTTTCTTTCTTTCTTTCTTCCTTTCTTCCTTTCTTCCTTTCTTCCTTTCTTCCTTTCTTCCTTTCTTCCTTTCTTCCTTTCTTCCTTTCTTCCTTTCTTTCCTTTCTCTTTCTCTCTCTCTCTCTTTCTCTCTTTCTCTCTTTCCTTCTCTCTTTCTTTCTCTCTTTCTCTCTTTCTTTCTCTTTCTTTCTTTCTCTCTTTCTTTCCCTCCCTTTCTCTTTCTCTCTCTCCAAACAGCTAAAGGTGGAGGAAATTAAGATTACACTCACAACCTCTGTGCTGACCATGCCTGACCCTTAGCCTGAGTGGTCCCTCAAAACCGTTTAGCTGGGAGTGGAACCTTCCCAGGGATTTCTCTGAGAGCTGGTGCCATTCCCAGTGTCACCTTGTGTGGATGATCACTGCTCAGAACAGTTCCCTCGGCCCAAATCAGTGTAATCATCTCCAAAACTTGCTGTGAAGGCAGCAGGACTCTGGATACCCCGAGAGAATCCCTGAAGAATCACTACAGGTGTTCAAAGGAAAACTGCATTTTCCTGCAGTTCTTTTGTCAAAGCTGGGATTCACCTGAGCAGAGACAGCAGCTGTCTCTGGGAGGTGACAGCCAGGAGCCTTTGCAGCTCCTTCAGTGGCCAGATGTCTTCTCTGGGCTCTCCTTTCCCTTTCCCCTCCCTGACTTCTCTCTTCCTCCCTACCCTCAGGTAGACTTTTATCTCCCTCTTGGTCCTTACACATTTTTGTGACTGTGTCTTCACTCCAGGTGCTTCTCCCCGTTCCCTCTGCTCCATGCACACACACACAGGCACTGTGGCTGGAGCTGCTGCTCCCCAGGCTGGAGAATTCCTGCCCTGTGCTCCATCACCTCAGCCTGCAGAATTCCTGCCCTGTGCTCCATCACCTCAGCCTGGAGAATTCCTGCTCTGTGCTCCATCACCTCAGCCTGCAGAATTCCTGCCCTGTGCTCCATCACCTCCTCAGCCTGCAGAATTCCTGCTCTGTGCTCCATCACCTCCTCAGCCTGGAGAATTCCTGCTCTGTGCTCCATCACCTCCTCAGCCTGCAGAATTCCTGCCCTGTGCTCCATCACCTCAGCCTGGAGAATTCCTGCCCTGTGCTCCATCACCTCCCCAGCCTGCAGAATTCCTGCCCTGTGCTCCATCACTCTCAGCCTGTTGCCAGGCAACACAGCATCACATGGATTTCATCCCAAGCTCCCAAACAAACTGCAGATACAGGGGATTTTTCTCCTGCTCTTCCAGAGAGGGAGCTCACCTGCCCCGCTGGCAGGTCTGAGGGGTCTCCAGTGCTCACTGCTGGCTGCTGGCTTTGCTGCAGCTCCTTGCTTTGCCTCCCCATCTGCCAGCTTGGCACCTGGAAAGTCACACACTGAGTTTTGTCGCAAGGCAGAGGCTGCCTCCGGGCACGGCCCCACTTGGAGTGGGGGGAAACCCTGCTATGACCCTTGTGTCCCACAGGGAATGGTTTAACAGCACTCCCACCCTCAGACTGCACAGGAATTACACAGGAGTTTTGTTTTCACAACTCCAAACGCTGAAACAGCTCCAGAAGTTGAGGCACGACCCGAGCTTGCTCGTTGTCAGTGAGCTGATGGACTGTCAGATCTATCTCAGGAGCAAGACACACTTCTCACTGTCTCCCAACCCATAATGTACAAATCGCCTTTCATGACAGCCATAGAACACTCCTGAGAGCTAATTTTGGCACAATTACCACCCTTTCCAGGTCATAAAAGTCACTCAGCGCTCAGCCACCTGTTTAGAGCTGTCAGCCAAAGCCTCCTGCAACCACTGCAGTGGCTCAGCACCATGGAAAAGCACAGGAGTCATCCTGCACGAAATGCTGAGCCAAGGAGGAGCACACACCGTGTTCCCAGGGGGAATGTGCTGCAAATGCCCTGTCCCAGGCAGGAGAAGGGCTAGAGGAAGAAGGCAGACCTCTCTCAAAGCAGGATATGCCTTCAGAAAGCACTTTTTGCATCTGCTCTCCTGCATTTCCACACTAAAAGCTGGACTTGGGAGTGTCTCCATCACAGAAAGAAACCTGCTAGCTGGCTTAGGTGTCTGGTAAAAACTGACAGAGACCAAATTTGGGAAGACAGAAACCTCACAGCCAGGAATGGGGCACTTCTAGTGGAGACCAGAACATGGTTAAGGGGGTCCTGATCTGCTCCAGGGAAGAAACTGAGCAGAGCAGCTCCCTGGCATGGTGTGGCACTGGAAAGGTGTGGACTGGCAGCTATGGGGATCCTCTTGCACTCTTTATTGGGAACTTTCAGGCTCCATTAGCTCTCTGAAATGCCTGTGCACCAATGCACATGGCATGGGGGATAAACAAGAAGATTTTGAGATCTCTGTGTGGTCACAGAGCCATAATCTCATCACAGTTACAGGTCATGGGGAACAGGAGAGGTGCCTGGAGAAAAGCCAAGTCACTCCAATGCTCAAAAAGGGCACGAAGGAGGACCCAGGCAACTGCAGGCCAGTGAGCCCCAGCTCCATCCCTGGAAAGGTTATGGAACAGCTCATCCTGAATGTTATCTCCAGGCAGGTGGAGAAAAAGAAGGTTACCAGGAACAGTCAACATGGGTTCAGCAAGGGAAAATCGTGCTTGACCAATCTGACAGGCTTTGGGGATGGAACTGCCTGGGTAGATGAGGGGAGAGCAGTGGTTCCTGCCTGCCCTGACCTCAGCAGAGCTCTTGGCACTCTCCCATAAGATCCTCATGGTGTTATGAGGTGAGGGTGGGGAGGCTGAGAGGCTGGGATGGGGCAGTGGGTTGAGAACTGGCTGCGTGGCAGAGCTCAGAGGGTCCTGATGGTGGCACAGAGTCCAGCTGGAGGCCTGGTACTGTTCCCCAGGGGACACCTCTGGGCCCAGTCCTGTTAAAATTAATTCAACCAGGCCTGGAGGAAGGGGCATTGCCTGTGGAGGACACACCACGAACTTGTCATGGGATAAACACAGAGGAGGACTGTAGGAGACCTGGGCTTGACTCCCTGAGGCTGAATGGAGCACAGGTGTCCCCGGGGACCTTCCCTTGTCACCTTTGCTGTGTCCCCTTGGTGCAGGTGGTGGATGCTGCAGGGTTTTTTTGTGGAGGCAGGTGGCACCTGCTGTGGGAACACATTGTCCCTGCAGGGACCAGCACCTGGGGTCCTCAGCTCCTCCTTCCTCCTGGTGCTGCTGCTGAGCCCTAGAACAGGAGAGCTGTGGGGCCAGAGGGAGAAAAAGGAGATAAAACCATCCACACCTCCATGTGATAGTCAGGAGTGGAATGTTTTACCTAGATCCTTGTCATCCATTCTGCTGCTGCTTCCAGATGTTTTTGTTGTAGCTCTGTGACTCAGACCAGGAGCTTTGACTCAGGGGGGGACTCCTCTGCTGGCACAGGTGGGAAGGAGCATCCCCAGGAGTGAGAACTGTGACACCCTCTGAAATGGGAAGGGCTAATGGGGGACATGGGCCCAGCCCTCAGAGTCAGAACAGATTCCATCACTGGCAATAATGAGCAGGGAGGCATTTTTGGGCACTTCTTAACAATCTGCAGGGGCTGAAGGGCCTTTTCCTTGTCCCCTTCACACTGCCAGTCACAGCAGGATCAGAAATGCCAGTCCCAAGGAGCATCACTGCTCCTCCTGAGCACCATCATGGAAATGCAAAGAGAAAATCAACCAGGGGACCTACAGACAGACAGGACTGGGGCTCTGCAGCCCTCAGCACCTGTGCAGGGATGGATTCACATCCATCCCTGGCACCTCAGCTCTGCTGGGGATGTGTGTCAGCCCTGAGGCTGCCCTGCAGAGCTGACTCACCTGCCTTCCCCATCACCCACCTCGGGTGTGGCTGGAGCAGGTTGTCCTTGTGCCACAGGCTCAGGGCAGTGTCACTGTCACCCTGCAGGCTGGTTGTGCACGGCAATGAGGCTGTGGCATTGAGAGTGATGTTCTTTTGCTGTAGACACAAGAGCTGAACCTCAACAACCACAGCTATCAACAGCCACAGCCAGCCCAGCACCTCTGCACTCTCCTAACCAAAGGACCTTTGCTCGGCCAGACCATTTCTCAAGTGAAGGAAAGCCCAAACTAAACATTGTCTGCAGCCTCCTAAGCTTAAAGACAAGCTCAAAGGCTGGAATGGGAGGTGGTTGAACCCATGGGCAATCTTTTCTCCCTTCCCACCACACATTCCATGCTCTACTTCAAGAGATTTGGGCACACAGGACACACAGGACTGCAGGCAAATCCTGGTCATCAATTCCTCCATTCACAGTTCCTAAGAATGGCCAACATTTCCACTCTGCACCAGTCTGCACTACTTTGCAAAGTGGTGAAGCATCTTTAACTCAGCAAAGCTGGGGAGCCCTGTGAATGCACCCTGAGGCATTCCCTCAGGAATATAGAACATCTAGCACATGGTGTGTCCAAGCAGGGAGGCTCCTGGGATAACACATGAGGAGGCATTTGTGGATCAGGGGATGCAGAGTCACCAGAACAGGAGTCACAGCTGCCTGAGCAGTTGCTGGTAGCTGCCAGCCCCACCAGTCCAAGGGGGCTGTGACTTGTGGCCTTTCCTTGCCAGCACCTGAGGGTGTTTAGAGGGCACTGTGGGGATGATGGAGCCTTGGTCCTGTAAGATAGCTAGAGGGAAGGAAACCTTTCCTGCAGGAACCTGGAAGTGGAATTGCAAAGGCTCTTTGGCTTGGGGAGCTCAGTCCTGCATGCAGCTGCAGCAGGAGACAGAGGCTGTGTTCCAGACCAGGTGGGAAAACCCCCCTTTGCCTCTGCTTGTCTCTATTTCCACCTCCTGAGGTGCACTTCATTTACTTCCAGGTTGTTTTCTACCTTCTGCACAGAAATGCCAGCTGTAAGACTGGATTTTCTCCTTTTCTGCAGGACTTCCATTAAATTTCTGGTTTAATACAAGTTCCTTTGCTTTCTCAGCTCTTGTCCTTTTTGTGCTTAAGAGGAACAACCACCTTCTTCTGGGAATTGTTGGCTGGACAGAAGAGCCAGCTCTCCAGCTGGCTGGGAGAGGGAATGAGGGAGATTTTTCACCTTGATGGCAAGCCCTTGGGAAAAGCAGCACTTGGGGCTTGGAGTTGGCAGTGGCCACTGGAGAAGAAGGGAGGCCAGGGTGTGGAGCTTTCAGCAGAGCAGCAAGAAGAGAAGAGTGAAAATGAGTGATTTAATAGTGGAGGACAGCAAATAGCCACAAACACAATGCTCTGTGGCCTCTGCAGGGTGATTACAGACACAGTACGGCATCTCCAGCAGCCTCTCACAGACATTTGCAGGACCAGAATGTGAACTTCAGAAAAACCCATCACTGGGCCCTCACTGGACAGCAGACAGCCCCCAGCAGGGGAGGGAGACACAGGGTTTGGGGCTCTGGGAGGGGCTTGAGGATGCTCTTCTGGAGGGCAAGGAACAAACCCCTCAGTGAGCATGGCCACGTTTTACTCTGCATCAGCCTTGATGAGACACAGCAGAGATGGGTCACTAGCTCCAGAATAAATAACTTTATTCCAGAAAAGGCTCCAGGTAGGCTGTTCAGGAGCACACAGCAGCTCCTTTGGATGCATTCCCTGCCAAGCAGTTGGCTTCCCAAAGTTTTCTGTTGTGGCTGAGTGGTCAGATAATTCATGTGACACGGCTCCTGCTCCCAACTGGGTGAACTTGCAAGCACAAATGTCATCATTTGTGAGCATAATTTTTCCTCTTCATGTATGCCTCTGACATTTGCTTTTCACTTACCTTTCCTGCCAGAAACTTGCAATCATAGCTGGTGGGAGGGAGCAGAGCAAAGGGGCCAGAACAGGAAGGGACCAGGCAGGGCTCAATGGGGCCTCTGGTACCCAGAGGCAAATGCTTCTCATCTCCCCAAGAGCTCCTCCCTGGTGCCCAGCAGCTTAAATCAGAATAAATGCTTCAGAAAGTCACTGCTGTCAGGAGCTGTGTGTGCTGGCAGCAGCAGAGGAGGTAAATGCTGTACCTGTACAGCAGCCAGCACCTGACAGCACCAGGCAGCTCATCCTGGCCACGTGGGCACATCCTGCAGGACCAGATCTGCTGGGCTGGTTCCACTTCCTCAACAGAATTGTGGAGACACCCTAGAGCTTTGGCCAATCTCCCATGGACCCCTCAACCACAGGAACCAGGGAGCCACAAGCTGACAAAGCATGAATCTCTTGTGACATGGGGCGTGTGCAAGCCCAGGAGCATCCTGAGGCTGGCCAGCATTGGGAGCCCAGTGAGTGAGGCAGTGAAGTATCACCAGCCATGGCCAGGTGTCCTGGTGAGGTCCCTGTGCCCTGGACTCCCTGTGGCAGGCCCCAGTGAGTGGCCACTGGCAGCACAGCCCTGCCTCCACAGGGGCAGGCACATTCACTGGCATGTGACAAGTGCCACTCACCTGCTTTGGTCTTTGAGAAGGCAGAGCAGAGCACTGCTCTGAGCTAAATTTGCATAAGTCTGGACAAGCAGGGGTGGTCTGGGCACTAAACAAGCAGAGAACCTTTTCCACCAGCCTCAGCAGTAAGTGAGAAGATCTTTTCCCTTCCCATCCTGGCACAGCCTCACTGTAGATGTTCAACCTTCCCTGAGCCTCCCTTTTCCCCACAAACCCCAGACATTCACTGCCCCCAGGAGCTCCCTGCAGTGACACCAGGCCAGCACAGCACTCAGCTCTTCCTTGCTCTGGGTGTCTCTGCCTTGCAGCCCAGCCTGGCCTGCCAGGGGGAAGCTCTTCAGAAAGGTCACTCCCCACTGCACTTTTTGGGAGAAGGAGAATTGGGAGCACAGGATCTGTGGCGTGCCTCTGATGAGGAAACCACGTAGAGCCAAGCCAAGCATGAGGGAAAGGAGCATTAGGAAGCCCATGGACAAGGATTCTCCCAGATCTCCCTGCAGGGAAGGGCAGGACAGAGGAGCTGGACATGGGCAGAGTGGGCACTGGACATTGCCCTGTGCCCCTTCAGAAGCATTTTGGACCTGGTCCTGCCCAGCTGCAGTGACACATCTGCTCTGCCCCCTGTCCCAGAGGGAGCCCATCTACACACAGGTGCAAACCAGGACTTACCTGCTCAGAAAGGCTGCTCTGAGCTGCCAGGGAGGTGCAGAGAACCCATCCAGGGTGGTGAAAGCTCAGATGTTTCCTCCTTGAGCCATGGATTCTCTGCATTCAAAGTGCTGCTGGATCTCTTCTTTTTCCTAGGGAAAAAAAAAATCCTTCCTGGTAGCACATTACTGCATGCCTGATGTAGAGTTCCTTAATTATATTACTTTTTTAAGACAGAGATCAGAGGCTGGTGCACAGGAGATTGTGATGGTTTCAATGGCTGTTACCATTCCAGCAGGCAAAGCCCCAGCACCAGGAGCTGATCCCCAGCAGCATTTCTGGAAGTTCAGGCTCCCTTTTCCCACAAACCCCATTGTATGCATAACAGCATCCTTCAGGGAGATCTGAGCATCCCTCCTGAGCTGGGCTTCCCCAGCCTGGGGGAGTGTCCAGCCCCACCAGAGCCTCCAGATCCCCCCCAGTGCCCCAGGAGGAGGCCACCAGGCCACTGGGCTCTGTGGCATGGAGACATTCTGAGTAAATCACCTTATTCTTTATCTCTGCTGCAGGAGGAAGCTCAGCCTGTGCTGATGACAGTGTTTCAGGCACCCATCAGCGCTCGCAGCTGAGCCACTCTAGCCCAGGCACAGCCCCCCGCTCGCCAAAATGCCATCACCCCTCCCATCACCATCCCTGTGCCCACCTCCCCGGGGAAAAGAAACCAAAAATCCACCTCAGCAAAAATGCTCATCCATCCTCTCTGCAAGCCAGCAGGGGTTAATGTTGTCAGCCATGACGTCAGGATCCCAATTTGTCCGGAGAGTCCCCCTCCCCAGCCACAAACTCCCTCTCTCCTCCCCTCCTCTTGTGACTTTGCAATGAGCAGCAAAACTCCACAGGAGCTGCGGCAACAGCACTAGGGAGACATCGAGCCCTCCCTGCGAGAGCAGCTCCTACCGCAGACAGGGATTTATTTATTTTCTACACATGCATATATGTTTGGTTTTTTTTATTTACCGGGCTGCGTTTGCTTTTCCTTTTTCTATTTTTTTTTTTCAGCCTTTTCACAAAACCTCCCAAGTGACAAGCCTGAGATTTCCCTAGAATAAAATAACTGCACGGTGGGGCTGGGTGGCTTCCCCTTCCCCCCTCGGAAAATAAAGAGGAAAGGGGGAGCAAATAGGTAAAATCCAGAATAAAATCATATTGAGAACTCACACGTCCTCCCTCTCCCTCCCTCTCTCACACACACGCACACACACACACACACACACACACACACGCTCTTTCTCCTCCTCCTCCTCTCTGAAGGTGGGTAGCAGGAGCCATGCAACATCTGCAGAACCGGATGGCAAAAGAGCAGGAGGAAAAATAATCCAAGTGGAGTGCTCAGGGGACACTGAGTTGGTTTTTTTTCTTTTTCCTTTTT
>VWZS01009420.1:743288-798433 GCA_013397075.1 Rhabdornis inornatus | reverse complement strand
TTTTTTTTTTTTTAATTTTTTCCTTCTTCTTCTGCCGTGTACCTGTGAGATTCGATTTCACATTTTGCTGAGCCCATTTTGGGGCATTTTATTTTTCTTTCTCTTGGGATTTTCTCCACTGCCAGAGGATGTCTCTTGTTGAGAGGATGCTGAAAGGAAGAAGAAACGAATTCTTTGACTGGCACTGAAGGAGTGGGGGGGGTATTTTTCCCCCTCATTTTTTAGGTTTTTTTCATTATTCTTTTTCTCTAGGAAATCATTAACTGGGGGGGGGGTTGGTTTCTTTTTTCCCTCCCCCCCTTTTTTTGGAGGGGGATTTCAGAAGATCCATCTTTCTTCCCCCTCCCCGCCAAAGATTTTTTTTTTCATCCTTCGTCTTTGTGGAAATGTGGACATTTCAGGCAGACAGATTGAGTGGAATTGTCTCTGCTTTAGCAGCTCTTTGTGTCGCCTGCTGTGCGCAAAGGTAAGGATTGCGATCCCAGGCTGCAGGGACAGGGGGGCTGGCACAGGAATTGTTTGTCTTCTTCGGGGTTTTCTCCATCGAGCTGGATGTGGGAAAGGGGAGGGGGTTCTTTCCCCAAATCGCTCCCCCCGCCGCCTGCTATTGTTGTTCCCCAGCCCGTGCCGTTCCAGGGGAGGAGGGATGCTCATCCATGAGATGAGGAGCGGGCTCTGCGGACGAAGCCCACCTCGCAGAGCGTGTGTGCGCGTCCCCCCGCGCAAGCCGGGGGAAAATGGCCAGACCAGGGGGTTTGCAGGGGGACACGGAGCCCGCAGGAGCCCCGGGGCTGCGCCACGCACCCGGCACAGCTGCCCTGGCCGTGCCCGAGCCCGCACACGCAGCCGGGCGAGCTGCGCTGTGCCACAGCCCCGGCTCTGCGGAGCTCCGGGGGCGATGCCCACGGCCGTGCCTCCATAAATCATGGACTCACGGATTCATGGCACCAACGCGCTGCTCTGTGGGTGCCATCCATCCCCATCCGTGTGCGCAGCCATCCGTGTGTCACTGCACACCTCCGGTGCCCTGCGTGGCACGGGGGAGTGCTGAGCATCCCCTGCCCCCGTGCTCAGCCTGCAGATATTCCTGGGCTACAGGAATGTAAATCTGCGCTCCGGAGCTGCAGGAGCCCGGCCAAGGTGTGCCGAGTCACCTGTTTGCTCGCTCATCCGCTGCTTTCACACACGGGAGGAGCGCCGCTCGCCCTCCCTCCCTGCGCACACCTGCGGGCAGGTGCGTTTGTCCCTGCCGGGGGGAGCTGTGGCATCTCTGCTCAGCCCTGCACGGGGAGCAGCGCGTTCCCGACACACACACAGCTCCTGGTGGGGCTCTGTGTGCCCCGATTTGTGCTCCCATGGTTATAAACACAAACACACAGCTCCTGGTGGGGCTCTGGGTGCCCAGATTTGTGTTCCCATCATTATAAACACACACACAGGTGCTTGTGGGGCTGTGGATACCCAGATTTGTCCTCCCATCATTATAAACACACACACAGGTGCTTGTGGGGCTGTGGGTGCCCAGATCTGTGATCCCATCATTACAAATGCACACACACAGGTCCTTGTGGGGCTGTGGATACCCAGATTTGTGGGTCCATCATTATCCCATCATTATAAACATGCACACACAGGTCGTAGTGGGGCTGTGGGTGCCCAGATTTGTTCTCCCATCACTATAAACACACACACATAGGCTCACCCACCTTGCCCACACCGTTCATGCGTGGTCCCGCTGTGTGGGGACACACATACAGGCAGCTCCAAGCAAATGTGTGACATTTAAAGCCAACAGCAACCCCCTTTTGCTCAGAGGTGTGTCCTGCATATGTGTTTGCATGTCCAGCACTGATTTTCACCCATGCTCTGCGTGTGTATCTGTGCACAGCTAAGACAAAACACTCTCCATGTGCACAAGCCTCCAGCTACTCCTACACAGCCCAGCCAGCAGCACGGGGTGCTGGGATGGAGATGTTTGGCTGCAAGTGTACGTGGATATGCAAAGCACATGCCCAGTGACACAGAATCAGGGGCACATTGCTCTGGAATTCAGATCACAGGCTGGCTCTGTGCGCTCCCCGAGCGGATGCAGACCCACATTTGCCAGGAATAGCACTGGAAATGCAGCTGCTCGCCCACAGCTGGGCAAATGCACGGCTTGCCTCCTCGGTGGGAGGGATGTGGCTTTCTGGATCAGAGGGAGCACTGGCAGGCAAAAGACCTTGTCCTTAATCATGGTGGTTTATTCCCTCACTAGGCCAGCTTGTAGCTGGTGAGGAGGAATGAGTCCCCACGGCCCTCTTCCCACTCTGCCCCTTTCTTTCACATTGTGTACTGTCTCTACCTCAATTTCCCTGCTTATATTAATGAGGTAAACACTGATTCCTGAGTTTATACCCTGTAGGAAGGCAAACAGAGGTGCCTACATCCCTTGAGAAATGCACAGTGTCCATATTATGAATATGGAAATCTGTGTACCTAGGAATGTCTGTCTAGAGGTGAGCAAATGCTGGTGCACACTCCCAATCCTCAGTGCCAGGACTGTGTTTTGCAAGCTCAAAACCTCACACACCTGCAGAGAAATCCACAGGTGCATGTGGACCTTGCAAGCCTGGACACGGTGTTGTGGAAGTGCCCACCTGAGCACACCTCTCTGGCCTTTGCACAGTGATTAAAGCCATGCAAGGAAGAGCTGTGCCACTCTGGAGCTCAGACCCCTTCCCCTGCCAGCACAAGGGATCCCTGGCTGTCCATGCACCAGAGCTGCGTGCTGCCTCACATTTGCACATCCCTGTCCTGCTGAGAAATTCCTGCACATCCAGAGCCCTGAGAGCTGCCCAGGCTCCCAGGTGGCCCTACCTGCCTCACCCCACACCCCTAGGGAGAGTCTGGGCACCAGGGAACCCAGCCTCAGGAACCCACAAATGCCTGCTTCTGTGTTCCTCATAAATTGCGTCCGCAGCCCAGAGCCTCAGCACAGCCCAGCAGAGCAAAGTCTGCACCCACTGTCACCTCCAGGCACCTCCAGTCACCTCCAGCCACCTCCAGTCACCTCCAGGCATCCCCAGTCACCTCCAGTCACCCCCAGGCACCTCCAGACACCTCCAGACACCTCCAGCCACCTCCAGGCACCCCCAGCGCCTGGCTGGGATGTGGTCACACACATGCACACACTCCTCTGCACATTTTGTAGATGCCCCCAGTGCTCTCCTGCGTGTCTGTGTGCACAGGCAGGGAGTCCCTGCAGCCAGGAGAGCACGCCTGTCTGTCTGTCTGTCTGTCTGTCTGTCTGTCTGTCTGTGTGTCCAGCCAGGCAGGGGCTGGCAGGCAGAGGCCGTGCCGTGGTGCAGTTTCCCAGGCTGGCTGGGATGGATGGGGAGGCGGTGCTGACAGGGACACATGCTGCTGTGGTGGGTGACTGCAAAGAGCAGCACTTGTCAGCTCCAGGGTCTCCATTCTCATGCAAAGCAGGGGACGAGGGTGGCACAGAGGCTGGGGATTCAGGCACCAAACCTGATCTACCCCGCAGCACTGAATAGCTCCAGTATTTTTAGCATCCCCTGCTTTCTGCTTTCCCACCTTCAGTTTTGGTTTGGCCCTTGGGCTGGTTTTAGAAGGAGCTCCCTTCTTGCTGTAAGGGTGGATCAGTGCTAGGGAGGACATGTGCCCCCTCTGTGTGCAGGTTAAGGGGCTGGCAGGGAAAGGATTGCTGCTCTGGCACACACAGGGGAAGATGGACTCTCCTTCCCTGCCTCTGCCTCTTGATCTGCGTTGCTAAGAAGTCACAGTGATGCTGAGTGACAGAAACTGAATTTTTACACGGCAAAGATCAGCTGTATATATTGAGGCCTCAGGGGAAAAAGGAGCAGGGTTTTCTCATTTGCTTCAATAACCTGAAGAACCCCTGGGTGCAGAGAGAAGCAGAGGCTGCACTGGGGTGTGTGACAGTGCAGGGTCACACTGGGTGCAGTGGGGACCTTGGGACATGCCAAGTCTGCGCTGGGTGATGTGAGACATGGGGCAAGAGCCCAGCTTGGCTGAGGAAGGGGGGTGACACCTGCAAGAGAGAGGCTGCAGCATCCCCATGCACAGCCTGGGGACAGAAAGGACAATTTCTGCCTCTGTGTGTCTGTGCTCCCCTCTGAGAGCACAGGGAAGCCCCCCAAGTGTGTGGGTCAGTGGCCAGAGTGCTCATTGAGGGGTGCTCACACCAGAGGGATACCAAGGGACAGAGCTTGGGGTGCCCTGGAGTCAGGGTGAGCTGCAGAAGAGGAGCCAAAACACTGCTGAGACTTCTGAGCACCTCCAAGGATGGCTTAGGGGGGGCTCGTGGGCAGCTGGGAGGGGCTGAGAGCAGTGCCAAGGACAGAAAACACGAGTGAGAGAGAAAACAGAGAGGCTCTGCCCGTGGCTGAGGTGTTCTGGTGCCCTGGGGTGTGCAGGAAGCTGAGGTACCTGGCCAGGACCACTGGTGCCACATGGCATGACAAGAACTCTCTCCTTTTGTCTTTCAGCCCTTCCACTGGGAATATTTCTGTGGTGAAAGAGATTGTGGACAAGCTGCTGAAGGGCTATGACGTCCGCCTCAGGCCTGACTTTGGAGGTAGGCTGTGAGCTGGCCCAGGGCAGGGCCAGGGGCTGCTCTGTGTCTGTGCATCCCACCTGAGCAGGGATGCTCCCCTCAGACATCTCCAACCCCACTCCTCACGTCCTTATGGCTTTCTCCCTCACTTTTATTTCACCCCTCTTGTTTTTCCTTCTCTCGCTGCCTCCTCTCCTTCCATCATGTCTGCAGACTGGATTGCCCATGCTGTCATGTTTCTGGGGATATTTTGCCACAACAGAGACACTCATCTTTTCCTCTGCTCCAAACTTCCCTCCATCACAGACAAGTCATCCCTCATCCATTTCTGCTCCCAATGCCAGACTTTTTGGCTCTTTTCCCTGCAGAGGGTTGAGGTGATTGCTGGTGGGGCTGTTGGTTGGCCTGAGACTGAGCAAAGCTGCTCCCTCAGCAACAGTGAGGCACAAAATATTCCCTGGGGAGCTGGTGGCCTGGCTGCCATTCAGCAGGAGGTGCAAGGATCTTCCATTCCTCCCTTGGGTTCTGTGAGCAAACAGGACAATCACAGGGGCCTGGTGGAGATGAAATATGGAAAATCTTCGGGCACTGTCGTGTTCCCAGCTCCAGCTGAGGTCCATTTCTTGGAGAGGAGCAGGCACTGGAAAAGCACAGGGAGGAGGATTTGAGGATTTCTGAGCTCAGCCTGCCAAGCTTGGCTGTTTTAAGTCTTTTCTGGGCAATGCTATTTCCTCCTCATGTGTGGGGCTGGGGGACGCTCAGGAGGACAGCTACACATCAAGGTGTCCCTCTCCATAGCACTGATGGAAACAGGCTCATGCCTGTGCTCTCAGGGGGAACAGAGGCCAGGAACAATGATTTAGTGGTTCAAGGGAGCAGTTTTCTCCCAACAGGGCTGATCCATAGTTCCTAGAAGCTGGGAGTGGAGGAATATCCTCACTGATTTCATCAAGTTTTGAAGCACCCCAGTGCATCACTGTTTGCCATGACCAAACCCATCTCTCCTTGAAACCTCTGCTTTCCCTGCACCTCACCCAGACCTGCCCCATGCACTGACCACCCCACACCCTTCAGCAGAGCCTCCCTCCATCCCCACAAACACCATCCCCACCACCCTCATCTCCTTGTTCTACCCTGAGGTGGAACAGGGGCTTTCAGGTGGAGCTGCTGGACCCTGGCCTCAGGGAGGGCTCCGAGGTGGGAGATGATGCCCATCCCTCCATAGTGCTCAGGAGCCCCTGGGAAGTCACCCAGTGCAGTGGGGAGACACTTTGGATGCAGCATTCTGCAGGCAAACAGGGGTTCCAAATCTTCCCTCTCTCCTTTGAACATGGGATTTGGCTGCCTTTGATTTAAAGGCAAACATGGAATGTCCCTATTACCTGGCCAGTCCTGACCACAGAAATTGCTGCAGTCACATTTTATGAGGGGGAGAGCCGTGGAGATGACACAAAACTGGAAGAGAACCACGGTGTGAAGGCACGGTGTGATTGTGATACAGAAAAGCAGGAGGGGAGCTGGCTCTGCAGAGCACGGAGCAGGGGGAGCCATGGGCTGGGGGTCCAGCAGGTTTTGTCTCCTGATTCCAGGTCCCCAGGGCACCCAGGACAGGCCCCAGCCCTTCCTTCAGGGCAGGGCTCTGCTGGCCCTGCCAGGTCTGTGTGATGCTCGGGCTGGGCTGGGCAGGCACTGCATCCTCCCAGGCTGCAGGATTGGTGGGGCTGGGCACCCGTGGCATTTCATTTGATTTCACTCTGAATTCCCAAAGTGCAAGCTGCATTTCTCCTCACTCAAGCAAAGAAATAGAATTATGGCCATAACCCCCTTTCCTGTGATTGCCTCACTGTTGCCCTTCACCCTTTCTTGTCCTTCCCTCTGCCCATGAGAGGTGGGGAGCACCGTGGTGCTCATGGTGCAGGGATGCCAAAACCATCAGCATCCCTGGCTCTCTCCCACCAGGACAAGCTTATCCAGGCAAAATTCCTGCAGCATTTCCAGCTGGGCTGACACAAGAGTCTGGAAGCTGGAGATGGCTGGTGTTACAAGACCAGAGGAAATTTCCTTGTACCACTGCTGTACCCAGAGCTCACCAGTTCTCTGGGGTTTTGGATCAAACCCATTTCTAGGTAGAACCCAGTGGGATCATGCCAGGAGGTGTCTAACCCTGTGTGGCTCCCAGGCCATCCACAGTCCTGCTGTGGAGAGGGTGAAGGTCTCCCCAATAAGTTGTGTGCAGCTGGCACAGCCATAGGACCCACAGGAACAGCATGAAGCTGTGTCAGGGGAGGCTCAGGTTGGATATTAGGAAAAGGTTCTTTCCCCAGAGGGTGACTGGGGCCTGGAACAGGCTCCCCAGGGAATGGTCACGTCCCCAAGGCTGCCAGAGCTCCAGGGGTGTTTGTACATTGTTTGTACAATGCTCTCAGGCACAGACTGGGGCTGTTGGGGTGTCCTGGACAGGGTCAGGAGCTGGACTGGATGATCCTTGTGGGTCCCTTCCTGCTCTGGATGTTCTGTGATTCTATGGAAAAGGCACAGTTTGGGCAAAGCCCTGGGACCTGTGTGTGTGCAGCCCTGCTGTCTCCCAGGGACGTGTGGGACTGGACCAAGCTCCAGTTCCAGTATCCTGAGGAGTGGACTGCTCTCCAGGACTGCCCTGTGCTCCACCTGGACTGTCCTGCCACCCCTCCCCTGCCTCCCAGCTGGCCAAAAGGGGTGCAAGCCCTCCCTGTGGGGGAGGCAACCCCACCACCCACCTGTGCTCTCATCCTGGGAACACCAGGTGGGGTGAGCTGGGAATGGCCAAGGTGGCACCTTGGAGGGGTGCCAGGTCCTGCTGGGAGCCCTGTGGCCTAAAGGAATGCCATGGAGCTGTCTCAGGGCTGGCCAAGAGTGACCAGGGGGTCTGGCTGGACAGGCAGTTCCCTGCCTGAGTGGACAGGACTGGAGCAAAGCAGCTGCCCGTGAAGCAGGGTGAGCTGTGCCTCTAAAGCCAGAGCCTTCAGTCTCTGTGGCTCAAGGACGAGGCACTGGGGGCAGGAAGGTCCCAGCAGCCAGTGCTGGGTTCCCCAGAGGTGTGGGCACAGCAAGGTCCTTCCCAGACAGATTCCCACGTGAGAAATGCAACCCACAAACGTGATGAACCAGTCTGGCTTCCCTTCCTCCCTTCCCTGCTCTTTCCTGCTGCATTTCCCATGTTTTCCTCCTGCAGCAGAGTTGTTTCCTTCCTGCCATCCTGCCCCCACATCAGTGGCAGTGACCCTGCACTGTCCCCACCCTCTCAGGTGGGACAGTGTCCCACCTCCACGTCCTGGGGCGCCTCCTCCATTCACTCCTGCCTGCAGAGCAGGAGAGCTGGGATCTTTTGGATGTGAAGGCACCTGGCAGAACCTGTTCCCATGTACCACTTGCCATGGTGAGGCAGTTCTTGCCCCTCACAGGCTTTCTAAGAGAGCCCCAAGGCTCATCCCAGCACCCCCACCCTGCCCAGGCTGTGATGCTTCCACAGCTCCAAATACAACTCGCAGCTCCCCAGCCCTCTTTTTTAAAAAAAAAAAAACAAAAAGAGAAAGAGAACTCAGCCTAATGCCAAAAGGAGGACAGGCCTGCTGGGGATTGCAGTTCACTTTTTAATTTTGAGATGCCTCGTTAGCTCTGGGCCGAGCTGAGTGGCTGAGAAGCATCAGCCACTCGCTCTCCTCCCTCTCCCCCATCCCCTTGGAAACCCATTAGGCCGATGAGCAGGTCGGCTCTCAGGGGTGGTGCCATGGCAATGAGGGCCATGTGCTCACCTGGGGAGCTTGGCTGGGTGGGGGGACACCAAAGGGGAAAGCTGGAGCTGTGTGGAGATGATGGGAAAATCTGGGAGCAGCTCCAGCAGAAAGCCACCCTGGTTAGGTGGGAGCAGCCTGAGGGACAGTCCCTGTCATGTTTGAGCTACAGTCCCCAAGGCCTGGAGTGTCACTCCATGCTGAAGACACGTGGGACAGTGCCAGGATGGGACATACACAGGGCTGCTACAGGAGAGGGGACTGAGGGGTCAGGAGGGGGTCGTGGCAAACAAGTCCAAAGGGTCTGGCCAGGGTTGTGGTAGGATCTGGAACTGCCTTCAGGGGGAATCTTGCTCAAGGGGCAGCCAGGCCTCCAAGAGGGAGATCTTTGTCCTGGTACTGCAAGTCCAGCAACAATGCAGAGAGAGGGTTTTGGTCTTCGGGACAGCACAATGCTCTCACAGGGACACCAAATCACAGGTGGGTGGCATCCAGCTGGCCCTGAGGGATGGACAGTCTGGGGGTGATTTATACAGCACACTAATTACACCACGAGGCAAGCAGGATGCTCATGATTTAGGACTGGGTGAGCAGGGGATGCTGCAGATAATGTCTGGGAATGATTGCAGAGCCGTGGGCAGGGAGCTTTCAGAGCAGCACCCTGGCTCTTGTAAGTGCTCTTAGGCACTCACTTTCCAAAGCATTAGTTCCATAGGAGAAAAAAAAAAAAAAGAAAAAAAAAAAGGGGAAAAGAAAGCAAACTAAGACCATATTGCCCCAGGGTAGAGAAGGCAATGAGGGAATGGCAGGAAGATCCCACTTGAGCTCAGTGACTCAGCTGCTCTCTGTTGGTGCAACGTTCCCAGCCCAAAACTTTGCAAGAGTTCCAAGCAGATGGCTCTTTATGGTTTTCCAGCACCATTTGCAGGTCTTGGTAGCTAGAAGCAAGGTGAGGGCACTCTCAGCTCCTTACTGCCAGCCCTCCTGGGGTGCAGGGTTCCTGGTGTTTCTCCTGTGGGCTATGCAAGTGTCTGGAAATGCCTGGTGAAAGCAGAATGACCATGAAGTCCTTGGGATTGCACAGCAAATCCTGGGTTTTCATGCCTGTGGATCCAGCAGCTTCCCCTGCCCCATTTTTAATTCAAACTTCCCTAAGGAAAATTAGCACTTCAGGGGTCTTGGGTTGCAATGAGCCTGTGTCCTGCTCCTTCTCTGCTTTGTGTCGTGGGTGAGGCTTCCCAGCTCTCATCACCCTCATTTGGGATATCCAAATCCCTCTTTGCTGCAATATCTTGGCCTTGCTCCTCCCTGTTCCCTGCCCCTCCTGCTCTCATCTCCTCTCTGCTCCATCACACCTCTACCCACCTGGGCACCCAGCCCTGCTCCCATGCCCTGTTTTTTCCCCAGTATTCCTTCTGCAGTGGCCACTCCAAATCCAGTGGAGCTGGGGGTGAAATCCTCAGCTTTTCCCTGTGTAACAGCATCACTTGCAAGCCAGAATTGTAAAAATAAATGATTGCTGATGCATAAAGTGTTGCAGTGAAGCATCGTCAGTGGTTCAGGGCTCCAAAACTGGCGGGGCTGAGCGGCTGTGCTGGCTGGCAAGGATGCAGCAGGGCATGGGGGGCTTGTGTTATTTCCCTGCCCCACCAGCCCTGTGTGCTCAGGAAACAGCTGCTCTTAGTGGGGCTCTGCTGGAAGGAATGGGAATTTGGTTTCTTCCATGGTCAAGGATGGTGGAACTGTTAAAGCCTTCCCAAAAACATCCCTGTTTTCCACTGCATGTCAGGCAGTGGTTTTTTCCAGGCAGCTAGCTTGCTTTGGATTTTTGAAGGGGAGGGTGGGAAATTTTGGGAAAAATGATTCAGAAATTTCTGAGAATAAGCCAAAGCATGTACATGCTGGGATTTTTTTCCTGTCCTGAAATGTTGGGGGATGAAATTGGCAGCACCTACTGCAGAACTGGCCCCTGTGCATGTGGAGCAGGTGGGTCCCCAGGGCCACCAGTGACCTGGCTGGCACAAGGACTGTGTCCCCACTGCCTCTGGTGTGGGGCAGCCCCTCAGAGCATGATGCTGCTGCAGGAGGACCAGGGTGTGGGGCTGGAAGAGAGCAGTGGGTGCTGGTCCTGGGCTGCCTGTCTGGGGCAGGAGCTGATCACCTTTCTAGGCTTTAATTCTCAGCTTTCCCCTCCTCTTCTGTGGCAAAAAAATTGTTTAAATCTCAGAGCAGCCAGATTCAATTCTCCTTTTTCTTCTGAGATGCCTTGAGCCAGGTCTTTTGGGGCAGGGAATTGAGGTTTAGCAGGAAGGCTCTGGTCCCACCAGGGACAGCTCCTTCCTTGCCTGCAGGACTTGCCCAGAGCTGGGTGAACCTGAAATGCTGCACTTCACAGAGCCTGACTCCTCCAGGAAATGTCACCCTTCTGTCCCCATACCATGGCTGGGCAGAAGAGCAGCTCTGGGTTTGAAAGCAGAGGGGTAATTATGGATCAGGCTGGGGAAAGGAGTTAATTGAGGAGGAAGAGACAGAAGCTCTCTGGGAAGTCTGTAAACCCCAGTGTCACTCAAGGCCAAAGGAAAGGTGGATACCTGCTAGGGCTGTCAGGAGCCCCACTTTCCTTCCTGAATAAAGAGCATTAAGAAAAGGCCATTCTTGGTCAGTAAAGCTGGCTGCAGCTGTGCAGCCCTCACTTACTCCCCAGTTTTTGTGACTTCTGGCTCCAGACCATGGGTCACATCCTCTCTAGGGCTAATCCAGAAGGAAGATGACAACCTCCTGCTGTTGTGTCTTACTTCATTAACTGAAGTGGCAGGAAATGAAAGGATCCCGTCCTTCTTGGGACATATGTGGATGTTAACACATTGCCACATGATGGAATGTCTATTTTTTTCACTTTGCTCTTTTTATATGAAGTACATGCTGCAAGGAGAACTTGGAGGCTGTAAAGTCAGACACACAAGACTTCAGAAAAAGCCAGAATTGGGGTTTCTCTGGGGATCTATATTTGGTCCCCTTGTGAGGGTGCATCAGGAGCCAAGGTCCAGGAGTTGCTTCCTCCCTACAGAGCCCTACAGAGCACAGCAAGATGCCATTTACACATGGAGCTGATTTTTCTCGTTCCCTTCACTCCAGAGGGGGACAGGCTGGGGGCATGACAGTGGGGACAGCTGAGGTGGCCACTGCAGGTGATTAGGGTGGGTCGAGGTGATTGTCTGATGCCAAGCCTGGGACTGAGCACCCAAAGTGTGTCTTGGACTTGTGCTTTCCTGGCTGTTTTGTGCTCAGACCTGCTCTCCACACAGCATCAGCTGTTTCTATGACTGCTCTCAAGCACACCAGTACAGCAGGAGTGTGTTCACACCTCTCCCCCGAGAAGCCAGAGGTATCCTCTGCTGAGGGGTGCCCAGTGAAAATGTGATTTTCCAGGATGCTCAGCAGCACTGGAGCCAGGCACTGCCTGTTTGGAGCACAGCTCCTATTGAAGACAGCCACAGCTGTGAGAGCTCAGCCCCAGTGCCCCGAGAGAGAGACACAGAGTTCACTGAAATCCTGAGCTTTGGGTGGGACAGAGCACACAGGAACCCTGTGACACATCCAGGCCTGAAGAACAGGGCTCAGCCACAAAAACATCTTCCCTGTGCTGTGGGCTTCCCCCTCACTCACTGCAGGGCAGGCAGGGACCCCACTGCCAGCACTGCCCTCCTGCAAATCCATCCTCTATCAATCAAGGAAAAGGAACGAGCAAGGATGCAGTGGACAGTTTAATTAAGAACTGGCTCCATAACATCCATTCAGCAGTGGGCATCCTTCCACTTAACCTTCATCCATTTTGTTTTCCTCAGGATTTTGTTCTTGAGGGCAATAGTATTTTAGAATATTAGACCAGCCCCTTCTTCCAGTGTGACACAGCTTGTGAACCTCTCACTGCACATTGAACACCCTTGAGCATTCATGTGTGGCCACATTTATTATCCTCCTTTGGAGACAGGAATCTCTGGCACAGAGCAGTGGAGGCAGTTTTGGGGGAAGGCAGTAATGGAGATTCCCCTGAGTCTCAGCCCAAACTGGCCTTGGGTTTCTGAGCAAGCTGTGTGCCTTGCACAGAGCTGTGCCTGCTTCTCAGGATTTGCTGTCCAGTGGGGAATATGAAGTTTTGCTGTCATCCATTCCAGTGTACATCCACTGGCACTGGAGGAGATGTTGATTCCCATTTTTATGCCCAAGCCTGTGTATGATAAATGCATCTGGTTGTCCTTTTCCTTCTTTTTCCCCTTGGCTGGTGCAGTCTCTCCCTGCAGCTCTGCTCAGGCCCTGACACAGCTGCTCTTCCAGCCCATGGCAGGGCACTGGGCTAGCAAGGACCCCTCACAGATCTCTACCTCTCTTAAAACCAATATCTCATCATCATTTTAATTAAGCTTTTATTCCAGGAACCTTGCCTCCACCCTTAGTAATAGATTTTTTGCATCAAGATGCAATGTATTCGAGTTGCTGATAAGCAGAATAATTCCAATATTTCTTAATTCATTAGCTGACTAAAAGCAGATTGTTGCTTATAGCCAGTCTGGAGGATGTTTGCCACATCACCTGGACCCATTCTCCTCCTTGACAAACATCTACGTAGCACTCACCATTTCTGAGATTATTCCTGCCAGTAAACTTGCCTTCCAGGGACTGCCACTGAAAGCAGAATGTGAAAGGAGTGTAAAATCCATTAGTAGAAGTCCTTTTGATTACTCAAAATATATTCCCACCACCCTGGAGCTGTTCATCAGAGCAGCTTTACATACCTGCATTGTTCATCTCCTAAGACTCCCAGTATCCCAGTTAGCCAGAGAAGTATTTTTAATCCAAAAACATGAAATAGAAGAGCCAAGGAATGTGCTGTAGTTGTACTGCTGTCTGAAAGAGACTCTGTGTGTGCATGTCACTTTTCTCACCTATGTCTGGTTCAAAGAAAAAGAGTTGGAGGCTGCTACAGTGTCAGGCTGGATGGATGTAAGAGGGTTATTCGGTGGTACTGAGAAATTTTGGTCTATAAAATCCATTCTTGCAGAAAGCCCTTGCTGGAGGTTTTTATATCTTGATATCTCATGCACTTGTTAAAGCATGACCGGAAACATGGACAGGACAAAAGATGTGTCTGATGGAGGCACAAGGTCTTTCAGAGGAATTCACATCTCATGTGTGAGAAAGGGCAAAGGTGGATGGTGCAGCACAGGTTGGTCAGTTAAAGAGATTTTCTGGAGATCCAGAGATTGATCCTGTTCCCGTGAAATGGAAGGAAGCAGAGCTCTTCTCCCTTCCTGCTGGGATGTGGGAGCTGCTGTTTGCTTTGAGCAGAGCAGGAATTTCAGGCTGGGTTGGGAAGTACTGATCATGCTGTTCCTATAGGCTGTTTTTCTGGCTGTGGCATTTATCCCTGCTTCTGTGTCACAGCTAAAAACTCTTTTTTTTTCCCTCTGATCTTTCCCCCTCCCCTTTCTGTTTCTCCTGTTCTTTGCAGTCCTGCAGGAATAGTGCTGTTAAATAATTGTGCTTGTGACAGGGCTGAGACTCAGCCCAACCCACTGTGTCCAGAATTCCCCTCCCCAGACCTCAGGACCTCTCAGTTCAGCTCTGGGATGACTCCGAGTGCAGTTCTAGTTGGAAGAGAGACTCTGTAAAATTACATCTTGTTGTTCCATATTTATTCTCCCTCAGTGGTTTCCATGTCAAACTTGCTCAGTTTACCAGTCAAAACAAGATATTTCTACCTGCCAGCTCTGCCAGCTCAGCCTGGGCTCTGGAAATCAAGCTGTGCTCTCTCTGCCCTGGACATCATCACTCGCCAAAAAGGATTCTCAAATCAGGATGTGATTTAGAGTATGCACAAATATTATTTGTTCTTGGGTGGTATTAGGGGTTCTGTTTGACAGGTATCAGCAAGGCTCCTGTGCTGGCCAAATATTGACTTACTAATCTTCCCCACCACCTGGGGGAGGCTGGGCCACCACTGGGGCCATTCTGCACCTTGGGGACACCAAAAGGGAGCAGTTTTTTGGGGGTGATGCTGAAAACCCACAGCAGCACCAGGACTGGCACTGGGAAGCTCTGGTTCCTGCTATTCTCTTTATTTGTCAGAACAGAACTAAGCACCTCCTGAGCTCTGGGCCATTGCTTGGTCACCAGACTGTGACCTTGCCTTCAGATGTGATGTCCTGTGGAATCCCCACAGGGAACAGGCAGGTGGGCCCACTTCTTGCTGCAGAGAAATGTCATGGTATAGCCATAGGAAAGGCTCTTAATTAATGGGCACCAATCTTGTTCACAAACAGCTCCCCTTCTGATGGATGAAGTAGGACTTTGCTCAGCACCTCTTCTGAGAAAAACTGAAATTTTATACATTTGATCATTGTCAAAATGTTTTACAAACCACTAAATGTGGCAGAAAATATATTTACTGTGTATGATCATGTCATAGAGGAGGAAAACCAGGAAGGGTGTCCTGCACTGCTTCCAGCTTTCACTCTTGTGCTTCTGCAGTGAATCCCCCAGGGGCTGTCAGCAAGAAGGGACAGCAGAGCCTTCCCTGTCCCCATGTGGGACTCCACTCTGAGCCTGCAGAGCCATTCCAGCCACTGGAAGCCACAGTGGGCTTTTATCTGTGGCAGGGGAAGAAATTGGGTGAGTGCTTTGGTTCCTGGGATGCTTTGTCACCTGTGCTCACATTTAGGATAGGCAGCTGAGCTGGGAGAACACCAAAGTGCCCCTTGCTCTTCCACAGAACACCCAGGATGGGTTTTCTGGCCAACAGATCTTTCCAAACACATCCCCTCAGCTGCCTGGAGTGTTTCTTGCCCTTCTCTTACATGCTGTGAGATGATTCACTGCTCCCTTCCAGGAGCTGGGTGCTGGTGACACCACAGCAGGTGACATCTCCAGGCCAGGGGAACCTTGTGCCAGGGGAAAAGTCACATCCAAGGGCTGTGCTGGCCAGTCCAATGGGTGATGCACAAAAGAGGGGGTGCCCATGGCAGTGGCAAAGCTCTGGGTGTAAGATCAGAAGCTGCCAGGCCAGGAGAGGAGGCCACCCAGGTCACAGATGTCACCTGGAGAAGGTCTGCAGGAAAGCCCACTCTCCTGGCCTCTGGAGAAGGATCTCAGCTTGGCAGGAAATTTTTGGAAGTGAGGGAGAGGGCAAGCTATGAGCTGAATTCTTATCCTCCTTTCACAGCAAAAATAGAACATTTATCACAAGTTCCCCTACATGTTTTTCTTTCCTATTGCACACTAGCTCCTTGCTAGTATTTGAAGCTCCAGAAAAAAGAAATTGATGAGTACTCAAGTTAATAATGTGTGCTTATTGTGTTGATGAATTGCTGGAGATGAATATATATGTAAAAGCTCTGCAAGATTCACTCATCCATGCATCCTGAGTGAAAGCAATTATTTTGGTGAGCAAATGGGACTTAGTTTTATGTCTTAATAAAGAGGTTCTGGGCTAAAAGGCAACTTTTGCCCCGGACATTATTGCAAATCAAGTCTTACTGAAATAATGGAAACACCAGCACTGGGGCAATCTTTTAAAAGGGAACATCTTAGAATCCCTTTTCCTACTAAACTCTTGCAGTTCTTGGTCACCACTGAATTTTGCAAGATCTTCCCTTCAGACTGTGGAGAAAGGGCAGGACCACCTGAACAAAGCACATCCAAGAGCCTCAGAAACAGAGGGATAAAAGCTTCTCATCCCATGGATGACATTTGGAAAGGGGGAGGCTTGTTTTCATGTGTGTGCTTTGTTTCTTGTGATTCCTAACTGAGATATGAGTTTAATGTGAATGCAATGATATTTTCAGGCCTGACTCACTCCACTTTTTCCATACTTCCCCTGTAAATTGTCCTGACTTCCCCTGAGCATAACCTTGGGCACGGCACACGTTTAGCACCAGGTCCCAACCTGGCCACCTTGTCCCTTTTGTTTTTCCCCACATGCTGGGGATGCCCAACTAGATCCAATCCAGCAGTGACATCCTTTAAAAACAAGAGTCTGGAAACAGTGATGAGGAGGTGTGACTAACTCAAAAAAACCCTGAAAACGGGGAGGAAAAAAGAGAAAACACCTTGTTGTTGTCACTTTGATAAAAATGACAAGTCCAGGTGTTTTGTTGTTGCTACAAACACTTCTAAGGCAGAGAAATGGATTTGATGTGAACAGAGGAGCTTGTGTTAACCCATTTAAATTAATTTGGCTCAGCTCATTTGCAGCTAAGGGGATTAGATGGCTCAGGATTGGTAACTGTGAGGGTGTTTTCCCAGACAGGTCACTCCCTGTAGTCCAGGCCAGGTCTGCAGTACCTTTGGGGGGGGATATTTCCAGACCACACAAGAGAGGGGCTCCTCCATGGAGAAAACATTTATTGCTCACGTGCCAGGAAAGCTCCAGCACTGAAAAGTTGGGTCAGCACCTTTGTGCCCTGAGTGGGCAGGTGAGAAGTGAGACATTCCAATGGGCAGCTGGAGAGAAATTCCACAGCTGCCAGGCAGGGAAAACTTCGAAATGACCTCCCCTGTGAGCCATTCTGACAACCTGACCTGAGGGGGGGAGTGTCCTGTGGAGGGACGGAGTGGCTGGATCCTGTGGGATGGGATGGGATGGGATGGGATGGGGGTCCCACATACAGCAGCACCACCCTTGCCTTTAGGGGTGGTTTGGCTGTGAAGAAGAGGGTGGTGCTGTGGTTTTCCAGGTATTTTGCTGCACTCCTGGCTCTGCAAAGAGTGTTATGACGCTAGGGAAAGGATTTCAGCACTTGGGATTCAGCCCTAAACCTGCTTTAAAACCTGTGTGCCTCTGTGGACCTTGTAGCACCAGAACTAGTAGAGAAATTGAACATTTGGCATTGTAAAGAGTGGTTTTGAGGCTGTGATGAGCCCTGGGGGTTGATCTGCTCAGAGGCTGACCGGGGGAGCTGGAGATGGGGCAGCTACCTGTGGTGAGTGTGTTCTGGTACACAGTTAAATACCCTGCACACTTTTGCACCCAAGGGTTCAAAATATTTTGTGTTTGTGTGCAATCCTTCAAAAGCAGGGTGCTGAGCTGGGAAAGGAGGAGCAGGAGGGTGCCAAAGGCTTCTGAGGCTGCCCCAGCTGGAGGAGCAGAGGTTCTGGCAGTGCCCTGGCTGGCTCTAGGAGATGGGGCAAACGCAAGCTCTGAGGACCTGAGTAAAAGCAGAAGGACTGGGCTATTCCTGAGTCCACCAGCCCTTCCCAGGCAGGCAGAGCTGTGCCCCAGGGCTGCTCTGGCAGGTCCCTGGAGAGATTCATTCCCTGCCAGGATCCTGACAGAGGTAGGAGGGAAGTCTTCTCAGGTGGAGCGATGTGGGGGTGGCTGATGAGCGTGGGCACAATGCTTCACACTGCTGCTGGGGAGAAGGAGCCTGGCTTGTGTTGCTTTGCTGTCAGTCTACCATAGGCACTTGCTTGGCAAGCCCCACTGTCCTCCTGCTACTACTCTTGGTGGAGCAGAGCTGGAGGGACCCGAGATGCTCAGTGTCTCTGCTTTCCTGGGATTTGCTCAGTGTAAACAGAGGGAAAGGTGATATTTCATAGTGCCAGCTCTGCAGAGAGGGATCCAACAGGGGAGCACCCAGTGTGTGCCCTGCAGAATGCAAAGCCTCGGGGCTGGTCCATGGGGGTGCCCTGGGGGACACAGGGAGGGCAGTGACCCATCCTCCAGGAGGTTGGAGCACTGCCCTCGCCTCCCAAGGGTCAGGTCTGGATCCACCTTCTGCAATGTCCCCGCTCCAACAGAGTCCAATGGCAGTGACATCCCTGCTAAGCAAGCTGTTGTCTCAGCTGGGCACTGCCAGCTGTAAGGGAAGGATGGGAGCTGGCTCTCACTCCTCTTGGTAAAGCTGCTCTCAAAGAGTTGATTGTTTGGACCCACTGGTCAATGCCAGGTTGATGATGGCCAGTTCTGGTGAGGTGATGCAGTTGTGTGTCTCTAAATTAGAGCTTGACAAACCTGAGAACTTATTTTCCTCTTGCTTTGCTGTAACCTTACCAAATGTGCATCACCTGGGCAAGAGATTCACAAGCAGAAGCTGCTGGATGACTGTTTTCATCACTGAGGATGAAACAGCTTTAAAAATCTATCTTCTGAATATTGACCTAGGTCTCTTCCAAGAACAGATGATGTTCTGAGTAGTCAGTAACATTTTTTTAGTGCTGAGAACCCTCTGTGTGTGTGTGTGTACAGGCGCTCTGCTGGACTGGGTCCACTGGCAGTCCAGATGCTGTCAGGCTTGGTGTCTGCTCTCTTGTTTCATTTTTAAGCCTGTACATTTGAGACCTTGTTTTTATTCAGCCTGAGTAGCTGTCTACCAACATCTTTTAAAATCAACCTTGATTTAGCTTCCTCTGTAATCCTTCAATCCCCCTGGGACAACTTGTACAGTGTTTTTGTAGCCAGCTGATTGTTCTCTCTTACTTCCAAATTTCCACGGGATACCTGCAATATCCCACTCTAATACCTACTAATCCATTAAAAATACCTGTGAGATAGATTAGGTAATCCACTGTGCCTCACAGATTGTGCTCCTTAACTCTCTGCTTCCCCTGGAACAGTCACAGAATGGGTGCTACACCTGCCCTGGGGAAGCACTGTTCCTCCAGGAGGATCCCTCAGCCCTGGCTCAGGAGCAGGCACAGTTTGCTTGAGAAGATGTTCTGTGACTGTTCAGGTCCATAGGGAGACTCCATGTGACAGCAGGCTGGGGCTGTGGCTGCTGTTATCCAGGTTAACCTGTGTCTTTGCAAAGAGCATCTCAGGGAGCAGTGCTGGCAGGAACAGAGGTCAGCTCTGCCTGCTCTGCAAGGGCTGGGGCTCCTGCTGCCTCACTGAACAGGAGCCTCATTGCCTGCACCACGTTCATGTTTGGATATTCCAAAAGTCTGCTCAAGAGCTGTGCTGGGGTTGTGCCCTTCCTTAGGTGTTCCATTCTACCTTTGTGCTGTCCTTGATATTGCCACCCTGGTGAGAGCTTCCTCCAGACTGTCATTTTCCTTAGGAAGTCCCAAGTATTCTCCTTTCTTAAATAAATATTTCAAGTTCAGTTGTCTGACTGGATGAGGTGACAGTGCCAGGATTTCTGGAGAGGAGAATGGCACAGGCTGGAAATCCTCATTATCCTCCTTGCACAGGGTGGTGCTGTGCCTGGTGTGGATGGATGGAAACCATACCAGGGCTAGGCAAGATCTCATTCTATGAATGGGCTCAGTGGTATAAAAAGGGCCAAGCACTCCCTAAAGGAGTATGGGAAAATGTAGGAAACCTGTCATACCCAAAAAAAATGGTTTTTACCAGACCTCCTTGGAGAGCAGCTGCAGTCTCCATGGGAACTAGTGGTGGTAGATATCCTTCCTGCCCCTGCAGAACCATGAATCCATGGGGAAAGAGCAGGCATTGACATCCCCAGACACCCTGGAGGCCAGGGCTCTGTCTTTCAGCCCCAAAATCCCACTGAGAGATTGCTCAGCAGTGGCAAGTCCCTCATAAAACCTTTTCCCCCCCAGGCAAGAAGCGAATGCCAGATTTGCTGACTTGCCTCGAGACCATCTCTCCTTCTGGTAATGTGTAACAGTGCCTGAAAGTGTAAAGCCACGGAGGGCTTTGCCCTTTGAAATCCAGGGGATTCCATGGGGTGACCTGCTGGGAGCAGAGGGAGAGCTTCAATATCAGCCTCTGAATGTGTTTGATGTTCCTGGCTGTTGTGCTAAACCTGGCAAAAGAAGTGCACAGCATTGGCTCTGGGTGGGGGTGAGATCATGGAAATAAGAGTGAAAAAAACCCAAATGGGAAAAGGATTGGAAAGCGTTAAATGGATGTTTAAACCTAGATTTTACTGGAAAAGTTTGAGTAGGTTCTTAAGGGACCCTGCTGAACTCGGTGCTTCTAGATGTCACTGCAAATCAGAGATGCTGGATGAAAGTGGTTCCCAGAACATTTCTGCTTTCATGATACATGGTCAACTTCTCTTGTTCCTCAAGCAACGTTAACACTGGACTGAGTTTGTGCTTGATGCTGTACATAAGCTAAAATAAAAGGAAAGGAACAGGAAAATCAGTGTTGGGAAAGTTCTTTGTGACTTGGCTTGTGCAGCCTGCTGGGCTGGCATCTTTGAGACGTTCTCTCACTGCTGTAGCAGAGCCTTGGTCCTGAGATCTGTAAGCACAGCTATTATGCAGACAGCAATTTGTGAAATCCTCTTGCAATCTTCCTGTGTGCTGAAAACCCAGGAGCATTTCCATCCTGCCTGCACTGGGGTGTAGTAAATTTGAGTGTCCTGACAACAGGCTGGCCTCTGAGTTATCTTTTGGGTGGTTTCAAAAAGCTACGGCACAGGACTAATTAGCCCATCAGCCGAAAATGATTCAAGGCTATCTGTTTTGGGAGGGCCAGAGGGAGATTTATGAAGAGGATGAATGTTTTCATCCTGGCAGCAGCTTCTCAGCCAGCAACAAGCCCGGTGCTGGATGTGCTGCCTTCTGCACCTCCAATTACCTGTGAGCTCTTGGCTCCCAACTAACCCCATCTGCCAAGCCTTGTGTAACCAGCTCATGGCTGCACTTAGCCATGACGTGCCCTGAGTGGGTCTGAGCTGGAAACACAAAGCCAGGCTGCCCTGAGGTTCAATGCTGGGAACAAAGCAGAGGCAGCAGCCTGGACAAGCCATTTTCTGCAGAAAGAATCAGTAGAGGCTGAACGTTCCTGCCTTGTTCAGGAGTGAAGAATAAGGGAAAAGTCCTGGCAATGGAATGGCAGGCTGTGTGCTGGTCTGTGGTGAGGCTGAGATTGCCCCAGGAGCTGGTCCTGTTGGGTGGTGGGTCACTGAAAACACAAGAGAGGCACTGTGGTCCTTTGGCAGCAAACCTGGCCCTCTCCCTGCCTGCCTGCACCACCCTGTCCGTGCAGAAACATTTCCACCAGGCAGGGCAGGGCAGGGCAGGGCAAGGCAGGGCAGCCTTGGCTGGGACTGGCTGATTTGGGGCTGCCCTTCAGCTTCTGGAGGGTTTAGAGTGAGGAGCAGGGTTTTGCATGGTTGGAGTCTCATGCCTATGGGTATTTACCATTGCAGGGTAAGGCACAGACCACTTCTATATGTAGGTTTAATAACTGAAGCCTCTGATTTTCTCTGGTTGGCTTTGTTTACTCAGCAGAAGAACTAAAAGCAGCTTTCCTGCTGCTGCAGGGATCTCAGAGACTGGTGATGCCACAGGCAGGGTGCAAGCAGGGAATGCTGAGGCTCATGCACAAAGCTGTCTTGAATAATTTCTCCTCTTGTCCAGAAGAGACAGGGCTGTGCTCCCTCCTGCTGCACACATGATGCACTCGAATGGCAGGAGCTCAGCTGCCCCTTTGCCATCTCCAACCTCCTACACACAGAGAGCAGCTCCCAGGATGGGTGCAGCAGGCTTGGAGATGTTTCTGTGGTTTTAGGAGGATTCTGTACAGGGGAAGTTTGCTTTTTCTTTTGTCTGTATGAGTGTGTCATCGCTTCAGTGGCTGGTGTGTGGATACCAGGCTTTAAAATAGAGATGTAGACAAATTGGCAAAAGGCCAGACGAGAGCAGCACTAATTGTCAGAGCTTCAGAAAACATGACCTCTGAGGAGAGGTTGAAGAAATCAGGTGCATTTAATCTAGACAAGGCAGTATGGGTGGGGGAGGGAGGGGGATGTCATGGTTTCTCAGAACATAAAAGCTGTTGTTAAGGAAGGATGATTGATTTATTCTTTCACTGTCGTGGAGGGGGAGAATGATGACACCAAACTACATTTAAACTGCAGAGAAGATTTGGTTTGGATATCTAGGAAAAGCCTTCAGTGCAGTGAAATGCAGGAAGGTATTGTTCAGGGAACTTGTGAAATTTCTGACACCCTGTTAATGCCTTTGTTCCTGTAGTTCAGACTAAAGGGTAATTTTCAGGCTGATCCCTGTCCCTCAGCAACTGCAAACCTTGGCTCTGCCAGCAGTGCCAAGTCCACGTGGCCAGGAATGCAGGAACCAGGAACCTTGAAGTGCTGGCTGGAGTTCATAAAAATGATGTGGCTTCAGTGGACCATAAATCGAGTTCTGTTCACCTGCCCACTGGTTTGGAGCCTTTTTGGCTGTGTCTGTGCTGCAGTTGGAGAGCTGAAGGCAGAGGAACCCAAGCTTGCTCTAGTGTTAACTTCCTTGGGTAGGAGTGAAGAGGGGACAGTTTGGACCTTAGCTCAGGCCAGTTGCCTGAGTTATCACCCCCCTGTTTCACTGAATTTTGTGCTTGTCTTCAGTGAGCTCTGCAGGCTCAGAACCAGGCTGAGTCCTGGGAGGGATGTCCCAGTCCAGGCTGCCATCACCTCTGGCTGGAGTGCAGGCACACGCGGGCTTGGAAACACAACCTTCCCTCTCCACTTGTGCTGAGTTATTTCTGCTAGCAATGTGACTGCAGGTGCTGGGGCTTTATGCATTATAAAATAAAATGTGTAAATAATAACTGGTTGCTGGGAAAATATTGCAGATTAGCACAAGTTGTTCTCTACCTTGACTGTATTTATATTTGACAAGTATCACTTGCAGAAAAAGGACAGATTTTATTAGAACTCTTTTGTCTGCTTCCCTTCCAACTTCCTGAGTGCGTTATTCTCAGGCATCAAACTACTTTCAGGACAAAATGTTGGTGAACTCTCCAGTGGTGGTGAGAAACAGGGATATGTGAGGGTGCCATTCACTGGTAAAAGTGGCAGAATTTCTCACACTCCCTCACTTGTGATCTTGCCTACAAATCCTTTCCAGGCAGAGGCTTTTTCTTGAAGGGGAGAAAGCCTAGTTCTTTGCACCCACTGGCAAGGCACAGATAAAAGCATGGGCCTTTAATATCAGGTTTACTTCTTTTGCCCTGTCTCAGATCCACAAATACAGAGTTCTATCTCTTCTGGACAAATCTACAGATGGTGTTATCCCATATTTGAAATACCCTACTTTTGTATCCCTCTTGCCTGAAGCTATTAACATTGGCAGAATTGATGTCCTTTGTTTATTTTTCTGTACTACTTAAAGTCTGAATGTTGGGAACCAGCTGGCCTGGTTTTCCATTGGGCTGCACTGAGAGTCAGGACATATTTTTATGTTGGCTGTGTCCATGCTCCTGAATACATGTCCTGAGCAGACTGGGAGCCAGCCTTCACAACAGGGCTGGAGAAGGTGAAATGGCTCCCCTGGCATCAAGATAAAGGAGGTGCCGTGAAGGCAGGACTTGCATTTCATTGTTTGTAGGACTGTCACACACAGAAGCCCATGGGTTGCACACCCCAGGGTGTGCAGGTGGGCAGTGGAGCCTCCCAAATTTTCTGGTAGATGGGATGTGGAGGAGTTGGCAGTGCCAAGAGGAGCCCTGCTGACTCTGCAGGGAGCTGATCCCTTCACCCCAGAGCTGCTCCTGGAGCTGGGAGTGGGGAGCTCTGGAGCTGTCCCTGGCTCTGACACTGAGTCACTGCATGACCCCGGGCGCTCGGGTACCATGGTGATGAGCACAGCACAAATGTCTGCACGGATAGGATGGATTGCACCAGCTCTGGCTTTGACAGATATTTGTGTATCCCCACTGCCAGTGCTCCCCTGCTCTAACCTCCCAGCCCGCTGCTTTCAGGGGGGAAAGAACCCTGGTTGGTGCAAGCAGGGGATGTCACTGCCACAGTGACACAAGCACTGGTGGGGATAGGCTGGAAGCCAAGCAGGCACTGGGGCACTCTTGGGAGTGTTGCCTGGAAAGGTTGACCTGGAACAGAGACTAGACAGAGTAACAGGAATAAAATTGGTATTTATTGAAAGGATACACCTTGGGTAGTGCAAAAGCCCAGCTGGGGCTACACCCAAATCAAATCCAAGATGGATCCTGGTCACGAGTTTTTACACTTTTATAAGTTTTGGTTCGTCTACTTATTGGGTTAATTATCTAACTACAGCCCCAGGCTATGAAGTCTCAGCCCCCTGGCTTGCCCCCTTTTCCTTGCCATTTTTTTCTGTATTTTGGGTACCAGTTGTCCTTGATTCTTTAGCTAGAAAGGAATTGTTTTGTCCAACTACCCTGTGAAGAGAACTTACTAACACCTAATATGTAGTTTCAGAGTTACACACTAAGCAGTAGAGATTCTGAAAAATATAAAAGCTAAAACCCAAGGCATCAGAGGGAACAGCACTGCACAGCAGAAAAGCTCTGGAATGGGGATCTGGCTTCTCCCAGGCTCTGCTGCAGCCCTGTGCGTGGCCCTGACTCTCCTCCTGTAACTAATTATCCTGCAAGATCCTCAGGGCAGCACTGACTTCCTCCTCCTGCTATGGCTTCTATCACAGGACCCTGATTTCAGGGGAAAAAAAAATAAAAAAGACAAACTATCAAAGTGAGACTTCCTTAAAAGCTTTGCTGTGCCTGTGTCAGCCTCTGGCACAAGGAGGCTGCGGGAGCATCGTCTCTCCCTGGCGTGACTCTTGGTTATTTTCCCACCTGGCTCCCTTGTGAAGGATGAAGGTACAAGCACAGCTAAGCTGTGTTTGTGAGGGGATCTTCACAGGCTCCTCCAGGTCTCCTGAGCACCCCTGCCTCGGGCACCCTGTCAGCCAGCCCGGGGTGCTGGAGCCTGCACTGCCTCTTTAAGGGGATTTGCATAGCAGGGCCTAATTACAGTGGTTGATTCTGATGTTTTCAGTGTTGTTCATATTCCATTAAAGGATAATGCTGCTTAATTTGCAGCAGAGGGTCTCGGTGAACAGCACACCCAATCACAAGGCACCCCTAATGACACTGCTTCCCTACTTCTGGTAACACATAATTAAAAAATCACTTCATTTCCAGTTGTGTGGTTCTCCCCTTTCCCCCAATCTCCTAATTACTTTCTAAGCCATTTCATGATTATCTGTAAATATTTCAGCACTTAGATCTACTAATGAGTGCATGGAAGAGTTAATACCTTGAGTGGCACAAAGGCTTGCCTTTCCCATTCTAGTGATGCATCGCAAGAGATCATTTTTCCACCTTGCATGGGTGAGGAAAAGGGCTTTTCTTGGGGTGGGATTGGGTTTGTGCTCTGCCTTTGGGGTTGTGGGCCCGAGCAGGGGAGGGATAACGTGCAAAAACCCCATCTCCAGCTACAGGAGGATTATTCTGGGTTTGGTAGTGGGTGTGTGTCTTACTGTAAATTATTTTATATGGCTTAAACCCCACTGTAAGGACTGTCCTGTTCTCAAAAACGAGCTCTGCTCTGAAAAGCCACCTTACAAATGCTGCTTTTTCACTTCATAGATCTGTTTCCTGTTCTTGTCTGGTGCCTTGGGTATTAAAACTCACTTGGGATTTTCAGACTTAGTGCTCAGAGCTGACAGAGTGATGGAGGAGTGAGCTGGAGCATCTTTCCTGCCCGTGGCTTGCATGGGCTTGGGTGCTGTGTTCTTTGTGTGGTCAATCAGGACCACCTTATGTGAGCCCACTAGGAGCCTACTGATGGTCTCTGAAGGGATTATTTGGAATAACCAGAGATAATTGTGTTACTAGGGGGTAATTAACTTCCAGGAATTAAAAAAAAAATCAAGCTTAGGCTGCGCTACTCCTTGGGGTGAGTCTGTAAGTCTGGGAGTGAGAGAAATCTAATCACTTGAGCACATTCAATTCCATGATACTCAGGCAATGTGGGGCTGCTTAAAATGAAATCCATGCATTTCTAGGCAATTCTTATTGCAGATAAGAAAGGAGGACTTAAATATTGTCCTAACCCAGGCTATTTGTGTTTCAGGTAACCCTGTCACAGTGGGAATGAGCATCCACATCTCCAGCATTGACCAGATCTCTGAAGTCAACATGGTAAGTTTGGAAAGAAAGAGAAAGAAAAAAAATAAAGAAAGGGAAAAAAACCCAAACCAACAAACTATAAACTGTTCTTCCATTTTCTGGCTGAGATTTACTTCCAATGGCTCCTTGGGGGCATCTGGATCTCTGCTGGCCCCTCTGGAGCTTGTGGCATCTCATCCAGAGGAGATTCTTATCCCTTCTGTCTGTGCTGGTTGCACAGACACCTCCCCAAGTCAGAAAAGATTTATGCCTTAAAAAAATAGGTGTGAATTGTATTTTTTTGGTTGATACAAAGGTGGCTTTATGGTCAGTCTGGCCCTGCCAAGTTAAAAACAGTGAGTTTTCATCTGCTGGTGGTAATTCAACATTTCCTTGGAGATCTGTGCTGGAAAGACAGGCATCTAATCAAAATCTGCTTTGGGGTGGCATTGATAGACTGGAGCTTTTCACATCACTGTGAACAACAAAAAAATTACCTGCTCAGGTAGCAATGGTTTGGGGTGAAATCTGTGAAGTTTGTTGATTACTTTGGTCATGGTTTAGGTTCACATTCAGGACTGTCCCTCAGAAGCCCTCAGCACCCAGCAGGGGACATGGATTGTGTTGTAATTGCCTAAACTTGCCTTTCTCTCCCTTGTCCAGAGGCTTTTCCTCCAGACTCTTCCCCTTTCCCAGAGGCTGAGTGGAGTGGGAGGCTCCTGGCAGTTCCTGTCCAGCTCCTCAGTCCCTGACCCGTGCAGGAGGGCCCTGGGCCAGTTTAGAGCTCTTGCAGTTTAAGTCAATTAAAGCCTTGGTGTCCCACTGCTCCTGTCCCATTTCTGTGTCTCTGGCCTCTCCTGCCCTGTTTCCCTTGCCTGCTCTTCTGCTGCTCTGTGGAGGGGAGGAGGGGAGGTGACACACCCTGACCAGGTGTTTTTGTTTCCAAGCTGCCTCAAAAGCCTGAATACCTCTTGGAATGACCCAGGGGGAAGAGCCAGCCATGAACCTTCATGTTCCTATGTGAAAGTTTCTTTTGCTGACTCTCTGCTACCATCCCAGCATCACTCAAATTCTCTATGTGACCAGTGACACCTCAGTCCAGTGACAGTGACACTGGGCCGTGTGTGTGGCCCTAGATTTGGGTACAGAGACACTGGGTAGCTGTGCTTGAGTTTAGGCTCAGCTTAGCAGAGCCAGCTGCCTTAGCCCAGTTTCATCTATCTCGCCTGTCAGACCACAACTCAACTTTGAGTCATCTCCTCCCCCAGGTCCAGCTTGGACCTGGATGTTCTGGGATGCTGGACCAAATGTCACCCTCCAGCTAGAGCCAGAATGGACAATTTTTGGGTCTGGATTTGTGGCTTAAGACCAAGACTTGCACAACATAACTGGGAGGGGGTGAAGGGGTTGGTTCTCAGCTTACCTGTGGCACCTGCCCCTGTGAGCCTGAGCAGGTGTGTCCCCAGCACAGGAGGGACAGGGCACAGAGTCCGGACAGGCACAGAGTCCGGAGGCACCAGCACAATCAGAGGGATGGAGCAGCTCTGCTGGGAGGAAAGGCTGGGAGAGTTGGGATTGTTCAGCCTGGAAAAAAGCCAGCTTAGGGGTGGCCTTCCAGCATCTGAAGGGAGCCCACAAGAAAAACTTTTTACAAGGGCCTGGAGAGACAGGACAAGGGGGAATGGATTTAGACTAAGAGAGTAGGTTCACACTGGATCTTGGGAAAAAGCTCTTCCCTGTGAGGGAGGTGAGCCCTGGCACAGAGAAGCTGTGGCTGCCCCTGGATCGCTGGAAATGTCCACAGCCAGGCTGGATGGAGCTCTGAGCAGCCTGGGATAGGGGAAGGTGTCCCTGCCATGGCAGCAGGCTGGAACAAGATGATCTTTGAGGTCCTTTGCGACCCAACCCATTCTGTGAAGGCAGCTGAGCCCTGCAGAGGCCGATGCAGGATGAACCTCCCTCTGGAGAGGTGTCCATGGGCCAAAGGGGCTGATCTAGTGCTTTGTCCTGCAGGTGTGAGCAGCACTTTCCAACCTTGCCATGTAAAATGTGGTGCTCTGCCCTCTCCAGTGAGCCCCTGCTTCCCTCTGGCACGGAACTGGGGGAGAAACAGCAACAATAATCCCTCTGTGATGCACAGGTTTCCTAGAATAGACCTTCATCCGTGTGCTGCTCCGGGTCCTGCAGAATCTGAGCAGCACAGTGATGGACATTGAGTGCTTTGATGGTGCTGGCATGGCTGTGCTCAGGCTGGGCACCACTGTCCATGCCACACTCCTCTGGGTGTGGAGGAATGTCAGTTCTGGGCTTTTGATTATCCCTCCTGGCTCTCTGTTTGACAAGAATAATCTCCTGCTCATCTTTCCTACATAGATTGGGGCAGGGGGAAAGGGTGTGGAAAGGTTTGGGGATGGGAGATGAGGTGGCTGTAGGTGAGAATTTATTCAGGATCAAGATCTCTGAGCACCATGGTGAGGCAGCTTCAAAAAGGAGTTAAAAATCAGAATCATCTTAAAGAACAAACATTTGGGAGCAGAAGAGTTCTCATGTGATGTAAGTTTTCAGGCTGAAGGGATTATATGTGCATCATTCTTCTGTGTGACAGATGCCCCGGGGAAAGGGCTGTGTTTTACCCCTGCTCTGGACATGGATACTGGCAAGAAAAACAAGGCATTTTTTTGGCATCATATGTGCTTGGGAAAGGAACTGTGCAATGAATAAATTAAAGGCACACAAGTGAAGCTGGGTTGTCATGGCGACCAAATAGCTTCTATTGTTCCACAAGGAGTGTTATTACTTACTGCCCCTTGTAGGATAATTAATTAATCCTCAGACATCCTTTTGGGAACAATGGCCCTGGTGCTGGGACTGGGCAGGCTGAGGAGAGCCCCAGCTTTCCCAAGCCTTTCCCTGGGACTCCTGGCGCCTGCTGCCTGCCTGGTGGTGGGGAGCAAGTGCTGTCAGTGACCAGACGTTGCATGCTTCCCAAAGCTGCTTTCCACAGGAGTCCAGCTGGTTGTGGTGCTGTGGAGGGATCCAGCTCCATCCACGAGCACTCCTTGCCCTCACTCCCATGGGAACCGTGTTCCCAAAATGAAGATGTGGTGACATCCCTGCCCTGGAGGACACAGGGCTCTCTGAAAAGGCAGCACAGTCATGTCCTGGTGCTGGATGTTCCCAGGCACTGTGGCACACAGAATGCTTTGCAGCTGCCTGTTGATGCCATGTGTGTTCTGAGACCCAAAGCTGATGCACCTCCAGCTCCCTCGAGGGCCATTCCCAGATCCTGTGCCATGCCAGGCTGCAGGACGCTCACAGGTACAGTGGGAACCATCTCCCAGTGATGAGGGACCAACACTGCAGCCCTTGTTTTAAAAAGTGTCCCCTTCTGGCCCATGGCAGCTGCTGCCTGTGTGTGGCCAGCCATATTGTCAGCTCACTTTCTGGAGTGATGTTTTCTTGCTGTGTACCCCCCTTAGCAAGGCTAAGCAATGCTGAGCTGCAGCCTCTGTTCTTGTCAGTGATTAGAAGGATTATTTGCTGAGCCAAGATCAGTGACACCAATTGAAGTGTCTGGGGAAGGATGCCAGGGGCCAGGCCAAATAGGTACTGGGGAGGGCACATTTGAGTGGCAGACCCTCTGGGAAGTGCTGATCCATGAAGATGAAAGGCCTCGCTGGAGTCTTTTCATCTCCTGTATGAATTTGCAAGTCGGGGATTTGAAGGCAGGCTGAGAGGAGGAAATGTCTTCCTGCTGCTGTTGAGGAGCTCAGGTGACCCATGAAGGACAGAAGGATGTATCTCCTGGATAACTCACCCAGCCCATCTCCTTTGAGGTGACCTGGGAATGAGTTGCAGAGAGCAGGGTGATGCCTGGAGTGGCTACCTAGAACAGAGGCTGGACAGAGTTAAAAGAATAAATTGGGTTTTAGAAATTAAAAATTTATTAAAGGCCTTTAACAGGTACACCTTGGACAGTGCAAAAGCTTCCAAGGCTCCACCCAAGGTGCAAGATGGTCACGAGTTTTTTTGGGCAGATATAAGTTTGGTCTATTTGCATATCAGAGGTTCATTCTCCAATTGCAGCTTCAGATAATGAAGTCACATTCCCCCAGTTTGCTTCCCCCCACAATTCACTTTTGTTTATACCTTTTGGGGCCTGAGGTTTTGATGGTGACCTTGGTTCTCAGGCCTGGAAGGATTGTTCTGTCTGACCAAACTGTGAACAGAGCTCACTAACACTCTGTATGGAGTTCAGAGTTATTCACTAATGCAGTACAGGACCTGAAAAAACATAAAAGCTAAAAATTTAAGGCATCAAGGGAACAACCTGCAGGTGTTTTTATAGACTCTTGTTGGTGTGCAGTGGCACTGGGGCAGTGACATGGTGTAGTCAGGTTACTGAGGAGTCCAGCAGTGTTTCTGAGCTGGGGAATGAAGGGCTCTGGCAGTGTGGAGCTCATGTCACACTCAGCTGGAGCAGCCTGTGGGTGTCTGTCCTTGTGCTTCATGGCCTGAATGCTGCCCAGAATCTCTCACCAGCTTGCCCTGGTGGAGCAGTTCTGACAGTGTCCAGTTCCAGTGGCTTCAGAAAGAGCTGCAAGTCTTCCCCCACTCTGGATGTCCTTTCCTCCAGCTGAGTCCTGGCCTGCTCAGGGTGTGCTGGATATTCCTGCATGGTGGGACTAGGCAAGGACTAATCCTTCCAATGTAGCCTTTTCCCCCTCTAGGCAATCTCTGGGGGCATATTTTTCTAGCACCAGACACTTCAGACTCCCTTGAAGTATTAATGCACTATTTAAACAAGGAAAACTACCAGAAGTTTTGTATGCATTTGAAATAAGAGGAGGTTACCCTTCATAACGCTTCAATTTTCCTGCCCTATGATCTGTGCAGTCCTAAACCTGCTCCCTCCTGTGTCTGCACACTGTAGACAGCTCGGAGCATCCAGCCATTATAGTCATGATTTCTTTGTGGCTCCTATAATTTATTCATCCCAAGATGCTCTCCTACATCTGCAATAACATCATTTCAGTTTGTTATAGCACCAGCTTTAAAGTTTTATAAACCTGGTGACAAGTTGAAAAGTTACAAGAGGATTGTTGCAGAGGGCTAGTGTAGGAAACAAGGCTTCCAGATAAAAACATTTGCAGGAATAGGGGTGTGAAAGGAAGGATTCCTGTGGGATTGCCAATTCTTTTTCCTGGGGGACAGTGTGCACTGGGGAGGGGTTGGGGGTCGAGGTAGGATGTTTGGCAAAGCTGACCTTAATGTTTTGCTTCAGAGAATCACAGAATGGTCTGGGTTGGAAGGGATTTAAAGCTCATCTCATTCCAAACCAGGACACCTTCCACCACCCCAGGTTGTTCCAAGCCCCATCCAGCCTGGCCTTGGACACTTCCAGGGATCCAGGGGCAGCCACAGCTTCTCTGGGCAAGCTCTTGCAATGCCTCACTGCTTCCCAGCCCTGTGCCCCTGCTGCCAGGCTGTGCCTTGTTGGAGTGACTGCTCTGGAGCTGGCACACTGCACTGGATCTCTGGGAGGTTATGGCAGGAAGCATCGTGCCTGTTATTTCCCAACTTCTCAAAGCTTGCCTGAAAAACAAGCTGTCTGATTTGGCAGATTTCCCTGTTCAAGAGAGATGTAAAGCACGTCTCAAGGCAGCCATGAGCTGCAAGGGTTTTCAATTGGCATTTAACCCAAAATGAAGTGGACCAGGTTTTGTGCAAGAGTGTTCTTTACCAGGACAGTTCATCATACAACCTGTTAGCCATCATCAGTGAGACATCGCTCTTCTCACTACACCAAATTTTCCAGGTTTTGGGTGTGCTTGAAATAGACTTTGTGGTGGAATCTGTCCTGAGCAGGCTTTGCAGTTCTGTTTTCACTGGAATATATGTACACCTGCAACACTGGACAAACGCAACTTTGCTGCAATCCTTGAAAAGGATTTTCCATTGCTGTAGATGTCTTGAGCCTTAAAAAGCAAGATTTTAAAGAAGAAAGTTCTACTATTATGCTGTGCCTTTTAGTACCATCTACTCTCTCCAAATGTGTCAACATTTTCCTTATTCTTAATTGAAAACATTCTGTTTTGTTGCTGTCTCTTTTCAATGGAGAAATGACATACAGATACATCTCAGTCTCTATGTCCTTGGGTATCCAAGTGTTTTTTAAAAGCAAAGGTTAAAGCATTTGAATCCTACAGTCAGAGTTTTCTGGAGTTATATGCTGTGAGATGAGTATGACATGACACTCCAGCACTGCAAAGCTTCTCTGTAGCCTTGGGTATCCCCAGCTCTGTGACACTGTGGTATCTAAATTCTGTGTGTGTGTGTATACATTACATCTTGGTATTCAAGGCTGCTGAATATTTAGGACTGCCAAAATACAGGAAAACCAGGAGGCAGGGTTGGTGCTGAGCTGCAGATGGTGCCCTGTGATGGTGCTGCAGGGGATACAGTCCTGCTGGATTGCTGGAGGCTCCTGGATGGAAGTCTTGTAGGTAGCAGAGGGTGCTGTGAGGCCTTGGTGGTGGAGAAGGATTATGGGGGGATTCATGTTGGATATCAGGAAAAATTTCTTCACTGAAAGAGTGGTTAAGAATTTGAACAAGCTCCCCAGGGAAGTGGTAAAGTCACCATCCCTGGCAGTGCTCAAAAACCTGGCAGTTTGTGGTATGGTTTAGTGGCCATGGGGGTATTTGGTCAAAGGTTGGACTTGATGACCTCGGAGGTCTTTTCCAGCCTTAACGATTCTGTGAGTCTTGATCTGCTCATGGTAGGGATGGTAGAGCTCTGACTTGGGCTGAGCTATCCCTACAGGCATGGCCAGGTGGGGGTTATGTGCTTCTTTTATACACAAGGGGCCCCTCAGTGCTGTGGTCTAAAGCAGGGTATTGCAGCAGACAGCTGGGATGGAAGGGAAGGTTTCCTCAGGGCTTCCTCTGCTGGCGGTGCCTCATCCCAGCTGGGCTCACACAGCTCCTGTCCCTTCAGCTCATGGGCTGTGGGGCTGGGTGCATGGCATGGCTGGGAAATCAAACAGTGCTGGTTCTGTACACGTGGAACAGCATTTTCCTCCAGGGGAGACTTACCAGGGGAGCAAAGGTCCATGTGCACACTGCCATCAGTCACAAGTCACCCTGGGGACTGCTCACTTTGCTTCTCCAGCAGTAGGAACGGGGAGACACACGGACACTTGGCTGGCTGAGGGAAAGCAACAGCATTTTGATGCTTTTTCCTGCTGCCAGAGGGATGTTTGGAGGAATAAAAGATGGCTGTGGCAGGGTTGAGAGTAACCTCCAAACCACTCTGGATTTGGCAGCTTTGAGATGCTCTTGTTTGCATGCAGGAGGCACAAGTGCCTGCTCTGTGGCTCCTCTGGAGAGAGGGCAAGAGTAGAAATCCACTGAGCTCCAGAAACACCTTTGCAAAGCTGATGTCAGGGACCCACCTCACCTGCCATCATTAGATTTGTGGTTAGGATGTTTTCATCCTTGCAGCAGTGATATCCTGTAAGTGCTGATGCTGAGGGTGACTTTCACCAGCACTGACACTGCCTGAAAAGTCAAGGATCAGATGTGGACACCTGCTCACATCACACAATGCCTTTCTTTAAGAGAATTCCCACTGGTTGTGCTGAAACATCCCTTGGACTGAGGTAGTGTGTGAGGACAAGGAAAGCATCTGGCCCTAGGGGTGCTGTGCAGGGTGGTGGTGGGGGGGTTGGATGCTCAAGTTTAAACAATGAATGGTCCCCTGTCTCCTTGGAAGATGGGGATGGTTCTTCCAAAGGGGTTGCATAAACCAGCCAAGAATGAAGTGACTCGTGAAGGGGCCTGAAGTGCTCCCTATTTGCTGCTTCTGAAATCAGTTGCAAAGAAATTGTCCTGGCTTAAAAGCTAGAAAATAGGTCAGTGTGACTCATATGTCAATATTTACTGCATTTATGGCAACTTGTAGAAGGGAAAAATCTCGCCTGCCTTCCATAATACTTCACAAGTTATCCCATTCCCATGACAAAACTCTCCCTGTGCCCTTGCTCCTGGTACTGCAGTCAGTGACAGCCCAGTAAATTCACTACTACTTAGAGTCCAGTTGCTAAGTAACAAGCCAAACATCACCATGCAGTCTCTCCAAATGCCGTGGCCAGATCTGCACAAACCCGAGGAATTCCTTTGGAGGCAGAGGTCTCAAGGACTCGGTGCCTGTGGAGCTGGGAGCAGCCTGGGGGAGCAGCAGTCCTGCCACCACACAGCCTGAGGCTCTCCTGGTGTCAGGGGACAGCTTCGCTGCTTCCCCAAAAAGGGCTCCCCTGTGCTTGTGCTGTTTGGCTATGACTTTTTCAACATCCATGATGACCTTGAATTAATATTTTTGTTGGCCAAATGGCACAATTTGACCATAAGTAGGAGGTGAGCTATGGGAACCTTGCTGGACCAAGCTCTCAGTTGAGGAAAGACTGAACTGCTGGACAAGGGAATGATTCTCTCTTGCCCCTGAAGCTTTCTATTCTACTCTGCTTGTTTCTGCCTGAGGATCTTCCAGCATTCACCTGATATCTTAATGGGAGAGTCTGCAGGATGCTCTTTGTCTGCATAATGGGAAATCCTGGGTGATGGGAAAGCTGTGGGGTGAACTGGCCAATTCCCAGCCCAGAGCTTGGGGTTTGCAGCACAAATAAAACCTGGTGGCAACGCTTGTCGAGAGTGGTCCCCCTCTGTGACTCTTTCCAGGGGGCTGCTGTCCCTGAGGAGCTCTGTGAGTCCTCCAGTGCCAGTCCAACCTGGGGAGGGCTGAGACAGCCCAGAACTGGAATTCCCACATTTTGCTCAGCAGGCATTTCCCAAACGGGGCCGTTTGGGTGCAGTCCCAGAAAAGGCCGAGCTCACTGTGCACTGGGGAGGTGGCTGCACCCCACGGCAGCACAGGAGTCGTGCTGGGGAGGAGGAGAGGCTGTGCCTGCATGGTTTGCAGCGTGCTTTCGGCTCAACAGGGCTATGCATTGCAGTGCTCCATCTGTTCCTCTAGCAGCCGAGTTATCTTTAGCTCTGAACATGTCAGTGTTGTATGGTGCTGGTATGAACCACTTCAGCTTGCACCCCAGCATCCCTGTAGTAGTTTAGAATTCCTACTGCAGAAAACTGCCTGGGATAATTCCCCCCCATCACCACCCTCCTCTTGCTTAAATTTTTATTCATGTTTTTACATGGGCAAAACTCCCCCAGCCTATATATATTTTATATCTATATACATATATTAAAAAGCTGGTTCTATTTGAGAGCAGTGTTCCAAACTGCCACCTGTTTCAATAGCAATGTTACAGCACTGGAGAGGATTACTGCAGAATGCTAAAGTAGCTTTCCCCCTAAGTGAAAGCTTCATCTGATTTGATTGAAAACCAAACTAGACCTTGAGAATCTGACCTTCTGACATCCTGTCATATATACATTTAAAGCACCCAGCAACAGAGAATGTATTTGTGCAAGAGTGCCAGTACCTCAATATAGAACCTAAATCCAAATACAAGTGCTTGCGTGTCGTGCTGCTATTTGAATATGTAAATAAATGGGGCTATAAATAGCTCTATATGTTATGTACATGTTAAGTGAAGATGGCAGATCCGACAGCTGAATGGCTCTGCTGTTTCAGAATGCTGGGAGAGGCTCCCTGCACACTCCCCACATCTCATGGATGCTCCTACCCCTCTCAGCCTCTCTGCTATCACATTTTTCAGGCCTCTGGAGAAGATCGTGTGTGGGGACAGGAGCTGTTAATATTCTGAGTCTGTGCTGAGTTGCTAGGCTACAGAGAAAAAGGAACATTCAAGGAAAAGGGATGGTAGAAGGAAGAGGGTCTGCTGAGCTGTTTGGAGATCCAGAGAGGATCCTCTGAGGTCCTCTAGTCAGATGAAGGGGTCATTTTGGGGAAGGAGGGCTTGCATGCATGTGGGATCAGCTGTGGGTAGTCCCTGCTGCCCTGGCACAAACAGAATCTCAGCCCAGCCCCAGCCAGAAAAAAATGGCAGAGGAGGGAGTAAAAGGCAAGATCCGTTGTCCCCTCCCACGTCACTGCTTGCCAGGTGTGCACAGCTGATTCCTGCTGCCTGTCCCAGGGTGTGTGGCTCACCAGGATGAGCATGCCATCTCATACATCCCTGCCTGCATTTTCCAGGGTGTGCTGAGCTCCCATCTGAGGCTCAGGTGAGGACGGGAGCAAACCCAAAGCGTGCTCATTGCTTACATGTTGGATCTCATCTCCTTTCCCCTCTGCAGCACCCTGCTAGCCCAATGTCTCCTGTATCTTCAGTGTGGCTGCAGGGGAAGGCAGCTGTGGTTTCTGTGTCCCTGACCACCTCCTTTGATGCTTTCCTAGGTCACTGATACACAAACCATTGACCCTTTCATCCATCAAGAGTTTGTAGCTGGGATTGCAGGGGTTTTACAATACAAAAGCTGCTGTCTGAGCCCTGTTATCCTGAGTCCCAGCTGTTTGCCCCGAAAAGGAGTGCCAGGTATTTAGCTGTACCAGCTGTGAGCCACCAGACCTTTCAGGTTCTGTATGTTCCACTCTTCTGGAGGGATGGGTTTGCCCTACGCTTCCCTCCATATCAGATCCCTCAGGAAAAAAAAAATTAAACAGTGTTTTTGGGTATTTTTATTATCTGGATACTTTATTTACTGAGCTCACGTGGGCTCCCTGCCAGCTCTGCAAATAGAGCTCCTTGGCTCCAGGACTGTTGGTCCTGCTGCTGCAGCGAGCACTCACTCAGCGTGGACAGGGACTGCAGCTTGTTCTCCCCATCCAGTTGGCTGTGAACTCAAAGTCTGCTCTGCTTGTGGACCTCCACAGCCTGCTGTGGAGAAGAAACCTCTTCTTTTCTTTCTTTCTTTTTTTTTTTTCCTTCATGCATCCTGCAATAAGCGTGACTTGTGCAGCAGGATCAGGAGTGTTGTGTACAGCTGCAGTGTGGATGCTGTTTTCGGTGCTAGCAGCACCCACCCATCGGGTCTGTGATCCCACAGTCAGGATTGGGATGGATGAAGTGGGAGAGGCCAGCCTGCTCCATATGGTGGGCACTCTGCTGGCCTCAGCCTGGGCTGGTTCCCTTGGCTCGAGCCTGGAATAACCACGGGCAGACTAACCCGTGGATGGAGGAGGAGGTTTCCATCATCCATCCATCATGATTGCTGCTTCCAGTAACCTGGACAAGTGAAAATTCTTTCCTAGGACAGATCTGATGATACCTCTGCCCTTTCCTGCTGTCCCAGCATGACTGGGCAGTGCTCTGCCCACACTACAGCTGAAAAAGCTGATTGCTGGCCCTTTTCTCTAACACCATTCCCTCTCACTGAGCTTGTCACCTGAGGTGTGAACATTCTGCACAGATACAGAATAGTCAGTGCAGAAAGTCACCCCTGATACAGAACTGGGTCTCTGGGTGCAGGAGGGTTTGCAGGTGAAATGGTTTGCATGCACTTTGCTTGTTCCTGTTGAAAAGCAGGCCTTGTCTTCCCAACCCCAGGGCTGCCATTCTCTGTGCTGAGACCATGCCTGACCTAACTGAGCCCCCCTGCCAGAAATATGTCCTTCACTCCACCATCTACTTCATCCTTCCTACGTGACCAAACTTTGCTTTCTACAGGAAACAAACACCAGTCTAAGTTTTTGGTCAAGCCAATCTGTGCCAGCCTAGTTGAGGTGATGGTTTCACCCAGAAGGTGCTAGTTCTCTTAAATGATTTAAAGGATTTGTTTGCCTCTGGCTAACTCCTGGGAAATGACATCTATCTGGCAATTTTTGGAATCTGAAACAGGAAACCTTCCTTCTCTAAGTTAAAACAATGTTTTCAAAGCCCTGTGTGCCTTGATATAGTTGCAGAGTCTCATGATTTCAATGCTCAGAGCTGGATGTACATTTGTTTTATTTTGTCATGTAAAGTAATATACTTTTTATTTTATCTTGCCATGTAAAGTAATAATATTGCTTTATTTATAACATGAATTCCTACCTCTGCAGCCCCAAACTGCACTGGAGATCTTGACAGCATAAGGGAATTACAAGCTCTGTCTAATTTTTTTCCTCAGGGAGGAAAAAATAATTTCTGTGTTTAGACACTTAGCACTTGCCCAGAGATGTGGGGGAAAGGTTTAGGAAACATCACTCATCTCCAGCATCAGCTTTCCCTTGACATAATCCAGTTTTCTTCCTCCATCCTTCTGAGAGCTCTGGAAACTGATATCTTCACTAGTCGCTGTTCAAATGTCTCACTCAGATTTAATTTACTCTAATAGGCTGGTTGTTGCATGTTTAATTAAATACCAAGTAATTATTAAAAGCATTTTTGAGTGTTCATGGCTGTATATTAGATATGCCAATATGTGTGTACAGGAGGACACTGGCAGCACAGGCTGTAAGGCAGGAAGGGCAGTGCCAGGAAGGAGAGGAAAGGGGAGAGCTGGGATTCAGGCACCAGCACTGGGGAGGGCAGAGAGGGCTGGAGTAGTGCAGGTCACCACTGGAAGGTGAAGATGGCCTTGGAAAGCACCAGAGTTTTCTGTGGTGGGTCAGCATAATCTGCTTTAAATCACTGAGCACTTCACACCAAAAAGCATTTTTGTCATAAAAGCAAGTTCTTGGATTCCCTTTCCCAGCTCTGCAATGTCTGGTCATAATTCTTCTCTGGGACTCCAGAGATAAGGCATCAATGCCTGTGTCCCACACTGTGGGCATGGGTGACCTTGTGTGTGCCTGGGAAGAGGTTAAGAGAGTTAACAAAAGGGGTTACATTAAGATTTTGCCTTAAGTAAATATGGTAAGGGAGAGAAGGGACTTGGGAAGGCTTGCAGCAGCCATTTGGAGACATCTGATGCTCTAGCAAAACATAAATATGAGCTCCCTATCAGTTCCCAGCCCATCTGGGATTAGAAGATTGTGTAACAGCATCCCTTTCTGCCCCCAAAAGGGTCAAATTCATGTAGTGTCTTTCCCAAGCTTTATGTATGGCCTTGCTTCTCTGCCCTTAGGTGAGTCTCTGGCCAAGGTGTGCCCTTTTGTGTTGGTTTGCCATGGGAAGCTACAGGAAACAAAAATGTGTCCCCATTAAGTGGCTGCTCTGTGGAACAGGCAATTTCTCAATTTGTGCTGGGTTTTGAGAGCAAACTAACTGGTGGTGCACAAAAAGACAATGGAGGGGCAGAAAGGGCTCTGGCTGCTGGCACTTGGGGGGACAGAGTGAGGAGAGCAGCCCAGCAGGAATGGTGTGCACCAACTCACAGGAATGGTGTGCACCAACTCACAGCAATGGTGTGCAACAACTCACAGGAATGGTGTGCACCAACTCACAGGAATGGTGTGCACCAACTCACAGGAATGGTGTGCACCAACTCACAGCAATGGTGTGCACCAACTCACAGCAATGATGTGCAACAACTCACAGCAATGGTGTGCAACAACTCACAGCAATGATGTGCACCAACTCACAGGAATGGTGTGCAACAACTCACAGCAATGATGTGCACCAACTCACAGCAATGGTGTGCACCAACTCACAGCAATGGTGTGCACCAGCTCACAGGAATGGTGTGCACCAGCTCACAGCAAGGGTGTGCACCACCTCACAGCAATGGTGTGCACCAACTCACAGCAATGGTGTGCAGCAGCTCACAGCAATGGTGTGCACCAGCTCTCAGATTTCATGGCTCAGGGGTAGAAAGTGCCTGGCGTTGTTTTCAAAGAGCTTGCCTGAGGAAGATGTGCTGCAGGTGGTGATTTTGGGATTGCTGCCTGTAACTCTGAGCAAGGTTGCTGTTTTGCCTGTGCTCACAGAGCAGGTGATGCTCGTCCCTGTGCCCATCAGTTCTGGCTCTTTGCTCTCGATCTCTGCTTCCAGCAGGACTGGGGAGTTCAGCAGGTGACACGAGGTGCTCAGACTGGGCACTCAGGGCCAGGCTCAGGACTCTGGAGGCCTTGTCACAGCAGATCCCTTTGGCTCAGGACCCAGCCCTGTCCTCTAAACTGACAGCTGCAGGGCCAGCACCATTCCAGGTGCTGCAGGGATAGGGCCAGGCAGGAGAGAAATAGGGCAACAAAGCCACACTTTCCCCGCACACCCTGAATTGCTGAGGATATTGCCGACACCTGTCCCAGTTTCTGGTCATGCATTCAGCAATTAAACACATGCAAATTACTACAAAAGTAGATCAGACTAGCGTGGGGAACGTATCCATGCAAAGTACTTCTCAGATCTTGAAGAAAATGAGTTCAAGAGCACACAGACCTGCAGCACAGAAGGGCACAGAGTATATCCTAGAAGCCAACCCTTCCTTGCACTGCTGGAAGAGTGCTATTCCTGATTCCCGAGTCTGTGCTGGCATCTGGCTATTCAAAGTGAAGGAAGGTGGGAAAAGATTGTGTCTTTCCTGCCTGCTAGGCTGAAGTGTAGGGAGAAGGGCAGTAACCGAAATATTTGTCACTTTATGTACAACAGCTATCATGCAGAACTTCAGACTTGTAAGCTGGGCACTGGCACTTGCACCAAAACAGAAATTAAAAGCAGTATTTTGGCAGGATGCTCTCCCCATGAAAAGTACAGTAAGTACAAAAGCTGCTGCCTCCTGCCTCAAGCAAAGGTGAGAGTCTGAACAGAGTCTGCTGTCTGGGGGCTGGAAAGGCTGCTGGCAGGTATTTCCTTCTGGCAGGTTAACTGGTGCACCTTGAGGTCTGGGGTGCCTTGATTTATCTCTTTGGAGATGGACAATCCCATGTGAGGGCTAAGCAGTTTTCTTTGATGAGCTTGCTGAGGAAGGGCTCTGTCATGTGGCCATTGTGCTCCTTGTACATTCCTGTACATTCCTGTACATTCCTGTACATTCCTGTACATTTTATACTGTTCCAATTCCTTGCAGCTGACTGCAGGCAGATCCTGTCTTCTCCCCTTCAAAACAATTCCTCTTATTTCTCCTATCCCCCTCCTTCAAATGAAACATACTTGAGGACTACCTTGTCCTTTAATTTCTTTCCCAATAATGACAGGAACAAGAGCTGTTGTTTAATCATCAAAGAAGGTGAAGCCAGCAAACTGTTCATTAGTCTCTGGCAGTGGCAGCTTGGTTTTTACTAAGTCAGATGTTCCATTTTTTCTCCCTCTTTCTGGAGCATCTTGGCTTTCCTAATGTTCTTTTGTGATCTTGGACAAGGAGACCATATGTCATTTGCTTATATAGGGAAGGACTTTTATTTGGTTGCTTCTCCAAAAGGAGGTTCTTAATCAAAGTCAGAGGGGGAAAAAGTCAAGTGGTACAGCTAGAGCTGCAGATGAGTTGCCAACCTCCTTTATCCCTCATGCCCAGAATCCTGCAGCAGCATAAGAGCAGTGCACTCTCTTCCCTGCAGAAAAGTTATTGTTCCCAGTGCCTTACAAGTGCTTGGTGAAACAGCCTCCAGTAGCAGCCTGGAACAGTCACCTTCACTTTCAAAGCCCCACTGAAAGGTATCCAACTCATTTGTCATCCACAAAAATGGACCAGGCACAGGCAATATCTATGTTGCCAGAATTGCTGGTATCTGAGCAAATATTTGACCTCTCCACACACATTATTCTTTCCATTTCTGATCCTGGTGCCTGAGTCTAGTGGAGCCCCTAATGAGCCTGCACACTTCTGCCTCTGGACTAGTTCAGTGCTGAGGGTTCTCTGGGTCACAGCACGAAAGAAAATGATCTGACCCAGCCTGCCCATGATGTGTGTCTCTTAGGAGCTGTGCTGGGGATTTAGGGAGCAGCTGCTTGGGAGTTCTGCTCAAATATGGAAGCAGTTGGAAGATGGAGCCTTGCAGCAGCAGGCTCAGCACCCCTGAGCTATTCTTTCCTGTGAGATCCTTCCCATATCAGCTTGAATTTATTTTCCATATTAATGCTTAGACCTTCCAAAATACTCTTACGCTCCTGACTCCATGCTTTTGTAACATCTAATTGCACAGGCTCTGTGGAAAGTTATTTCCATTACCTTGCCTTCAGTCTATTCTTGTGCAAAAACCCATTGCTGAATGTCAGACTCTGCCAGAGCTCTGCTCTGTGCTTAACCCCTGCAACAGTTCTCCCTGCCTTGCTGTCTCCTGCTTCTATCAGAGCCTATCAACTACTTCTGAGAATGTCTGTAGTTATTTGTGCTCTGATGAGTAACCCTGAAGTGTCTAAAAGAAGGTGGGACCCTGTGAGCCTGAGAGCAAAAGGTTGTGGTTGTTTACGAGCTTAATACAAGCACTAAAGGGAGCTGGAAAGGAGAAAATCTGATTTGCACCTGTTTAAAGTGATGTGTATACAGTGAAGAACTCAGCTGTGGGACTCATGGCCACAGGAGTACAGATGCCAAAGGTTGAATATTTTGAGAAATAAGATAAGCTCTCATAAGAGAAACTGAGTATCTTTGATTAAGAAGGGTACCAGCTCTGACTGAGGAGATCCTTAAGTCCAAATAGCTGCAAAATTAAGTATCACAACAAAGACCCTTTTAAACTTCTATTCCTCCCTGCCGTTCTCTTTCCTGTTACTGAAGACAGGCTATGGCTGTGCAAAGACTTTTGGTCTGACACAGTACACCTGTGTCTCCAAAACCAGCACAAACACATTTGTAAGAACTCCACTTGGGTTCAGAGCAGGTTTGTGTCCCGCATGCTGACATGGGACTGCAGGAGAAGAGGGGCTCCTTAATTTTGTATCCCTCCTCTCACTTTAGTGACAGAAAGGGACACATGGTCTGTGGTGCCTTAACTGCTCCTGTCCACCCCTGCTGTTCTTTGAATAGCAGACAGGGAAGCTCAGGTTCCCAGGCTGAGCTGGATACCTGAAGTGCGGTGTCCCTTGGTGGTCTGGGCACATCCCTGCACACCATTAACACACAACAAACTGCTCTGTGTCCTCACCGAGTTATGGGGGGTTCAGATAATATCTGCTGCCTCCAAGCTCCAGCATCCTCCTGCCTCCAGCCTGTCCCTGCTTCAGCAGCACCAGCCTGTGCTCCCCACAGCAGCAGGGGCTCCTCTCATGTGTTAGTCTCCTCTCCTGGATTCACAAATCCTCTCACTGCCTTGGTCCCCCCAAACTTTGCCTTCCTCTGCACAAGGGTGTTTATTCCTATGCTCAGGTCTGCCATCTTAACCTAGACACTTCTCCAAGGGGCAGCTTTGGTGTTGTGTGACAGTGGGTTCATTTCTGCTCCTGGGCTCCCAGTGGGGAGGGGTCCAGGGCCAGCCCAGGTTTGCTTCCCAAGGAGCATTTCACTCCCAAAAGGGGCTCTGTGAGGTGGAAGAGGAGAAGCAGCTTAGAGGATAGAAGTTAATAAAGGTGTTTGGAAAATGAGCCACTGGAAATCCTTTCTTGAATTCATACCAATAGTGCCAGCTTATTTCCCTTCTTGCTGTGACTCAGCTGCTGTTCCCTCAGACTTCTCTGCCCTGTCCTCTGAGAGTCTGGGGAATCCCTGTGCATGCTTGGCTGAGTTTGTTGCCTCTGGGGTTCTGCAGGAAATACCTTCCTCCATTCATGCCCCTGCCGTGTCAACACTCCAGCTGCTCACACTGTACACCCTCTTTGGTTTTGGGGTCTCAGCCGAGCTTCAGGAAAGGCTGTAATTATCAGTATCCTCTCATCTGGAGATGGATTTCATCATCCCTGCCCTCAGCAGCTGGTAGGACACCCCATCATTCCAACACATGAGGCCCCCCAGGTGATCTCCTCTTCCTCCTGCAGAATTTTTTGTGTCCCTCTAGGTGAAGTCACAGGAGAGCACCTCTGCCCCATGAGTGTCTGCCAGCTCTCACCTCTGCCTTGCGTGCCTCAATGAGCATGAAGGAGGAGAGAGAAAAAAGCCTTTGGAAAGGCTTTGGAAAACCTGGGAGCGGGGGTGCCGGGGGGGGATGGCTCTGGCAGCTCGCACGGAGCGGCTCAGCGGAGCACACCGAGCCAGCCATGTGCAGGGATCCCTCAGGGACAGCCAGGCTCAGCATCTTCCCGGCTTTCCAGCAGGCTCAGGTGCCACCCGAGCTCCGGGAGGGGAGCTGTGGTGCCCAGAGCCATCCCGCACACCGCTGGGATGGGAGAGCAGCTCAGGGATGCTGCTGATGCTCAGGGACGCTGCTGATGCTCAGGGATGCTGCTGCAGGGGGTTAAAGGGCTGGGAGCTGCTGGGTACCAAACTTCGGGGACAAACCGGGGGGTCTGGCCACTGCTGGGCTGTCAGAGATGGAAGAGAGGCTTGTTTTGAAACACACAAGCCCTTTTAGCAAAGAGACAAGCACTTTTTAGGTCAGTGAGCCTCCTTAGGCCAGCTTCCCCCTGGCCAGAGCTGTGGATTCTGGCATCTCAGCCTCCCACAGTGGGATGCTGGTCAGGGCAGGGGCAGCCTGGCATGGCCACCTGAGCTCTGGTAGCAAAGCCCAGCTGGACAGAGTTTGCAGATATCCTTGCAAAGCTTGCTTTTCCTTGGGATGGAAAAAGGGACAACAAGGGGAGGCATGCAATTTCTGGTCATAGCCACCCTTCTAAAGCCCTCTGTGCCCTGTCCCAGCCTTTGTTGTTTTGTTTTTTTTAACGAATTCCAGGTCCATGCTGAACAGTTTCCAAAGTGCAGTGCAACCTGCAGGGAGTTTCTGATGAGGAGTGGTATCTCCTTTCTTCCTGACAGCCTTGTCTCTCCTCCCTCAGCAGGCACCAGATGAAGCAGAAGGTTGCAGAGGGTGGCCTGGCATGCCTCTGCCCCCTCCAGTGTGGGTCCTGCCTTCTATCCCAGTTCAGATTAACTTGGCAGGGCGAGCTGGGAGCTCCCCACAAAGCTCTCCCATCCTTGCCCCAGCTGTAATGGCCATGGCGAGACTCTGGTCCTGCCTGAGCATTTTATGGTCCTGCACAAAGAGCCAGTGGGATCCATCATTTGGAAGCACTTTTGTTGCTTCTGGAGCTGCACTGGTGCAGGGTGGAGAGGGTCTAGGCTGCCAATTCAGAGGCAAGTGGAAAGTCAGATTTTCCTGCACCTCCAGCAGCACCAGTTTGCTCCTCCAGCAGCACCAGTGGAGAATTCTGCGTACTGGGGTGTGTGCAGAGGGAAAACCCCTCACTAATCCCTGGCACAGGCAGCAGGGAGATCCAGCTGTGCTGTCCCACCAAAGTGCCTCAGTGGTGGGGTGGAAGTAAGAGCTGGAGGAGTGTGTGGGCTCCAGGTGTGCTTGAATTCAAAGTTCTTCACTGAACCCAGTAAATTGGCCAACCTTCTGTCAGCTGGTGATTCTGGGAAACCCAGCTTGTGCAATATCTGTGGCATCAGCAGGCTTGTGTGTGCCGTGGATTAGTGGGAGGTTTGGAAAAGCCTCATATTAGCCCAGCCACAGATAAAACTCCACAACGAAGGCATCGTCATCCAAGACTTGGAAGAAAATCAGGCTCAGGACTTCTGATTCCTGAACCTATGAACCCCTGCATGCCTTGGCTCCATCTGGCCATTCTGCTTCTGCAGAACAATGTCACCCTTGGCCATTTTTGTGTGTGCCTCTGAAAGGAAGGCTGTGATTAAGATCTCAGCAGCTCTGGAGCCTGGCCAGGATGTGATGTTAGGGTGGCACATGGGTGCTTCATAACTGCCTGACCAGGAAATGGGGATGAAGGGGAAGGCAAGCTCACTGCTTCCTCTCCTGCATTCTGCACCTCTCACTTGCTGTAGGGACCCTTCAAGTGCTGCCTCCAGCCTGTGCCTGCCTGTTGGATCCCAGAAACCTGGGATTTTTGAGCTTTCTGTGCTTTTTGGCACTGACCCCCTGGAGAACACTGCTTTTGACCTGAGGCTTTGGAGAAGGCTTCCAAATTTGAGTGATGGAGTTAAAATCACGGGTGTGTAGTTAAATAGAAGTGTGTGATTTCACATGGTGAAGAGTTTTAAATTTGAGGTTTTTATAATATAGTAATAGGTATGGGACAAGATGGAGGATTTTAGGTGGTGTCCCTTTTAGTGTTCATCTTCCTTCTTCTCCATGGTTTCTGGTTGGATAGTTAGTGCTGTACTGCGGGAAACAGGAGTTTGGTTGTTGGGTTAAAAGTATAAATAACATAGGTGTTATTTCTCTATTGGACTGTTTAGCTTTAAGAGACCTTGTAGCTAGCTGGATTCATCTCCATTTTGCTCACTTCTAGCTTGTGGCTGGAAGTGTTGCTGAATTTTCTGTACTTTAGATAAGATTTAGTAAACAACCAAGCCCGAACATGAGAAAATCTGTTTCCTTCGTGTGTTTTTTAATCCTGGCTCTGAGTGAAGACAGAAGAGACTCCAGACAAACCATTAATTAGGTGGTGCACACACCACCCCATTACATCTGCTCTATCCCTCTTCCCCAGAGTTTGGTTCTGTGCCCCTCCCATGTGCCCCTTGTCCTTCCAGGGAGGGCTGACCACTGTGGATGGACACCTGCCCTGCTCTTCCTTCTGCCCAGAAATCCTGCCTGCTGTTCAACAACGTGATGAGAGCAGCAGAACAAGAAGTGGAGCACAGGAATCAGCAGAGAGGGAGGCTGAGGGAAACCTGAGGCATTGTATGAACCATGATTATCAAGTGCTCACCTCCATGAAGCTGCCTAAAGAAATCTGTTGTGCCAAGCCAGGAAGGCTGGAGAACAAAGCTCAGCCCTGGGCTGGGCTGGCTGCTCTTCCCCAGGAAGGTCTCTGCACCTGAAGAACATCATCTAGCTGATGGCTGGGGTGTAGGCTTTTCTCTCTGCACCCCTCTGAATTTGTTCCCATCAGTGCTGGGAGTACAGAGGATGTGTTTAGAAGGTGCTTTGTTCTCTTTGTGACCAGCTTGCCCTTTTTGTCTTCTGGAAATCAGTGCCACCTCTTGCCTGCTGCTGCTGGAAGGCTGGCAGGAGCCTGCAGTGACAGCAGGGTGGCCTGGTTAGGGGTGAGGTGTTGCAGGGCTCTGTCGAGGATTAGGAAAATGAAGGTCAGTGAAGGAGCTGCCAAGATGTGCGGGTGGAGTCCTCAAAGGGGGAATGGAAGGGATGCCTCTGTAGCCAGGAGTCCCACAGGCAGGGCATGAGTCTGTTACCAACAGGGGTAAGAGGCTTCAGGAATTTGGGTGCTCTGCTCCTCTGTGCTCTCACTGCAGTGCAGCCCCAAGCACCCTGGGAGGGGTTCTGGGGACAGCATCTTCCTTTGCAGGGACCAAAAAGATGAACGTTTGTGCCTCAGAGAGATGGACTGGAGGCTTCTGAGGCAGGAGTTTACAGCCCTTTAAAAAGCAGAGCAAAACAGCTCCTTGGCCAGAAAGCTGTCACTGTGTCTTTGTTCTTTTCAAGACAGCACAGAAGGTGACAGATACAGCTCTGTATCTGGTGTACTCCGCAGATTTACTCCGTGACCTTTCGGATGTGCATGTGGGTCTGGATTTCTGAATCATAGTTAGATACCCAAAAGCTGGCATTATCCGTGATGTGGGATTATTTGAGCTTGTTTTCAGAGGTGTTAATCAAACCTGGCTTTGAATGAAGTCCGTGGGAGAAGACAGGCAGGCAGATGCCTCAGTGCTCAGCCCAGATGTTGGTGCATGAGCAAGCTCCTCAGCAGCCCCTTGCACAGAGCTGGGATTTGCAGAGCAGAAAGGCTCATCCTGCAAATTCATGTGGTCAAGAGGATTCCTGTGGCACTGTAGGGACTGCTTGGGAAGAGACAATGTGTCTGTGATCCCACCTGCTCTAGATCATTTGCAAAAATGCTTTTTGTTTAAGGACGTTGGGAAAAATCTCTGACTTCTGTAAGGTCACTGTCAACAGCACTTGTGCCCACTTCCTAATCAACATCCTATTAGTTTAGTACTATCTTGTTTATCCCAAAAAACTTGTCTCCCTGACGATTTAAGATCTGTTGTGAGAATGTTTCCTGAGAATATTTCCTGCCATTAGTGTGGACAAGACTCTTTCCTACACTGCTTGTTTACTTGAGAAGAAGAAACTGTTCTCTTATGTGGCACCACACTGTGCCTCTGAACACGCTGATCCAAGGCCTCTGGATGTGCCCTGGATGTGCCCAGAAATGGGTTTGGTTTCTGCAGAGCTACAGCCACCAAACAGCCTCTATAAAATTCTTGTGTTAGCAACAGTTTTAAGTGTCAGCTTTTCTCTATCAGACAGGAGGGGAGCAGGAGATCTGTATGGCATTGTGCTAGCTGGGGATGGTTTGGGAATCACAGAATCATTTAGGCTGGAAAAGACCCCCAAGACTGAGTTCCACCTGTGACTGACCCCTGCTTTGCCAGCCGCCGAGTGCCATGTCCAGTTGTTCCTTGGCAACCTCCAGGGATGGGGACTCCACCACCTCCCTAGCCACTCCATTCTGATGTTTAACAACCTTTCCCATGAAGGAATTCCTCCTGATGTCCAAATTTATGGGGAATTTTTCAGGGAGCTGCCCCTTTACTAGTGGGTTATGCTCCACTGAGGACAGATTTCCTCCCCATATGTCCCTTGCTGAGAACCACGATGAACTCCCAACTCAGCTGCTGTAATGAGGGAAGTGCTGAGAGCTTGTCACAGCTGGCCTGGCTCAACCTTGAAACCTTGGCCTCGAGGTGAGGCTCTCCTTGTGCCCTTTGGAGTAGCCTCAGCTTCTGCTGAAAACAAAATTGGCTTTTACCAGCTGCATGGTAAGAGCAGTGCCTGGGCATGAGCAGATGGCATTTATGTGACCTTCATGTGAGGGAAGTGGGAGAACAACCCTGGAAGTCCTTGCTGGGTAGGCACTGATGGTTGACACCCTTTGGTGCTCCTGAACTGCTGCTGGTGGTGCAGCAGGCTGGGACAGCAGGAGTGGGATGGAGTTTTGTTTGATTGGAGTCACATAATGGGGTTTCGTCCCCTGGAAAACTCGGGGTTCCTGCCATTTTCAAAGAAGAAATCACAGCACATACCCTTCAAAAAACAAAAAAAAACCCAGAAAACAAAACAAAACAAAACAACAACAAAAAAAAAGAACAAAAAAACCCCAAAAACCCAAAGAAAAACAAAACCAAAACCAAACCAAAACAAAATAAAAAAACAAAAAAACCAAAGAACCCCCCCCCCAAAAAAACCAAAAAACCAAAAAAACAAGCAAAAAAAGAGAAAGTGTTGGAGATGTGGACCCAAACATTTGGGTGCCAAGGAATTGTGAGAGGTGTTGGCAGTGGCAGTGGTGGAGGGATGCAGCTGCATGGCCCCAGGCTGACGTGTGCCCGTTTTCTCCCAGGATTACACCATCACCATGTACTTCCAGCAGAGCTGGCGGGACAAACGCCTGGCCTACAACGACCTTCCTCTCAACCTGACCCTGGACAACAGGGTGGCTGACCAGCTGTGGCTGCCTGACACCTACTTCCTGAACGACAAGAAGTCCTTTCTGCACGGGGTGACGGTGAAGAACCGCATGATCCGGCTCCATCCTGATGGCACCGTCCTCTACGGCCTGAGGTGAGTCCAAGGCTTTGCTTTCATGGCTGCTGTCAAAAGCAACACCTCGTTTAAACTTCTGCCACGTCCAAAAATACTCTGGTATGGCGAGGACCCAAAAGATACTCAAGTGCTGCATGGTTTTGTGTCTCTAAGCTGGAAATGGCTGTTTCTTTCAGGCCTCCAACATTTCCTGTGCTGCTATAGATGGATATTGGAGAGGGGAATAGTCTGCTCTGGGAGTTTCAGGTCACTGTCATTCATGTTGCATAACACTTCCATTTGAAACGCTCATTTTCAGTTGCTCATAATTTTCTGCAAGTTTGGGCTATGAAGATGAGCCTTTGTTACTGTGGTATCCAAGGTTAAATTTCTTTAGCCTTTTAGTCGAACCACTTCAGTCATTTTTTGCGCTCAAGATAGGTTTGTGTATGATTAAAAAAAAAAATCTGTTTACTAGAACAATCCTGAAGATTGAGGCTTGAAAATTGGTATCTGGTAGGAGAATGGTCCTCAGTGAGGACACTTTTTGTGGTGTCTGGAACAAACTGACATAGGCAAGTCCAAGGCCTTTGAAATCAGTGTGCCTGTGGGAAGTGGGGAGAGAAAAGGTTGGTCTTACTCTGTTATCTGAGTATGTGAAGGGGCCAGGGGAGTTAATAACATTAAATGCAGAGGCAGAGGGCTAAAGGGAAAATTTACAGCTCCAGGATGCTGTAGCTGAAATCCAGGAAATTATTTTTCCAACCCTGTGTTTGTTTGCTTTATTTCTAGTATTTTTTGTCTGGGTTTGTTGTTGTTGTTGTTGTTGTTGTTGTTGTTGTTGTTGTTGTTGTTGTTGTTGTTGTTGTTGTTGTGTTTGTTTGGTGAAGGTTTTTTATTTTTGTCATAGGTTTTGGTTGGTTTTTTTCTTTTAAATTACCAAAATTCACAGCTGGCTCTTTTGACCTGCATCCACAAATATTTGTGGTAGCATCTCTGGGCTTATGTCCCAGTGCAGCAAAGGAGAGGGGTACCCCTTCAGAGAGGGTACAATCACCCTTCCCATTTACAGTATCAGCTCTCTCTTGTGCTGTGTTCTGTGGCAAAGTGTGGCTTGTAGGATTATTTCACACCTCTCTGAGTGTCAGGGCTGTTTTGGGGAGGGTAGGTGCAGGCATGCCCAGAACATCCTGCCTGTAGTGCCCTGTGCTGTCCCTGCAGCAGAGCCCTGGGAAGCCAGAGGAGCAGCAGCCCCTGCTGGTGCTGAGGGACAGCCTGGGCTCCCTGGGGTTGTGTCTGTGCTGTTTTCTCCTTTCAATTGATGAATGCTTCTGCTCCAGCCCAGAGACTGAAAAAGGTGCAACAAACCCAGCTTTGTGACCCTGTCCCTGTTGTGCCTCTCCCTTCCCAGGACAGGTACATCCATCTCTCTCCCTCGGGCCACTGATGTTTGTCTGAAGCTGTCACAGAGCCCCAGGCTGGCTTCACTGGCCCACCAGAAAGACTGCAGCAGTCCCACAGCTGACTCCCCCAGATTCTCTCATTGTATTAGAACAGGAGTGAAGGCCAGGCAGGAAGATGTTTTGACTTGGGGGCAGGTAGGAGTATGAATTCAGGAAAGAGGGGGCTCAGGCTGCTCTTTGCTGCTGCTCAGCCCACCTGAGCACAGAGCTGCCTCCCCCAGGCTGGTGGGCAATCTCTGCACACACCTGCACAGCACAAGTACAAGTGCTGGTGTATTTTTATCAGCTGCCATTTAGTCAGCTCGAAGAACGAGCAGTGTGAACCCAGCAGCACGAGTGACAGGCAGTGGAAATCCTTGGAGGGTTTGCACTCGAGCTGGCTGGGGCTGGGACACTGTGCCAGCTCCTCATGCACTTCCCTTCCCATCCCAGCTCCCTGCAATGACCTGTGCAAACGGCAGAGAAGAGGAAAATTGCACCCAGGCCAAATGAAAGAAAATGACAGCTGTTTGCCCGCTATTTCCAGGGCCTCACTAAGAGCCCTGTGTTGGTTTGACTTTTGGCTGGTTTTCCTGGAAGCTGCTCCCTTGCCCTTAGAGAAAATGGCAATTGCAGAAGTGAAGCTCTGAGCAGTGGCAGCTCCTGCTCCCCCAGCTGTACCTCAGGTCAGGATGACTTGGGGGTACAAGCCAGGGGCCCTGAATGCTTGAAACCCCTCTAACTTCGCTCACAGTGGTAGGAAAAGGATTTCTTTAGGGCTGCTTTCTACACTGACTCCTGCAATTTTGCTGAAAACAGGAGTAATAGGTCCAGTTTTTTCCAGGTGCAAATAATGGTGATCCTACTCAAAAATACACAGCAGGTGTAAGCAAGCAAGAAAACAGTCCCTGAATATTCACCTGTGTATATAATAATACAATATTCACCCTCCTCTCTGTAAATGTGCAGCCAGGCTTGCCCTGCCAACAGGAAGGGAAGTGCAGGCCTGCCCTGTGCTCTGAAGCCTGTTCTTGTCTTGCATTTTGTGGAGGAATTTCTGAAATGGAGTGGCCCTGATGGCAGAGGGCCCAAGGAGGCAATACCTGCTGCTTTCCCTTTGTTTGCCTGTTTTCCCCCAAGTGAGATCCCACATCTCCTGCTCCTCTCCTGCCACCTTCTCGCCAGGCGCTTCCCCCTCCTCTGAGCTGATCCTGTAGCAAAGTGACTCAATCATGCTATTTGTGGCACAACACTCATTTTTTTTCCAGCAGGCTCTGATGTCAGAGAGCAGGGAAGGATGACATCCTGGCAGGCCTCTGCCTTCAGCAAGTGTTCCAGGGACCAGCAGGACCAGGCTCAATCCCTGGACCAGACCCCGGGGTCCAAGTCAAGGCACACCCAAGACATGAGCAGTTTCTGACTTGTGTGAGAATGAGAGCAGGCTCCAGATAACTTGTTTGCACGAGTAAATTAAGCCCTGTAATCCATTGCAAAAGCTGGGAGTCAGAAAAGCATATTCTTCTTGGTTTTGGTGGAATTAGCAAATTAATGGTTGAAGGGAGTGCAATACAGCTCCATCTCAGGGAAGCATTCGATACAAAAGCTTACTCCAGAATTCATTCCCACCGGGCTCAGATTAAAAGCTGCTTGCCAGGTCTCCAGCAAAAGGAATGAATAAACAGCAGCAGTGATGCTGGGATGGAGGACTGGTGCTCCCTATCCCCTTCCCCAACCAGTTACCAAATGACACAAATCCCAGAAGGCGAAACTGAGCCCCGAGCCAGCCCAGAGGGCACTCCCAGCTCTGTGAGCACCGAGTGGGATGGGAGGATGCAGGAGGTGTAACCTGGCACGGTGGTGCCTGAGCTCACCTGGGCCCTGAACACCCTGCTGGAATGAGAAGTGCCTGTGAAGCACAGGAGGGATGTTCACCCACGGCGTGAAACAGGGGAGTGCTAAAATGATGTGGAAATATTGCAACAGAAAGGGAGGCTTGGAGGTGCTACCCACAAAGACAAAGCTGCTGGGTGGTGGAGGGAGGTGGGTAAACCAGTGAGGAAAAGCTGCATAGCTCTGGCTAAATTTATTATATTTTTCCACCTAATGGCGCTTCTTTTTTTTTTTTTTTGGTTAGAAATTGCATCGGTCCCATCAAATTTTAAACAAAAAATTAGGGAGAAATTTTTTCATTTAAGAAAAACCATATCAGAGAATGTTGATGTTTCACTTAGGTCGATATTTCCCTCACTCTTTCAAGCTGCTTTACAACCACTATTGATGTTTGAGTAACAGAATTACCAAGGCTTTCTCTCGACCTCCAGACACTGTCTGGAGCCCTGCCCCAATATTCAATAAGCTTTACATTATCACACATTCAAGCTACACATTGGTCTGGGATTTTTATTTCCTTCCCCAGACCATGCAGCATCCATTTGGTAGTGAAACAAGTCGACACTTGTCAAGTGCTGATGTCACCAGCATTTTGCTGTCTGTTTTCAGAGACCTAAAAATAGCAACCACTGTAACAATGCTGAAATTCTCCTGTGGTAATTGGGGAATCGTATTTGAAAGCAGCTTTAAAACACCCTTCAGGGAAATCTTGAAGCCGTTTTGTTTCATTCTAATTAGAGGCAGAACCGGATTTTTGGCAAAACAGGTGATTTGAGGAGGCCAGGCTGCATCCCTGGGCTCGTGGGGAATCTGGGATGTTGGGAAGCAGGCAGGGAGCAGCGTGGACCATGCCTGGCTGGCGAGGAGCCCAGGCAGTGTAAACTGAGCAACTGGAAAGCTGCAGAGGAATTTGGTGGTGGAGGCAGAATCCTGTGTGGAGGGAAGGAGGGATCTCCTCCTGCGAAGGTGGGGGTGGTGCTGGGGAACGTGTGCGTGTGTGGGGGTTTTTATTCCTGGCCCTGGTGATGTAACGAGGTGTGCTTCAGGGATGAGTCAGTTTGGGAGCACACAGAGGTGCCAAGACACCATGGGGCTCCCAACCCAGGGAATGCTCTCCTGAACCCTCTCACCAGGGTAAAAAAGTCCCATAAAGCAAGAGGGAGAGAATTGCCATGCTTCAAACACCTCAAAACTTGCGGGTTAAGCTGAGACATGCTGGGTGTATCTGCTCTGGCAGCTCTTGATTTCTGCTCTCCATGGTGACGTCTCACCAGTCAGGTGCTCCTGGGGGACACCTGGGGGACTCCTGGGGGACACCAGCCCTCTCATTGCTGACCCACTTGGGGACCAGACCTGGCTGCTGGGCAGGACATCCCTTCTGGCTCACCTGGCACTGTGCAGCAGTGCAGGGTGATGTCCAACATCCCACCTCTGACATCCCACTGTCAGAGCCCCCCCCTGCCACCCCAGAGCCTGCCCTGCCTGCTCTCCATGTCTGGGGCTCCTCCTGAGGCTTCTCCAAAGCCCCCAGCCTGCCCCTTGATCAGGATCTAGCCCTGGCAGTGTTGCATTCCCCAGGTCCCAGCCTGGGGTTATTTAGCTCTCCAGCCAATAGAAAGGTTTCTCCTGCTCCTGTCTCACTTGGAGCTGCTGTCTGCAGCCATGTCCTTGTTTGCTCCACGGGTGTTCGTTGATTTTCTGCAGAGAATCTGGCCTGATGGGTTAAGACAGGAGTTTTTAACACCGAGGAGTTTTTTTCTCTGCTGAGACCACTGAGCAATTTTCTTCTCCCATCTCACAGGCCAGCAGGGAAGAAATCTACTATTTTTGCTTCCCTTTCCCTCCCTGAGAGAGGTTTGTCTGGAAATGTGAGAGATGATTCAGGCTCTACCCTGTCTCTGGGAGCTCTGCCTGCTCCCTCTGCAGGTTAGGCAAAGGCAAAAGAAATCTCCCCTGTGGCAGCTGGTGTGCAAAAGTTGGGCTCATATCCATCCCTCCATCCATCCATCCATCCATCCATCCATCCATCCATCCATCCATCATCCATCCATCCCTCCATCCATTCAGCCATCCATCATCCATCATCCATCATCCAGCCATCCATCCATCCTTCATCCATCATCCATCCATCCATCCATCATCCATCCATCCATCATCCATCCATCCCTCCATCC